>JAXCHB010000006.1:3000000-3467500 GCA_036926305.1 Uropetala carovei
ATTTAATTTGTCTTCCCATTTTTTAATAGAAATGTTTATGTTCTGAGTTGTTATCACACTTTAACTAATTTAAAGGGGCAATTTTGAAAACCCTGCACTTTTTGTGCTTTTCTAAGGGAGATGGAAATGAAACAATGGATTCGGAAAACTTTCCTAATGACGAACATATTTGGAATTTCGGAATTTTCCTCGTTTGTATTTAATGACTTATCACAATGCCAAATGTCACATATGCAGTCCTTTTAGAAGTACCTTAGGTTTTATATAAAAAAGTGCAACATTTACCCTTATTTCAGCGTTAGCCTTTCAATTGTAATAAACAGAGATATATAACGTATTATTCAAACGAACAACGCTTCTCCCTGTTGAGACTACCTCACTAACAAAGCAAAGAATGAGTTGTATTACAATGACGTTTACGTTACAATAAAAAGCCATTTTGCATTATTATTCTTTGTAACATTTGATATTTCAGAGTATTGATATTTGGATGTACAGTATACACAAGTATCGACACTAGTAGCCAATATTTTATGCTATGCAAATATTGATATTTTCCTTCGATACTGCATAGATACGTATGAGGTCAATCTGAATTTCTGACATACTGAAGGTATAGTTAACATTTTATCTTTCGATAAGACTTTCATTAGAATCCAAGTGAAACAGGGTGGAACATTGTAGATGGCTATCGGTAGTGAGGAATCATTTTTTTGGGTTTATAATTTTGAAGATTTAAATAAAAATGAACTATTGAGTACCCAAGAGGATTTGGAAAAAGATACACATCTAAATGGGGCATTTGTAAAAAAAATGTAAGATATCTGGTCTGAATTTGCAGAGAAGTTGTTTCATCCTATACGCATGAAATATGTCTTAAGATTTTTATCGAATTACAGCCGATCAAGTCGCATCATCTTATATAGATAAAAAGTGTGAGGTTTTCTATTCATAACGTGCGTGAACCTATTGTAATACTGTAATGTGAATGCGATTGACCATACGCAATCAGTTCAACGGCTGTTTTTCGAAGATAAATTTATTCATACAATTAGTGTGAATCTTTTTCCCTTTATTTATTGCTATTATCGTTACTTGTGATAAAAACAATTTTCTGAGTTTGATTATTTTACAGAAGAAATTGTAAAATGGCATTCTGTCATTACTTTTAACAGACAAACTAATATAATTCACGTATGATATTCCAGATACGCAGTAGCGTAACTAGGGTCTTGCGTGGATGGAATATGTAAAAGGCGCAGATCACTAAAAGCGCGCAAACGACTCCCATGAAATATACCAAAAATTTAATTGAATATTTACCGATATTTAAACATGAACTCATTTCAATTAAATTGCATTATTCAAAAATGAAGAAAAATAATATTCTCATGATTTATTAAAGATGCTTAAACTTTTCATACGCGCCGTATCCTCTAGATACGGCTCTGCTGTTACAGAATTTAAACTTTCAACTCTTTCCTGCTTTCAAAAGGCTATCTCCTGAATTAGATACATAAAATTTTAAACAT
Organism: Uropetala carovei; assembly: GCA_036926305.1. Classification (NCBI taxonomy): domain Eukaryota; kingdom Metazoa; phylum Arthropoda; class Insecta; order Odonata; family Petaluridae; genus Uropetala; species Uropetala carovei. Next base: position 3,001,533 of record JAXCHB010000006.1, read on the forward strand.
TTTCACCAAAATGAAGCATCGAACTCGTTTACTTCGAAACAAATTATAAATAGGAGCAATTTCTGTATTTCAGTACTCTTGAATTTACAATAAGAGGTATGTTGAAGCTAGCAACAATTGTGTCTGAAAGAAAATCAACCTCGTGCTCCTTCATAGGAATGCCAATATAATAAGAACTTTTGAGCCATCGTATGCCTGATACATTCAAGCGGATATTTATTAAAATCATGTGAGATTCTTGGATAGCATAAATCTTGAACTGCGTAATGTACATTTAAAATTTATCAGGGTTCTAATTACTGAAAATTTTTGGTACGACTTTTATGATAAAGGTTCTCCATTTGACACTGCTTTTTAAACGCCTGTTATTATCTAATATTAATATACAATTTATTTGACTGTTAACGCACTATTCATTCCAATGAAAATATCCTAATTCTTATTAATTTATAATTATATAATAAGCAAACGATGATCCTAAGTAGCACTTCAAGGATATCGCCGAGTTAAGCGAAGCATGACGCGTTTGATGAGACTGTACTCGTGGATAATTTTCCGAGAAATTTCTTCCTCTCCTTATTGATTCGTTTTTGCGGAGGATGAAACATGCTACCTTGTGCTGATCTGCTATAATAAAATAGAAAATGAGTGAGGCAGATCATTGGGGCGTCCTTCTGTTTTTATGAAACAACTTTTTCCTGGAATCCCTGTGTCTCGAGGACGTTCTTTGCAACGGAGTATGTGTCTATTTAAAGCACCAGCTCCTATCTGTCGAACCAGGGTATCCGTATACACGATGGATACGATCCACTCCCAATTATATTTCTCATAATTTTTTCTCTGTTGAGGTAAAAATATTACTACATATTTATATTTCTCTCCGACTATTTATTTATTTATCTCTTTTCGAAAACTATAAGGCTTTCACTACTTATATAGCAACACCAAAGTATAAAAATGTCAATACGTTCTCTAAAACGGATCTATCTACTGCGTAGCTCCCACGCATCGAAAAAGGAATCCGTTACAAAAGAATAAAAGCCATCTACTCCGACCTTTACTTTTAATAATTTGATTCAATATTAATTTAAAATATTTTAATAGTTATTTGATTTTCCCTCAAAAAGTATTTAAAATTAAATATAACCGAGATATATAACATTTCCGATACTTTCCGAAGAGTCGTGACCCGAGGTGAGTTTGAGAAGCCACTACATCAGGAGGCACCTTTTCAATGTTGCTATTAAAGCACTGCAGTCGCCAATCTCAACTTCCTAAGTGCTCTAACCGGGGCAGCATTTTATATTTGTCTAAGTCTGCAAATATCTACGCCACTGCCTTAGACTCATGAACATATTAAACGCCACAGCTAAGAAAAACACGGCATATATGGACTACGTATTTGAGATAATCAGCATCACGCAAACAGAAATACACATTTTCTGCGGGAATAAGAATAAAATATTGCATTAGAATTTCTGTAAATTTGACTTCAAACGCAGGAATTAATTCATTTACTTAATTGTGAATGTCACAATAATAGCAATTAAAACAACAAAGAAAAAATAATCCCACAAATTGCTTTTGTCCATTCCAGACCTAGAAATAGAGAAATTGTTAAGATGCATCCAAATATTTCTTAAGATAGCAATTAACTCTAGAAGATAAAATCGCGTAATAACTGTGCGGTGGATGAACATAGGTTGGAATGGACTTCACACGAAACTATATTTTACCTGTAAGTTCTCTCACATTGTCATATTTGATCATATATCGGATACGCAGACTACAATATTATAAAATGAGACGAGTGGAAGATTTTAAAGCGTTACAGACGGCAATTTATTTCTTCTAAACAAATTTTCTGATGATCTAAAAATCGCGAGAGAATTGGTCAAAAACTGATAGTTTCCGTAAACAGAAGAAGAAATTCATACCCATGTGTCATGAAAAAAACACCGCTTCAAAGAAAATGTATATGGTAATTCTTTATTAATTAATTTAGCTTTAAAGATTCTATTCAATAAGTTTGTATTTAAGTTACAGAAACGTAGTAATCGAAGAACTTAAAAATAAAAATCTGATTGTAAAGATGTCAGACGATTCGCTGAGTGGTATTTTTTATGTATGAAATACCTAAAAAAAATCTACCAGGAAATAAAATTCATACGGTCTTCACATAGATTCGCTCATGTGGCTCGTCTATTGATTTTTAATGCTGCATGTGGCCTTTTTGACGAAAAAAAATTGTTAGCCCGATTTATTTCCGGTTTCAAAGCAGTTCTGTTTAATGCCAGCATGGTGATTCGATTCCATTAAATGGATTTTGGTTTCCTGAATGCGACTCTCTATAGCGATTATTAATTTGCGTGAAAAAACGATCAAGCTGCGACAGCTACAATTTACGGCTTTTAAACTCTCTCATTTTGTTACGTAATCTCTCAAAATGCAATTTGAATTCTCAGTCCACTTTATTGGAATATTTCAAATTCGTTAACACAGCCACATGAAGTCCGAAAGCTTTGTTAAATCCACATTTCAGCGTTCGCCCAAAAAAAAAAAAAACTGACGCGAGAGCAAACTGTGGTGATAGTTGTTAATTTATTTATGAATACGGAAAAGACGGAAGGAAACCATTCATTTAAAAACCTGTGACATTTAATTCCTTGGTTTGACATGCATTGAATTAGCTGTCATTATGAGCACTTGTTGGAAAGAGAAGGCGGTGATAATATTTCAGAGAGGGGAAGACGAAGAGGGAGGGAAACGCTAAGCGGGAGAATAATTGGAATGGCCAAGAAACAATGGACCAACTGACTAGCCAGAGAGGAAATACCGAGACAGGGAAAGAGAGACGGAGAAGAGAGAGTAAGGGAGAGAAGAGGAAAGAAAGAGTGGAGAGAGAGAGGGGTGGGTGGGTTAAAGCGATACATTACTAAGGCTTCTCCCCTCATTCCTCGCACCAAGAAGGAGCGGTTAAAGCATCGCCCTGCCAATTCCACTCTCTCTTTTCCTCCCACCCCTCCACTTCCCACGCCTTCTCTCTCTCTCTCTCTTCTCCCTTCTTCTCACCCCATGCCCTTCCCGCATGACCCATCCACAAAAAAGAAAAACCGCGTGACACACCCCATCTCCATCCCGACGTTTTCCTCTTTCCCTCCCTAACTTCCCGCCACCATCCCCTAGCTCATTCTTCACTCTTTCCCACATTTTAGACGCCATTTCACTCCATACAAGCAATTTGAAGACGACGATCCATGCCTGTTGGGCCGAGGGCACTTGTGAACACTTGGAAAGACAAAAAGACTGTTATGCATGGTAAGGCAACGGCCCTCTCACGTTTGCTCACCCCAACCCCACCTACACGCTCTTCTCTCTCCTCTACCTTTCTCTCACTCTCTCACTCTCTCTCCCCTCTTTCTCTCTTTTCGTCTTACTCCCCATCAAATGGCCAATTTCTGAGGATACTCCGTTATACTCAACCGACCACTTATCAACCTGCGCTCCTCGGCAAACCAGCAAGTGCGCGTGCGCGTTAAGTGCGTAATTCAGCACTCAAAACTTGAGAGCAAGGGTTGGCTGCCACGGAAAACTGCCATAAAAACCACCCGCACCTTCTGTTCGCACCAAAACGTGTGCTTGTAAATAGAAATTCGATAGTTGGGTTAAACTTCGGCGACGTATCTAACTTCGTCTCGTGCAAGACTCTCTACGTGTATGGGTTGTTAGGGCAGCCTCTTTAAAATGGAGCCTAACTCTCAAAATGCTTTATTTCAAAATCAAAAGAATCGATAAATCACGAACCGTCTAAACAAAGTAAATTTAATAGTAATAAAACGGATCTTCTTAAACGCCAAACTGAAGTTCCAACCAATAAAGGAAATGCGTCAACTCGTTCTGTAATACTGAGATTTTTCAGAGTATATATACTTATGTTTGACATACAGCTGTTGTTTTGGATAACAGGCACTTAGTAAATATATATAAATGTTCATAAAAATTAAATGGTGCTTTTATTAAAACGAAAAAGTCTTTTTGAATTGAATATGGAGGATATTCTTATGCAAAACATTCGACTAAATTAAGTTAGAGCCTTGTTATGAAACAGCTACAAGTTGTAAATGTACCATTAAGCATGGAGGACAATATTTTATTTCAAAATTTCAGTTTCATTCCTAAATAGAATTTATAATTCTGCCTGTGCTATGGGTTATTTTAATCAATACCAAAAATTGGCAAGGGAGATATTTCTTCTCTTTTCGATGCGCATAAAAGTGATTGATTGTAATTTTTTCTTTTTCATCTGTTCTCAAATGAAAAGTGTGGAGCGACCATGTAACGATAAAACTCGTTTCCATGGCAACCGTCGTTGCGGTCTCCAAAAGAAATGATGCGGAAGCCACTTATTCATTGGCCACACGCTCTATTCACTTTTTATTTTTATTCCTCTCCGCAGATATCCAATTTACGTGAACGCCTCATTCCAAAAATATCAGAATATTACATAAAAATTAAACCAATAAACCATTTGGGAAATACTTATTTACTAGGATTGCTTTAACTCATCTACTAACTTGATCAATTTATTTCTTTTAATACTTCTGTGATAAAAGGAACAGGTCCGTATCACCAACATGAACAACCAAAATACTTCTTTTCAGATTATACTGAAAACTATAATTAATGACCTTTATTTTCTGTCTTTTAGAGCGTCACAAACAACTGGCAGTAATGCATGGTAAATGATAAAATGTACATCAAATGTAATAAATTTCAATGATTGCCGGCCTTTGTAGAGGGGTGATTAGCGAGTCTAGCTCCAAATGCTAGGGTCGCAGGTTCGAATCCTGTTATTACGCTAATTACAAATGCCGTAAAGAGCAGTTTATGAAATTTTGCCAAATAAAAATTAAATCACCATTCTGAAGTCGACTTTAGATAAATTTCTTAATATTATACTGCATTTTTCTCCGTTACATATTGACTCAGAAATTTGATGGTACATTCAATTATAAATTATGTATCGTTGGGCGAAGTTGCCAGTTTGTGTGCTCCGAATTTATTTAAAATCAATTATCGTTGTTAATTATAATCACTTGGAACCATAATTACCGATCCTCAAATATTGATGATGTTATTTAACCAGGGGCGGCCCGAGGAATATTGGCGCCCCGGGCGAGATAGCACTCTAGCGTCTCCCTCCATAAAAGTTTTTTGAGATAATTACGAAGTACATGTTAATTTATTAATCGGTTTGTAAATATTATAGATAAAGGAATAGATGAATGAACGCCATAATGATTCCAGCCTGTTCGGTGATATAAATCGGTACCCAATATTTATTCACTTGCAAGTAATGCATAGATTGATGGTCGGAATAGCGCCCCCAAGATTTTGGCATCCCCGGGCGGCAGCCCGGTTCGCCGGTACTTTGGGCCGGCCCTGTATTTAACTATATTAGAATATATTAACGACTAAGTTTAATCATTCTCAGAATATTAGCACTTAATTAAACACGATTAGTAAGCAAACTGTAGATAATAAATAACCTATAACTTATATAAATTCGAAAAGCCATAACATGGCGTAAACAATAAAACCACAAATGCTTACATAATTTAAGATGGCAGCATTAAGCAAACAAGCAATTCATCGTAAAACTGAAAATGTTGCAAGGGCCGAAAATTTTTTAAGTAAATCATTTTAACAATTTCTAGACTTAGAAAGCTATTTTCAGACCGTAACTATTAGATACAAAATTAACTACCACAACCCATCCTCTTATTAAAGCAATTTATCATGAACATTATGATTAAATTCCAACGTGTTAATATGACAGATGTTTCAGGGAATCCCCTCTCAACAAACATGGATATTTAAGGGATAATTCAAGGCTTGAGTGCGAAAGCAATCTTTATCTTCGTATTTTCGAGTTCTATTCATTCTTCGCGCATCTGTTAGCCTTCTGCAACTACAATAGCCTCTTGCGAATCTAAACCTTGTGATGAGTTTAACGTCGCTCTTATTGTTTTACTAATGACATCGAAACTTAGTGATTAAACGGATGTAGAAAAAGAAAAATTACTCGAACAGCTGTGTCCTGGAAAATATAGAGTTTAAAATGCTTGAGATAAAGAATTTCCTGGAAGAGTTACAGAGTTATTAGTACTTCATCCAAAAAATCGACCAATTGAATTTTAACATTGCCTATAAACGATAAAATACCGAATGAGGAGGCGTAAGACACGTGTAAAGCAGAAATTCGTTGCAGGTGAAAACATTCCTTCTCATCTTCAGAAATTTCATTGAGACTTAGTTTACGAATAGAAAGCTTAAAAATATTAAGGTGGCAAATCAACTTTCATCTAAGTTTACTGTACCGGATGAAATTAAATCATATAATTCATCACATCTCTTAAAACATATCTGTGAATCCAAGCCAGGTCGAGAGATATAACTTATCGCAGCGTAACACCAAGAAAATAGATTCAACAGCACCCCGCGTAATTTTGATTCTTAATCCCTTTGGAATTCATAAATGTTAATGTTCTTTAATTAACTCTTTATATCTCGAATTTTGATAAGAGATCTTTAGAAATGCCTTTAGAAGGGAGAAGTTATATGATTAACTTAAGTTAATGCGCCTCTCATACATCACCTTTACGGATTAAATGTGCTTTTGAAACGCTGGGTGATCTAGAAAATGATATTTTCGAAGGAGAGAAATAGTGTGAAAAATACCTGGAAAGATTTCCAGGTATCTCTAATTTGGTGCTTTTCACACACGAGACCGCAAATTCTTTCATTTTAACAACTTTTATATAAAAATGTAAACAAAGTGAGAATAGACATCTCACTTGTATAATTTCTCACTGTTTAACTGAGGAAATTTGATAAATTATTTGATATTATTGTAAACATATTAACGAAAAATGATGAAATGTTCTAAATAGCTAAAGGAATTCAAAATGCACTTGAGCGTATATAGCAAAATATAGCCAGCGTCCATTCCAACTTATAATTTTAGACAAAACACGAACCACACTCAAATATCAGTACAGAATTTCAAACGCTCCATTTAATGTTTCTAATATTACTTGTTCTCACGCAAATAGTCTGAATACATATGGGAATGTATCTGACTAATTCTTTACATTTATACCAGTTAGTGGTTTTATACGGTCTCATTTCACAACATATCTTATTAAGGCAGTATAATGTATACAGCAAGTTCGAAATTTCTAACTTATCTAATTCGTTAAATATTTAAAATTTTCTAAATGATCAATCAATTATGGCTCCCAGTTTCAATTCTCTCAAATGCAGATTTCATTCATTTCTACTTTCCCACATTCTATCTCATATGACCGCGTTCGCAATTGCCGAAATCAATAAGCACTTATTTCGTAATAACTGACGAAAATATCATCCGAGTGTATTAATTCTCATTTTTAATGGATTTAATTAAATTATGCAGATAATCACATTTCAGCTAAAACAAGGCGCTGTTAATTGATTTAAGTGCCCACTATTGCGGCATACTTTGTCTTTCAATTTGTTATAGACGTGAGAAAATCATTGAAACCATAACTGGGCTCACTGGTATCGGATTAAAACCTTTCTGTCAATATATAACGTATTCGAATTATAACGGACGAAAATAAAATAAATAATATTTTAAAAGAGTGGTGGCGGAGTGGCTTGAGTTGAGTAGCGGGCGTGAGTTAGAGCCCTGGCGAAGACTGTTTTTTTTTAACCTAAGGTTGTCCTGCCCAGGCTTGTGGGCTGTGAAGATGACACTCCGTCCTCAGGAGGGGATGTTAAGCAGTGTGCCCCCATGGTACTTTTTGCAACAGTAAGCCGATGCCCGCATGTGGATGGGAGAACTCACTCCATAATTCATTATCCCCAGGAGCAATGTATAGTAGTAAAAGTGAAGGAAAAGCTGTTTATAAATCCACGAGCTCTAAGCGATGATGAAATCGACGAAACAGAGAAAGGGAATATGTTAATACTTAATTAATAACATGTTTTCCTAAATATGTTCTCCAGCATTTTATTTTTAAAAACTTAGCGGTACAATACCGTAACAGATTTTATCCCGTTATATCCGTCTGCATATTTATTCACTCCAAGCATCTCCATGTGGATATGTATTTCATCGCGCAAACGTGTTAAATCCAGAATTATAATTAGTCAATGTCTAACAAATGTGACTATATTACATATTAAATTACAAAAATAGTTGTGTCTTTATAAACTAAATAACGTAGTTGCTCATCACAAATATGGATATGAATGAATAAACTATTTACATGAAAGCAAAACACCTCCCTCTCCGTTTCCCTCCCTCCCACTACCCTTCCCCTCCTCTCTCTTTTGTTCTCCCTCCCTCTCATTCTCCCATCAAAAATGTTGCTCTCTCTCGTCATGACATATGTGCCCCTGGATCTTATGCCGTCCGTTGTGCTATAATCAAGCATGACGGAATTACACGTGACATAGCTCCTTGAATAAGATAGCCTGTTTGATACATCGCATTAACTTTCAGATTATCAGCGCAGGTCGTTAAATATAGATACGTAATAAACAAAATTCGAACGCCTAAAAGTAAAGAGTAAGAATACTAATGGTGAAAGTAACACAGTACATTCCATTAGAGTAAGTTGTGAACCAAAAAAAAGAAATGAGCATTCAAATCTTTTGAAAAATGTTCGGTTACTTAATCGCAGTAAAAAAATCTATACCATCCAATAGCCCGATAATTTTTTAGAGCGATCAAGTTACCTAAAGTCAGACTTTTCACGTGATCTAGATCGTGCCATTTGTTTTTAAAGGTAAATTCTTTTTAGCATTAAAAAAATATGAATACCTACGGGATGATCCTACCCCAAAAGACAACTATTTACAAATTATATAACCCAAATATTTCAATAAGCAAGTAAAATTCATCATCAGTCGCATGCGAACCGTATTTCCGCAATTTACCTAATAAACCCAGAATTGTGAGAGAAAACAGTCACGAGCACCAACGTAACATATGATTACGAGAAAACTTGAAAAAAAAACGCCGATTCTAAAATCAATAGTTCTGTGAAGCGTTATGTTGCATACGTGCGTATCAGTGGCGCGCGGTCCATATAAGCGAGTAATGCGCCGCGTGCCCACGCGATAAATTAAGAAGAAATATTTGTAATTATTCAGAACTCATAATTACTTATAATTAATACTTGTGTCAATAAGTATATAACGAGAATTCAAACAAATGGGATTGTGCTTCATCGCCATTGGTGAAATGTGAGAAGAGCGGGGCAAAGATATCCGATTGATACGGAAATTAGTGTGCTCAGCATTTTCAAATTTAATATGTCATAAATATAAATAGGTTAAATATGGACGAATGAGTTTTATTATAGCAAGTAAAATACGATTCAATAACTATTTCCTCGCTTTAGATTAAATAAATCCAACTACACTGATGATTTTTTGCAATTATATGCTTATGAAAATTATACTAGTCTTCTTTGTTTTATTTGATTCTGGCTTATAAGCTATCAAAAACATTTGTGTATACAAATTACCCGCTGGAAATTTATTTCAAAACGATCTATGTATCTGTCTATATAGTATGGCGGTGTACAAGTAAAGAACCGAGGGAAAGGCATTTGTCTCCCCCAATCAAGGATTTCCGCTTCTTAAACCAAAGCCTTTTACTTGTAAACGCGATATTTATGTGCAAAATCAACCTGGTCACGGGGAATACCTAATATTTTTGTAGGAAAAAGTTCAAGGTACCACATATCAAATAATACAACTCCGCCACCGGTATATGTAAATGCGTAGTATACAGCAAGCAGCTGAGAGCAAAACACTACGAAGCTTAAAAGCGGTTAAAAAGCATCAAATGAAAACACAGGTAGACGCGGTAAAGCGGTTGACACAGTTAAGGGGTAAAGGGTCTGGCAACCAGCTTACCCTAAATAAAATATCACCGCACGCCACTAGTTCATGTGTAAATATAAAGTACAGTCGGCTTAATATCTCTTGTACAAAAGTTATAAAAGTGTGGAATAAAGGGATGAACAAATATCAGAATTATTCATTCTGGATTTAGGAAGGTAAAAGGAACAAGAGACGCGACTGGAGCAACAACAATCATCATGGAGATATCGTTAGGCTATGATCAGACCAGTTATTACGTTTTCTTCATAGATTTGACAAAATATTGGACAAAATGAATGCAGATACTGTAAGAAAATGAGGTGTACTGGAAGGATATGATATTAATAAGAAATCATTGCGTAAAACGGAAAGTAAAAGATTAATTAATGGAGAAACTACGGGCATTTCGATGGGAAGATGTCCAAGACAAAGCTTGCACTATGCCCTCATTGTTATAAACGCGGAGATGCTAACAAAAGTGGCTCAGAAACAAACTGATAGAAGTGAAAAGGATAAAAACAATAAGGTATGCAGATGAAATATTACTCGCCAGAAGAAAAAAGCAACAAAAGTTATAAATAAACTGATAATTACAAGTAAATATGGAATGGAAATCAACATGAAAATATCTAAAGTGGTGCGGAGTTCAAAGATATAAGGGACATATTATGAGTATCAAAATTGATGAAAGCATATTTGAAGAGGTTACGCCTTTTAGGTAAGTGTTTCCCAAACTGGTTGCCGCGGCACGCTGGGGTTCCGTAAATTGTTTGGGATGCCGCGAACGACTGAATTGAGCAAATAAATCAACATTTTAGAGAAATTGTTCGATCAATAGAGAACTAATATTTTCTCCAATAAATTGGAAATGATGTAGTGCCTCAAATAAATTGGCACAAACGTTTTTAATATCATATTTTAAAATATACAACCTTGCTTCATGATGGAGTGCCAGAAGATACTGTTTATTTTTGAAAGAATGCCACGCTGACAATTTGGGAACTACTAATCTAGATATTTGGAAAGGATTCTGAAGTTGTTACAAAAGAAAAAATATGTAGCATAAGTGTGAAGGCTACTTTTGGCTAGAAACATGAGTTAAGAAATAAGGAAAAGATTCAAGCGGTCCATCATTTGGAGTATAACAATTTACGGAGCAGAAACACAGACTCTCAGGAAGTTATATGTCTAATGTGGAAAGCATTTCGATATGGAGAAAGATACTGATAATAAAACTGAATGACTAAATAAAAAAATAGGTAGTACTGCACAAAAAAAACGAAAAAGAAATCCTATATGCTCTATAAATCAAAGGGACTGTATAAAGCACACAATAAGAAAAGAATGTTTCTTAAGAGAACTACTATACTCGTTTTCTACTCTACCTTGAAAATCCTATAGTCGATCCAACATCTGAAGACTTCTGGCCTCGAAAACGGGGCGTACACCAGTTAGCAGCAGCCAATAGGAGACTGTTTGTTTGGGAAGGTAGTGGGGAGGAAACCAGTCTCACTCCTGCTCTCGAAGATATCACATCTGGATGCGTTGCCATTAGAAATTGCGTAGTATATCAGATGAAGGCGAAAATGCGCAACGCGCACAGATATCTGCTCTCCCGCACGAAAGTTGAGAGGGGCGATGGAAGGGGAAACGTTCGTGATTGGCTACTTGCTCTAAGTAGGCCAAGAGCCTTCCGATGTTGAATCTACTATAGTTGTACGCATACTGCTGCAGCCAATGAAAGCTCGAGAGACTGTCGATGGGGAGGGGAGACAGTCAGTCGGTCTCTCGCCATCGTGTTGTTCACATCGCTCCGAGCTAGACTGTGTTGCCAAATCTACCGCATTTATGCCTTAGCGTTCGCATGCGACTTTCTTCAAGAGCGGATATCGGGCAAGAGCGTACTACTTTTCCTCGCCTCTCGAAAACTTCAAATGGTGGTGGAAGGGGAAAACGCCCTGATTGGCTATTCGCTGCGCCACGGTCAAGCTTCATAAGAGTAGAAAACGGGTATAAATAGGAAGAATATAGGCAGAAAAGAAATCTTGGACGACATTATGATTGGTTACTAACATCAAACGAAGGTGGAAGCGGAGGACAAGGCATGTTGGAGGAGCCGTCTCGGGCGTGGATATTGAACCTTTCACAAATGACAGACGATTGAAGACAAAGGTACATTGATATTATCTGTTTTACTCAGTCGTTTTCAGGTAATATAATTTCTGAATTAAATATAAAAATCATTTAAATACACAATTAGAAAATAACTAATAAAAATAATATTTTTTTGAAATTTGAAGTCGATTATATCGTATCACAATCACATTATCAATTCATATATCAGATGCAACTCGCAAAATATAATAAAACACTATTCGTTAAAAATGACAACGTTATAGATCAATGTTAATTTCATTCGTGGATATCTTGTGTGCATTCGTGAAAGCGCACACACGCAAACGAGCGTGACGAAAACCACTAATGGACTAAAACAATAAGACGGTAGTAGTGTATCACGAAACTAGCCTATTCGGATACAATAAACTCAAGCCTAGAAAACGTGGACACATCAATAGGACACATTTAAGGGGTTGCGATAGTGGACTGGTTAGTACATAGACTTTCGCATGCCGTAATCAGTAAATCTTACCAGGGGAACTTTAATCAAATCTGAACCTGAATTTCTGTTTTTCACAGCTCTAGTTTAGAATCCATTTTTTCGTCATCGATTTTTCATCCATGTTATGATCCATATTAGTAAATCTTTCCTTATTAAGAAAAAGAAATAAAGGTTATTCTAGTGGTTATTGTAAAAATGCTATTCTTTCTCTCTAATTAAACATTTCAGTATAAATGTGCGAAATGCTTTGCCTAATGTGTTATATTTGTTATGATAACACTTGGAGGGTATAATTTGTTTAAACAATCAAAAATATATTTGATTTTCGTTAGCTGTGATGCTACTGAATTATAATTATAACTACGTTTAAAAGGATCGAAGGGCGTTTACATGAGAGATATGCTATATACCAATGTGTATGCATAAAACCGATAATTAAATTGACACAGGAAATCTCTCTCTTCATTAATCCCTCTATCAACTTTATATAATAGTGTTAATGTGTAGGATCTTCCCATATGCAAATTTAGGACAGTAATACTAGCAGCAGTTACCTTTTCATAAGTAGAGAGAATAATTTTCAACGAGTCGGTAATTATAACGTACTGCGGATAATTTATATCACGAGAGGAAGTTTCATAGGTCCAAACGTATGACTGCATCATTTAAAGAAACTAATAAAACCTTTCAACACAACTTCCTATAAAAATAAGTTTCCTAATATTTCCAATTTATTTACATAGCCTTTTTCGTGATTACTGGGATTGTTAATCGCAGAACAGCGATTTCCAACTGGGTTTCTCATCTGATACTACCGTTAGCGTTAAACTAATCATAGTTATCATTATGCTTCAACAATCCTTGTTGTATGTTTTTGAGATTATCACGGTTTGATAAATCCTCTCATAAACAATGTGTATCAGAAGATCGCATGTACGTAAACGTGAAATATCACCGCCCTCAGCTTTCAAACAAGAGTAGTCTGCCTATTCATGGCCTTCATCCGAGCATCTCAGTTCCCCCTTATTTCTCCTTTCAATATCGCATTCGCCCTAGATGTTCAGTAGGACGTTATTCCTTTTATTCCCGTTTTCAGTGACCAATTCATTACGCTCAATCTCTAATCAGGGTTATGAGCTGGCAATTAAATTTAAGTAGTTTTTTCGTTTAAAACTCTCCAGATGACTACTAACATCTTCGTTGAAGAGCATGGATTTGTACTACATAGCCCTTAAGGTCTAGGGTGGAAGATATGGCCGTATTTTTTTAATTAGCGTAATAATGAAAAACGGAATAAATGCGCTTATAAAGAGGTACATACTTGTTATTGAGTGGAGGTAATATCTCATAATGGCCTCTAATAAGTGATTTTATCGGTGAAATTGATAAATTGAGTTTTGTTTGCAGTTAATTAGATGATGACCCTTAATTAGAAAGATAGGTTATGGCTTGAATGTAAATCATGCTTAGGAGTTTACATTTAACCTATTATCATAAATTTGGTAGATAATGTTGTCAATGAATATTCATAGCAATTTTTGGATCGGCTTCTAATCACATTTTAATTTGAAGAAATAGTATATGAAAATATTAATAAAAATAAATAACCTAATACATTCAAACTGAAATATCATTACTTTTTGGAAGTGCTGCTTCTGCAAGTTGAGTCGATGAACTAAATTGCCGAGAGAAAAAGCATTAAAGGAAACTTTTATTTCTCAGAAAGGTGATGGCATGAAAACCGTAATACCGTAATTCATACAATTACGGAGAATTATAGTGCAATCCCAGCAACCACGATATGGGGAGAACGTTTTCGCTGAAGAGGAAATAGGACATTTTTTATAAAGGTATCTATTGCCAAATGAAAATTTTGAATAGGTTTTTGCTGTAGTAGGTACTTTCAAAGAGTGAATGTTATGATTAGCTATCCTAGTCGCAACAAATAATCATAAACACATTTTTATAAATTAATTTAAATAAGACTGTTGAACAAATGATAGAACTAAATGCACACATTAGAAAACTTTTTTTATAATAAGAGATTTCCTTCAGCTCTCCTACAAACAATATAGCGCTAATAAGCGAAATGAAAGAAAAAATACCTTTAAATTACGTCGTGAAACACCAATGAATCTTATCATCTTTTAACATCGATTAAATAGCGCTAGTACGCGTAATCCTCCAAAATTATCTACCCTCGCTGACATCAATGGAGACAAAACGCCCTTACCCCAAGAGGTATTTCCCCTTCTTCATCCTCACTTCACCATTCTCTCCACCCTTACACTTCATTCTCTACAATTACCTCCCCTCCCCAACCTCTTCCGCCTCTCCTCCACTCCGCCTCTCTCTCTCTCCCGCTCTTCATACGCCCTCCTCTCCATTACTCCTTCCTCTACTTAAGCCTACCCATCTTCATTCCGATCTTATTCAATGCGTCGTCCATACATCCCTCCCCCTCCCTTTTCCGTGCGCTTAACCAGAGGCTCCCGCCTCCATCTCCACGCAGACGCTGCCTCCTCCCTCAGCGTATCTCCCTTTCCCAACTCAAAACCATTCCTCCTTCCCTACCCAACTCCCTCTCCCTCCCTTCGGCGGCCTCATTTCTTCCCCCTTACCCTCCCTTCACTCAACTCATCCCACTTCTTTCTACAGAGCATATACCCCGCCTCCCTCCATATATTCTCACTCTCCTCATTCTGCATTCCTTTTACTATCTACCTTCCTCTTCCTCTCTCTCTCTCTCTCTCTGCCCTACCTCTCTCACCTCTTCCTCACGCCTCGGTCTCAATCCCCAAGCTATCCAACCGACATCCATTCTCACTTTGCACGTAAAACAACGCAAATACCTGCCTTTTCCTCTAAATCTCCTTTCTTCCTCTCATTAGTTTCCTCCAATCCTTCGCCGCGTCATTTTCCATCACCACCTTTCGACGCTCTCTACTCTTTAGAGGAGGAGGGATCGAGTCTCCCCAAAGACAAGCCAACCCTTCCCGCATAACCTTTTATTCTCTCTCTCTCTTTTACTCCAAACCTTTCCTCCATTCCACTCCTCATTCTGTCAATCCACCCCTTAAAATACTTCGTCAATCCTCGTTTCCCGCGCCTACCCTTGCAGCCGTCCCATCCGAACCCTTTCAGGAATCTATTCACGCCCTATCGCACCTCTCTCTTACTCTGTGTCCTCCGAGAGTCGGCGAAGCCCAGTTTGCTTAAGGGAAGGGGGCAAGGGACTCAGCTTGATCAATGGGTGGGGTGAGGGAGAGACTCCCTCACCCTCAAGCACAATGCTAGGCAGAAATAATAATAAGAGTGAAGGGCGTGGGGGATGGGGCGGTGGGATGCTTTCGAGAGTCACGAAGGGGGCGAAGAGGGATCCCTGTGTCGGCTATTCTGCTGCAAGAGAATATCCTTCCTTCTAAGGCTCGGTTTCGTCCCGAGGGCTTCCAAGTTGGTGTGGTTCCTGCTTTGCATCCGGGTGTATAGGGTTTGTGCTACAAAAATTCTCCAAGGGTAGGGCCAAGCCGAGCGGGGTTAGTACCAAAGCGGGCCACCTACCCTTTTCGGGATGGAGGGCCACCTCGAGGCTTTAGACGCCGGAAGGCGTCTCACTCGGGAGGAAGCGATAGTTTGACTCCAAACGGCTGGAAAACATCTCCTTCCTCCGTTTTTCTCCATTTTCTCTCCCTCGCGTCAGCTCATTTTTATTCGCAGCCTCTTCTTCTGCCCCTCTCTCCGTTCCATCCCTCTCTCTCCCCTTCCTGTTCACTCTTTTTATCTCCTTCCCTCTCAGCATTCTCCCGCCGCGATGTAAAAGATGATCGACCGGAAGTGGTGCGTGGGTGGGGTACAGGAGTTGGGCGATCCTTGCTGGATCGGGGAACTTATGCGAGAAGTTTCTAAGGCCTTCTTCCGAGACTTTTGGTGGCAGTGGCGTAGATTTTGTGGAAAAATAAAAATTTAATCCCTTTAAAAATTTGTTATCTGACGCTTAACATGACACTTTCCAACGAAATTAAAGGGGAAAATTGCATAAAATCGAAGTTGGACCGTGGAAAGTAATAATATGATTTTATTTAATCTACAAAGCCACTTTTGTTAACTGTGCACTTAAGTAGACGTATACATAATCATATTCGCTCAATATTTGGGTTAATATCTGGAATTTTTGGAAAAACTGTTTTAGATGAAACTGAAATCTATTTAAGTACATAACAAAAATTGCAAAAATCTAAAAAAACATGAGAAAAATAACTCGGATACAATTTTAATTTTCATGAGTGTAACGAAAACAAAATCCTATATTTCAATTTCCTCTCAGCGATTTATAGCATAAAAGCAATGAAATCAACATGGTTTTGAAATATAGTTATATAGAATCGTATACTATGACTAATCATTTCGTAACCCTCCCCAATATAACGCCATTTACAAATCCTTTTTTGTAATGGATATTCGCAGTGTGGCTGAGTAGCATTCACGTGGTACCTGTCTTGTTTACATTGCTGGGATGGGAATTAGGGATTGAAACTCATATGCTCAGAGGTAAAGCGAGGTGCCGCGCCCCGGCAGGAGCTTTCGGCACTGCCATTGGTTATTTGCACAGGGCATACTCTTCAATACACTACTCTTGCTATACTTCCTGTATGCCGTACTACATATTTCATCTGCCCTTGAATTTCCTTTCACCGACTCAGCATACAGTAACTAGATTTTAACATGCTTGCGTAAAGACATTCACAAAAAGATGCTTTTCGAAGGCGCTACTATGTTTTTTTTATTATCAGGAGATGAAAATTTAAATTTTCTCTTGCGAATATAAATTATTATTTTTAATTATTACATAATGATAACTTTTAGATAATAATAGATAAAGCTACTTTTTCATGTTAATTTAGCCTTTTCGCTAACCAAATTTAACTATATCTATAAGCTTCTATCGAAAAACAGTACATGAATTTCGATATTGCGCTGAACCGTGTCATTTTAAGAAACTAAATTGATAAAACGCTGTAATAGGACAGAACTGCCGATAGTTTGGGCAATGCTGATATTTTAACTATGTTTGATTGTTAAAGTGAGAGAAATA
Source organism: Uropetala carovei (assembly GCA_036926305.1). Lineage (NCBI taxonomy): Eukaryota > Metazoa > Arthropoda > Insecta > Odonata > Petaluridae > Uropetala > Uropetala carovei. The sequence continues at coordinate 3,019,187 of JAXCHB010000006.1, forward strand.
CACGTAATAAAGGCTTCGATGAACTGATCGTTCGACGAATTTGTTTTCGATGAATTTGCTTTCGACGAATACGGTTTCGACGAATTTTGATGCAGATGAAATTCATTTTATGGGATAGCATTAGAATCAGAAAAAAGATATATCGCCGAGATATTACTGGTAGTATTTTGCATAATGTAACTTCGCATCATATAGGAAAAACTGTTTATCGTGTCAATGCTTTTTTTATACGATTTGATTTTCACGAGCGATTCAAAATTTTACGATGAAGTAGGGAGACATGATAATAGAAAAACTAGAACATCGTTAATATCTATTTACTAAATTTTCTCTTTCTATCTTCTGACATGTTTTAGAAATTGTACGAAGTAATGACTAACACTATAGTAAGGAGAAATGAGCTGCGATTAATCTAAATTTCACGTTATCAAGGAAAATAATTCTCTATACATTTAGCAAAGGTAATGAGGAAGTCAAAGGTAATTCTTGAGATAAACGAAGGAAGAATGCTTTCTGTAGATTATATATAAAAGCGGAAATGCATCTAAGTAGACAATTGATGTGGAATAACGCTGTGAGTAGAAATATCTTCCTCTCGTACCCGTGACAGATATATGACAACACCGCTCCGGTCTTCTTAATGAGAGGATTGGGAAAGCTTTGGGAAGGTGCGGTCATGCTTATCGGAGAATTGCTCCCTGTGCGGTGGTTAAAGGAACGAGGTAGCGGGACGAGCACGGGGCTGTGGGCGGTGGAGGATAAGAGGGGGCAGGAGAATAACGGAGGATGAAGGACCCTAAAAGTTACCTCGGCCCAAAAATTCTGCGGTTTATCTTCCCCCTATCCATAAGCTGACATCTTCGGTCTATTTGGGAATGTATGTTTAACAACTCTATTATATTATTAATGTTTCTTTTATGGTAGGGAGAAAAACTCGCCAAAAAAGCTATTAACTTAGTACAAAAAATATAAAATACTCCTCATAATTTGTCACATTCCGTGTCCTTCACACATAGGAAATTCAAGTAATACTTTGGAAATAATTTATTCGTTATAAATAATGCACGATGAACGGTGTACATATTTTTCTGGTTAATAATTTTAAGTTCATATAAAGCGTTTCACGAATAACATACGTGTCGATGAAAAACCTATTTTCCTCATTTCGTAGAAAAACCGTCTCTAATATGAATTTATAAATTTTGTGTTATAATTTTAAATTTTCTTCGTAGTAGCCGATTGTTTAAAACCGCACTATGACGAATTTTGAAATATTACATCATATTCTAAATATTATGCATTATATTTATAATTCCTGTAAGTTTATTTGGAAAATATAAAAATAAGATTAAAAGTATGAATCAATTATTGATATTGGTAGAAAATATGCTGAAGCGCTTCAGTTATGATTTCTATAAAAATAGATGAATAATTTTTGAGGAAACTTTTTAATTGGAAATTTCCCAGGAAATGCAATAATGATCCAACAACTCTTTCTTCCCTTACGACTATTTTGATATTTTCTTGATTATTTCCTTAAGTTGAGTACAACTATCTCCATCCTCCCTTCGACTGGGAAATAAATTGAAGACTGATTTTTTAAAGCTAATATACGTATCTTTTGGTTATTAATAATACAGAAATTCACAGACACTCGCTAAGAAGCAATGTGAAAAGTTTAACAAAATAATATCCCACAAATCTTTACATTACTTCAACATGATATCTTATCGATGCAAAAATCCGAAATATTGTTTTATTCTTACTATTAATACGTTAATACGCCTTTCTTGCGTGTTTCGTTAACCTTGTTATCGATTTATGAATCCGCTATCTACGTAAAAACAAGCTTCTGTTGTGGGTATGAGTAATTACTTCGGATATTACCCCTAGAATTAATAGGAAGTTCGATTTCCACGCATTACTCAGATTCCGTTTAATACTGTCAGACGTATATAAAATTGTGGCTGCGTTTCCTGCGATCGGTGATTATACTCATTTATTTGATAGGGATATAACACAAGAGAAATATTCCAACTTTAAAACTTTTAATTCATCGGAAATTAGGTCATTTCAATGCCAAATTGACCGTATCCTTTTGAAATTGAATAAAAATTAATGATATATACGCTCATATCGGAAAATCGACAATTCCATCACAATTCAATTTCCAGTTTGGAATCCGGGGAATTGTTGCAATAGATTATTGGTTCTATATACCGTGAAGCGTATAATAAAAATTCGTTTAAGTTCAGCTAATGCAAAATTAATATTTCTAATTCAACGATCATTAATGCGAATATGTCAGTTTTGATTGCTGTAATTTTTCTAGAAATAATCGCGGAGAGAAATCAACGCTTAGCAAAACAGGTTTTTATTTAGTTAAAGGAAAATGAGCAATATTTCACTTTGAAATGTCATTTTAAATTTTATTCGCCAAAGCTCTTCAACTCGACATAGTTTTTTCATTCGTAGCCACTTTTGTAGTAAGCAAAGAGACTCAGAATGTGAAACCAACGAGATTCTCATACCAAATACGTGATTCAATGGCGGAGATTTACTACGGCGTGCTATTGCTGTTGATCAAACATTCATTCTTGATGGACATACGTGAATATTAAAACAAATAGGTAAACAAATTTATATTTCAATTACAGACCGTTATTTCGCATACAGCGGATAGGGAAACAAGCGCAGTTTATATACTAAGCAAATTCTGGGTGTACAGACACCGATGATGAAGATGTCTAAAGAGGAAGGTTCATTCCAGCAGTTACCGTTGGCGAAGCAGAAACTTTGGCATTTGATGTAACAAATACATTTAGTGGAAAGATACTTAGAGTGACGTGTAGCTGAAATGAGTCAATGAGCTAGAAAAATAAAAAAACGGCTTATAACCACAAGAATCCGATAAATTTAAGTAATTAGCTGCAATGGAGAAAACTGGAGAAAGTGAGTAATGACGAGAAAAATATTTCATACTCGACCACAAGATAATTAGTTAGATAATTACAAAGTGTGATGAAGGAATATGAAAAACCTACTTCGTAGTTTTCTACGAAGTATAAAGTAGGGTGACAACCAATGTCGGCGAAAATGTTCAGAAGAGGCTATAGGTAAACCAAAAGAGGGTCAGGGTAACAAATTATAGTTTACACCAATGCGATTAAATGTGTTTTGTAAACATATTAAAGAATCAATACCTGCGAACGTTCCAATAAAACGTTGTATAAAAATTATCATAGAATAGGCAAAAAATAATTAAAATATGGACGTGGGAATATCTAGCTGGAATAACGTAGTTTCTGTTATCGTCGTGTTTTTTGCGAGTGTGTCACGTCAACAGTCGATCAATTCCTATACACGATTATGCATACATTTCATATAGCAGCAACAAAGAAAGTTACTTTTTGATGATACGCATGAAAAACTTGAAATATACGCCAATATTTACCTAAGCATTAGATTGCAAATATTACATATGCACTAATTACTGAATACCAGTTACAATGCCATATAATATATTTATGAGTAAATATTTTGCTGCGTTATAATGAATGTAAAATTATTTTACATTGTCAAACCCCACGATCATATTTTCCGTTAAAGCAAAGAAATATTCCAAACTTTTAACGCAATACTTTAACAGTAGTTCTTTTGACAAAAGGTTGCTATCGCCAAATTCGAAGCTATAGCAAATTTTTATTGCCTTCACTAATATATATATATCATACTATAAAAATGTAGAAATATACTACATTACTAAATAAACAGCTACGCAGTAAACTTCGCGAAAGACCACAAATTTCGCCCTTCAATGGAAGTTTTACAGCACTCATATTGTATCTCGGCTTTCTAGTATGCATAAAAACTTATTTTTCTCTACGCACGTGTCTACCTTCGTTATATTCAAGTTCAGCAAACAAAAAGATTTACATCTCCATCATTTCCCCTCGTAATCAAATCACTACAAAACAAAACCGCCCAAAAGAAAGGTAGGCATGTGGATAAACATCCACTTGGAGTTTTGGGAAAGGTATCTTTGCTTAATTGGCATAACGTATAGATGATACGGTGGAAGCGCATATTTTTTCCATTTGTGGAATAAAGGAACCCAGCGGAAAAAACAGCATTCAAATAAAAAGCTCTTACTAACGAACTGAAATCGAGACTCTTATTTCGAAGCTTTAATTTTTTAACTTGTATTTAATTGGACACAAACAGTGGGATTCTTAACATGATTCCACCACACTCTTTCGCAGAGTTTAGGACAGAGGAGGAGGAATAATAAACAAATTACAGAATATTTATATATTGACCATATGTTGTGAAATTAAATCATATCTCTAAAGTGTAATTTATCCAACGAAAGGGTCATCATTTCTTATTTTTCTCATCCTATGAATATGCATAATAGGCAGATTTGGTGTATTTTTATATAAAATCCCTACCCATGTCAGATTTGGTTTACGTGCGGTACACTGCATACATTTTACTCTCTAAACCGGGGATTGCAAATGATTTGTGTGTCGCGTGCCAAGAAAGTAGTGTGAACCATCAGAATTTTTTTTCGCGTGCCACTAGTTTACCCCTTCTCGTAGAAACGTCACATTTTATACAAAAAATACAAGCTTACGCGTGACGAGCAAAATCTCACGCGTGCCATTTCTGGCACGCGTTCCACGTATTTTCCATCCCTGCTCTAAACACCTAAATCTTTGAGCCCGTGGTAAACATGGCGAATAATTCAGCCGAATAAGATTTATTATGAAGCATTTAACCGAAGTGTGATTTTGAATCGGAATACATAACTCATCTATTACATGATGATAAGCAAATCACGTCACGTACTAAACAGCAAGTATTTAGTCTGTTACAGTAATCGGAGTGAGACACACAATGGCGGAGCAATTAGGCTTAGAGAGTGAGCGGGCGAGAGAGGTTTGCATGCAAGAGACAGCCACCATGCCAGATGGACCGAAATATCGAGTAACATCCATGGGAGGGGAGTTCATTAGGGTATACAACCGTTTAGGAGATAGGAGCCGGAGAAAGAGAAAAGAAGTAAGGCATAGGGCGAGTGAGAGAGAGAGTGAGAGAGAGAGTGAGAGAGGGAGAGTGAGAGAGGGAGAGGGAGGGAGAGGGAGGGAAGGGAGATAGGAGGAGAGTCGCGAAGTGGTGAGAAGGGAAGGGTGAGGAAGTAGTGGAAAGAATGGAAGAGAGACATTCGGAGAGGGAGGGAGGGAGTGGCGTTTTAGGAGGGTGGCGCAGAATAGGTGCAGCCCCTCATCCCCGCCCCTACAAAGGAATACATCTCATCAAGTACTCTCTTGGCTGAAAGGCGTCATCACTAATTGGCCCTTTTGATGCAATGGGGGTGAATCATTGCCTGGCCAGCATTCCACTTCTTCCCCTTATCCCCATGCTTTCTTTGTGATTAAGCTGCGTTACACGGGGTCCGGGTTTTGGAAGCTCGCTATTGCCTCTCTCTCTCTTTCTCCCCCTCTTCTCAACCTTTGTTTTCCTCCTCTCCTCATTCCTCCCCCTTCCGTTTTAACAGTCTTTCTTTTACTCGCCAACCCTTATTCAGCCTCGTTTCATCGTTATCTCTAACAACCTAATGCCATTTTATTCTCGCCTCTATCCCTTACTTATCGGTGCATCCTCTTCTTCGTTCGCACTCCTGGATCCGTTGCATTCGCCCGCTTATGTCCTCTCACGTCAACATTTCTATTTCCTTTACCTACATCCGTCATTTCTCCTTCCTTCCGCCTCTTATTACCTGGTTTCTTCCCTTACGGGCCTATTTACTCGCTAAATGCATCCCTCAATCTCCTTCTCGCCCTCGCTCTCTCTATCAAACCTATCGGCCATTTTAATTCTTCCGCAACACGTATTCATCTTATTTCTTCTTCCGCATCCCCATTCGATTTCCGTCCTCTTTCTTCCCTTTTGTCCTTGTTCGAATTCCTCCCCCCCTCCCCCTCCCCTCTCCCTCTCCTTTTATTCGCTCTCAGCGCCTGCGAGCGCGCACTCCTCTCTCACCCTCTCCTCCGCTACTCTTCGTCCCCTCCACCGCCCCCACTCCACCTCCGTGCGCTGCCAATTTCTCTCTTAATCGCACTCTCTCCTCTCCCCCCTCCCCCCTCTTAGCCCTCTTTTAGCCCTCCAAACTCCCTCTCGCTCGTCGTACCTCTTTCCCTCCTCTACTCTCCCTTCCTTCCTTCCCCCTTCCCCCCCTCCTCCCTCTCTCTCTCTCCATCCTTTCATTAACTCTCCGGCTCCATTACTCATTCCCCTTCCCCCATATCGCCGCCCAACACATTTTATCGTTTATTTTTAGGCTGAAGATGCGTGCATGCAATGGACGGAGACACACGAGCGTTGGTTTAACAATGGAAATTGCTCGTGCATCGCGGGATTGGCCCACGCGCATCGCAGATTTCAGAACCACTTCCCCACCTCGCTCTCGCTACATGTTGAGTGAGTATGTAATTAAATGCATCCTGTAATTTTACTAGGCTTCTAATGAATACAAGAGCCAAAGTATCTTATTATGATACTTTCTTTCGGCGCATAATCTCCTCAGTATTTCCAATAGCTAACGAAATAGAGAAAGTGTATTTAAAAATTTACTTTTCATTAATACCAAGTTAAAAAATTGTTCTCCAGATATATATATATATATATATATATAGGGGAGCATGGGGTAACCACGGACACCAAAATAAATTGACGTCCCTTGACTATGAATTTAAAGAAAAACCATATTTATATTGTTTCATACATATACGAAAGTATGAGTCACTAAGACAGCTTACTTTGACTTTTTAATTTTGTGTAGGTTCTTTGAAAAAAAAAAAAAATTAAACTATAGGCGTCCGGTATTACCCCAGACCAATGGGGCAACGTCGGACAGTAAAAGGGGTAATATCGGACAGTGTTTATATATTGGAGGTAGTAATTTTACAGTAGAATTTCCGTTTTTAAATGCTTTATTACAGTATTTTCAATGACACCTTATCATACACATCAGGTGTTCACATGAATAAACTAATATGACTGGGGTAATCCCGGACATTCGCGAACGTGTCCGCCATTAGTCTTGTGTACCGTCCGGTATTGCCCGCCCCAAAGGTCCTTACGGACTATTATGTTCTACTACCAGCTAACACATCCGAGTTTTCTGTTCAATGTAATACTAAAATGTAGGATATAAATTACACTTTCATATGATTACATATATCACACTATAGCAACAACAACTTACCTTTAATCACAGTTACAAACACGCCCTTAAAACTTCTTTAAACCTACAAAGACAACTACATAGAAACGACACGACTTCAAGACCGTCTGATGCCGTCAGCCATTACTCCTTCACTAGATGGTGTCACGTAACGAAAATCAGGCATGCCAATCTTGGCAATGAACAAAAAGACTTTGTCCGGTGATGCCCCATGTCCGTGATTACCCCATGCTCCCCTATATATATATATATATATACACACACACACATATATACACACACCTCTGTATATGCTCAATTCGGCAGCTATGACAGAAGAAAGAAACCACTTCGCCAATTTTGATGCATTATGTATTCGACCCCCCCTCCCGAGATAAACGTAGCGTACATGTAGCGAACCGGTGCAAAGGGGGTCCCCTCAAATGTCCCTGACATCTTATTGCTTTCATGATAAAATTAATGATAGGGGCCCCAAAATCGAATTTTGCGCGGGGGCCCCATTAGAGTTTTCTACAGCATATCTAGAAGTTTACCCGCCAGAATTTTTAGACGTGTCGTTTTTTACCTAAAAATGGGTGATAAGTTTTACACCGAATTGATGTTTTAGATATTCAGTACGAGATAAAAGGGTGTTAGTTTAAAAAAGATAAATAAATAAAGCTTCAAAATCGAAATTATTTGGTGTAACTAATTTGAACACGCCATTTTCATGTAGTAAAGATCCATTAATATGATCTTACTATAGGCAAAATATTAGGGATTTTACGGGACACACCGCACGGTTGCAGTCGGAAGACATGTCCAAGGGCTTATTTATAGTAATGCGCGGATTACGTCTCTTTACTTTTTTATATTTTCTCGATCATAATTATTAAGATACGACGTGTAATACCACAGGACTCCATTGGAACAAATGATGAGAGGGAAATTCTCTAAATTTATGATGAACTACAAGACAGAGAAACAGTGGCGGATTTAGGCTTTCATAGGCCAGAGGCGCAATGAGGCCACTTACAGAATGCGACTCATTGATTTAGCGCACGAAAATAGAAATCTGACAATAATACACTTTGTTAATAACAAATTTAAGTGATGAAGTGCGAAAGGAATTTGACGCCTATCAATCCACGATGTTCTCAGATTCACTCAAAAAGGACTCGAAAAAATGTCGGTCGTACATATGCGAAGTCCAAGGAGGTCATTCCACAGTGTATCATCTAGTTACAGACAACGGGGAAAGTATGCACGACTCTTTTTATTAAGGCCAGTATGTTATATCGGTACTTCTAAAATTGCTTAACAATCGACAGCGATCATTTCACTGAATTCCCTAAGCGAATAGATTCAAATATGAGCGACATAGAAATATCCGAAAGCGGTATCGTTAAATTTCTAAATCAGGTACATATAAGGAAATCGTCAGAGCCGGAAGCCATACTTTCGTTCATTATAAACTTGCTAGCGAACAAATTAGCTCCGTACCTTAAGGTCGAATTCACAAAATCTCTAGATGAGGGTGTAGTTCCTTTGATATGGAAAACAGCTAAAGTTACACATTTACAAAAACGGGGAGTAAATTAAAAGTAGAGAACTACCGCCCTATATCATTTACATCAATTTTCGGCAAAGTTTTTGAGCACATTATCGGTAGCTCAATAATGCGATTCCTCGAAAGTAAAGGTGCTCTGAATAGAAACCAGCATGATTTCCGGAGAGGCAGGTCATGCGGGACAGTTAGCTCTACTCACACGATATTGTGAAAGCAGCGGACAAAGAAATAGGAGTAGAGTAGATCCTCGTTAATTCGAAACTCGTCGTAATTCCAATTTAAAAAATAAGTCCCCAAATAAGAAATTCTGTATCAATGTGTTCCGATAATTCTAAAACTTCGATAATTCATAATTCGAAAAAAAATTGAGGCCCGTACTCAAAATATCTACGTAAAATCCACCGATAAATCGAAAATTAATTCGTACTTCGTACTTCAGTCGTCTGCTGTACTGCGGTGGAGGTGGTCGCTTGCCGGAAGTTGTTCGAAAATTTCGTTGCTTTTGTATTCATTTGGCCGAAAAAGAATTTTCCGTGTTTAAATGTAGTGTAGCAGTATTTATTCAAAAACTTAAGACTCTATTTCATTAATTTTTAATTTTAAAGCCCCCAATAAACTATTGCTCATAATGTCTTTAGTTCACCACTCCTACAAATCTTTAACCAATGCAAAAAAATGGAATTCCTCGAAGAGATTGATAAAAAAAATAGTGTTAAAGTGAAAATTGGCAGAAAAATATGGTATTCCCACTTCTTCCCTGTCAACAATTTTTAAGAATAGTAAGAGGATTAAAGAGGCGTTCTACGAATTTAAAAAAAAGCAAAACGCGTCAAAGACTGCGGCCAGCGAAAAATGAAGAGTTTGAAACAAGACTTAACAAGTATTTTTCGCAATCCCGCGTGGCCGATATCCCCATAACGGGCTCCATTCTATTAGAAAAGGCCAGGTCACTGACAAATCAAATGAACATACAAGATTTCGCGGCATCAAGTGGTTGACTAAACCGTTTTAATAAACGCTTCAATATCGCGTCTGGCACTTTGCGGTGATGCTCAAAGAGTAGACGAGGGGGACGTTTCTGTTTGGTTACAAGAAAACAGACGCTTATTCAACAAATATCAACCAAAAGATATTTTCAATATGGACAAAACAGATGTCTTATATAATATGTTACCAAACAAGACTTTGGCTTTGATGGGTGAGAATTGTCATTGCGGCAAATACAGTAAAGAAAGCATCACTGCTGTACTCTGCACGAACATGGGTGGTTCCGAAAAAATGAAATGATCGGAAAATACGAAAAGTCTCGGTGTTTAAAAATAATTTCGGAGGGAGACCTTTTGTTGATTATCGCTTCAACAATAAATTCTGGATAAGGAGGAAAATTTTTTAAAGTTGGTTGATCCTGTTTCAAAGGTGAATGACAACCCAAAACCACCAGGTTTTGTTAACACTCGACAATTGTGCGGAACACCATTTAGCGGAAGTAAGCACTCCAAACCTAGAGCTACATATCTTTCCGCAACACTGCACGAGTGTGCTTCAACCACTGGGCCAAGTTATTATCCAAAATTTAAAGTGCCATTGCAGAAAAAATTATTTCGTTTCTATTTCCTCAGTTAAAGAAAGGCCATTCAGTCGATCAAATATCAAAGTGGTCGATTTTGGAGGAATTCAGAGCACTAGCGGCATCTTGGCATGTTGTGAAACCCCAATCGCCAATTGTTTCAAAAAGAGCGGATTGCTGGTTTCTCAACCACCAGAGCAAACATAAATTGAGGAAAAAGCCGAAATACCCGAAAAGAGCTTGATGGGATAGTTCCCGTTGGAAGAATTCGTTATTTTCGATAGACAATTGGCGACATCAGCTATCCAACGCTCTGAATATCATGAAGTGGAGGATGTAGATATAGCAGAAGAAAGTGGTACAGACACAAACTGTGAGGAAGATAGCGAAGAAAGGAGTAAGTCAGAACCGTCTAGAAAGGAAGTTTATATGGAAACGAAATCTGATACGCCATTACACATAGTGTCGTATTTTGACGCAGTTGTCGGCCATTTAGTATTAAACAGTGCTCCAAAAAATCGGTGAATTTTTTAGCAAAAAATAATTTAAATGAAAATAAATACAGAGCTCTTAATGATAAGCACTTATTTGAAAATTTTTTGTTCATGCTATATTAAGAATTAAATATTGATTTGTCAATGACTTTTTCAATATAAGGTAATATTGAACTCTAACTTGTAATTTTTGTTTATAAATATCTTTATAATATTACCCTAACGTTGCTACTGATGCCGTTAATATTAGCCAAGGTGTCTTGCATTGTTGCCACTTTCGGATAGGAGAGGACTATACGAAATGTATAATAAAGTGGTTCAATAAAGAATGAAATGTAAGTATGACTATTATTTTTCATTTATTCAATGTTAAAAAAATCTATTAACTCTAAAATCTATGTTGCTATGAATTCTAAAATCTATATTATATTGGTTGCCGAAAAGCAGCAGTCCTGCCTCTGACGGAAAGGAACTTTACTTCTTATTATACGACCGGAGAGCCTGTTTTAAGATTGTCAGGTTATCGGAATTTTTAGATGAATTATTTCTTTAGCGGTTTTCCCGTTATAATGCCAAAGTAGGATTCCGAACACTCAATTCATTGTTTAATGCAAAATTAGAATTGCGAACACTCAAGTCACAGGGAATTTTAATTGCGTGAATATGATCATTCGAAATGATCACCACAATATTTAATGCTATAATTTAAATAAATTTCCAGTGTTAAAAGTATTAACTAGATTTCAATATTTGACTTTGCCTTAAATTTTGATGTAACTGCGTAAATTTGGTACTAATCGTTTTGTTGTAACTCGCCAATATGACAAACGTTAATTTTTCTTACTTGTTCATCTAATTTGGTTTTCTTATTTATCAATAAATAAGCAGTTGCTAAGCGAGTCCATGTAGAAACGTAACCAAGAAGAAAAATATAATTTCACTCGCTTTCGCTTCATAAAACTGACAAATATCATAGCAATGTTTTCATGGTGTCGTGTAATTAAAAAAGTAAGCAGCGTACCACGCGTTCATTTTAAACAACAATTGGCATTTAATAACAATACCAGGAAATGTTTATTTCATTAATAAATTATTATATTTAAGCCAACAATTGACTCATAATACGGTATTTTCTTCTGCTTCTGTTTGCGAAGCTGTAATAATTAAGAAAACCTATACCAGAAAGAATTGGTTGAACCATAAAGAATATTCCTGAAGAATTGAAATAAGGTTTAGTTTTCGATGTATCTATGGTACGTTTATTACTCTTAGGGTTTTTATTAATATAGGCAGCTGCCTATATTTGACAGTTTCGGCGCCAAACCTCTGGGGTTGGGCCACGGATTGGCCAGGGGCGGAGCTCCTAGTGTGTGTGTGTGTATAAAGGTGGGTGGCAACAAGTTGTTGGAGAAAGCCCAGTAGACACCAAAACTGGAGAGCCGCTGAGGGTGCTGAAGACACACGAAAAACAACACAAATTTGAAAGCCTTTTTTCGAGCCGAAGCCCTTCGTCAGCAACGGATAGAGAAGTACTGTTTGAAGAGACGCACTGGGTAGGGATATAAGAGGGTGATGCGAGAAGTTTGAGGATAGGCTGGGAGGGGGAATTACGAGTAAGGCTAGCGGAGACTGAGCGGCCATCCCCGCAATAGCGCGCAAAAACTCGAGTGACGGACTAGTCCTTCGCAGAGCGTCGTAGGTTGAAGTAAATCAGTAGTGTCCAACCCAATCTCCACTCCCCACTTGTGGCGAACGGGCAGTTATTTTGTGCCGAATTGATGCTCACAGTCTAAAGTCGACTATTTTTATTAGTTGAGTAAACCAGAGAGTAGTTTTATATTTTCATCGGGGTGAGTAACTTTTACATACCACAGCATTTTCGCAAAGTAACACAAAATATTATTTCTTGTAAATAGGACTTAACACAAATACAACGCTACTGTAATACATAATCATGATTCGCGCCTTTCATATTTACTGCTACCTTATAGTTTATACACAGCTAACAATGCAGCGTCCTGTAGGACTCTAGCACACGGTAACAGCTGCCTGTTTGGCCAGCGACTGCTGCATCGAGATCTGTTTGCATTGTATCAACAATCACTTTGCCGGAAGTGGGATTTCATTGCTACAATTTTTGACGTTTTCCCCCCAGTATCTTCCTCAAAACGTAATTCATATAAATTATGAATATTAAAAAGATCGTAGAAAATGTCATTTGCGACAAATTGTGTGTGTGAAACGACAGCCAAAAGCGCAACCCCTCTGTTTTCCATTACATATTTTTAACGAGAAAATTGTTCCCGCTTAACGCGTTTTCGCTTAGCGCCCAAGTTTTCACAGACGTCACTATCGCGTTATTCGAGGAATTACTGTAGTTACGTTTCATAAACGGTAACATTATTTATTACTTAAAAATTTTTTAATCCTTATTTCGGTTTAGTTTTTGAATTTTGCTTAATGATACCTAAGATATATATATATATATATATATATATATAAACACACACACACACACATATGTATACACACACACACACACACAGATATAGACGTTTTTTAACGTTACCCGAAAAACAGGATATTTCAAAGCAAACGTTTTGATGATTCACTCATTTAAAACGAATCCCGTGTATTTTGTTGAAGTTATAGAAGGTAAATTCCGTCACTCGCCATAAATCGTCGTTGAGCAAAGTTTTCAGAAAATAATGCGGAGGAGGAGCTTTCTAAATGACCACAGTGGATCTACTGAAACCGCAGAAAACATTTTTACGAAACAAATGATCAAAGTCAGAAAGTTTGATAAGCGGATAGTTTTCTCAAACTCCCAATTTAAATTTGACTTCTAACATTATATATATATATATATATATATATATATATATATATTAGTAAAACTAAAATGTTCCTAAAGTTTGGAAACAGCAAAACATATTAAAATTTATCTTTTTTTAATTGGAGTATACACAAATAACCATCGTGAATAGGCAGCGATTCCGATGTATTAGACGTGAGCAAAATAATTTTTTAAATATATCCACGGACTCATTTATAGTATTAAAAAAATAAATACAGGTCGTTTTTTTATAAAAGAATCCCATTCCGATTTCATTTCGATCTTTGATTAACTCGCAGCATCTGTATTTGTGTACCGTGCGACTTCCTGCCTAACTTCTGTATCACCCACTTTACCACTCTCCGTTTCTATTCTTTGCGCTAATCGGATTTCGAGGACAAAGCAACAGAGAAGTTGGGCACTAAGCTTTGGCCGCTTCTATTACCCACCTACGCCTTTCTCCACCCTCTCCCACCCACTTCTCCTTTTCCCCCTCTCCGCGCTCCTCTCCAAGATCTCCCCTCCCCCTTATCTCTCTCAATCCCCCTCACCACTGTTAAATTCCCTTCTCCCACGAAATCCCCTTATTCCTCGTATTCTTCCAGCATCTCGGCTTTCCGTGTGCCTGGAAGGGGAATTGATCCCCCACGACCTAATTTAACCACTGAGTGTTCCATGAATCAAGATGGAAGATGGCACTGTTGAATTAATATGTAGAAAGCCAAACTAGCATTTTAATTCGAGGGAGAATGACAAGGAATCCATCATTACCGGGAATCGAACCTAAGGTATTCACTTGCCGGGTAGATGGTCTACCAATGAGTGTAATCTGGCTTGCTTCCTCGGTGGATGAGGATCAGATCGGAAAGTTGAAGACGGGGATTTTATTTTTCGTTATTATCAATTTCTTGTCTCTATTCGCCTCATTTAAATCGTATAATTTTGAGATCGATTAATACTCGCGGAAAATTAGCTGCGCGTTTCGCGTACCACTGTACAATTTTTTTAAACCATTTCAGTAATTGGATATATGCGAAAGGAGTTAAAAGAAAAGGGATTGGATCTTCGATTTGTAAAAAATTACGCTTGGGGATTTCACTGATTTAGATGCTTATAAAAATTATATTTTACAGTATTTCACATTAACAAGCAATACGTGATACTTCACCATGGCTAGTATAGTGTTTTCAACTCATTCTTCTGTCACATTTGTCGTAGGGATATCATAATTAGCTTACTAGACAGCAGGTCTTCAGTGCATTGTTATCTAATACATCATTATTAAATATACGAGGCTAACTTAAAAAGTAACGGATGCGCTGGCAACAATATAAGCAATCGGCTACACTGATTACTACACGCATTCTTGTGAAAACAATCAACAGGTTTTGCCTCAGCTATATGTTGCATAGTAGTGATCTTGCGACAAACATAGAATCTTCGCATTCCTTAAACACCTAAGAAGAGCAGCTTATTGTTGTTAGGTTTTTGTGATTGGAAGAGCCGAAACGGCTGAAATTCAATGGATGATGCTGCAGCAATACATCAATGAAAATAGGAGTTTAGGACAGCAGGGAGACCAGATATGTCGAAAATCAATTACCTTTCATCTTTTGTATTGAATTTATCAGAAAATTGCCATTCATTTTGGAATTGCTTCGCAAATTTATATTGTTTTTTATCAATTATTGTATTATCGATGCATTGAAATTGGTTTATAAGAAAAATCTCATTGGATATTACATGCTAAAGCACACCGCCAAGTTTAAGATAATTTCACATAAATTTAACGAAAGAAATGGGCAGTGGTGCATACCACTGTAAAATTAATAGAACACTGCACGTTCAGCAATTTAAGTGATAACATTTCAGCTTCGTATTGTTAGCTCAACGACTGCCCGAAAAATCTGTAAGGGATCGTACCTCAAACCCAAATATTACGTTATACGCAGCTCAGTTTGTTGAAAATAAATCCTTTCAGTGGCCTTCAAAATGCGATAAAATAGATTTCCTGCTATAATGGCATTACATTCCTCTCATTAAGAGACAGAAATCAGTTTTAAAACCGATAAATAACTTATTTTTCTGCCTGATATGGAGAGAAGCCTGATTACATTCATATGACTATGAAAGTAAATTAGGCTACTAATTAAGATTTAACTGTTAGTTATAAGCATTTAACTTTACACCGTAAATTTCTTCATAGTTCTTAGTGTGTACCAGTCTCTTTGTCTGCGCAAATTAAAAATATAATTGTTAGACATTAATTAGCAAATTAGTAAGTTGTGAAGGGTTGAACAAACCAGATACGCATTTAAGCTACAAAGCAACCGTCATAAGTAATGACTAATCGACAAAGGCTGCTTTATAACTGTTTCTAATTTATTTTATCGCCATATGAGCTATCTAATTACCTAAATAACGGAATTCTGTCATAAATCAAAGTGATGCCTCTCATAAAAGCTTTACCATTTTATAGGATATAATTTTATAACATGAGTGCACTCTTTGTCAAGCGTTTTCTTTGGGATATCTTTACAAAAGCTACAAAGCGAAACAGATATATGTAAATGGGTCGTATATTTCAAACTGGTCTCTTTATTGGAATCAAAATAGAATATGTTTCGATTAATAAAATGTTGACTAGGTTAAATATATTCCAATATTAATGGAAGATTTAAAAGTATACACGTTTTTGTCACCTCACTTTTCTGATAAGATAAGAATTATAAGCAATAGGGTTACGACAAATAATACTATGAAAATTCCCTAATTTAAACCGAATGGCATGAATTTTCCAAACAATTAAATCTGCATGGACTAATACTATTTACAATAATACAATGGCGAGTGCTATAGACGAGTAAGTTAAAGAAGGGTGTAATTTCTTAATAAAATTCACGCAGTGGAAATCTTTGGAAATTGTTTTTTGTGAGCTGTTCACAAATCCATATATAGGTAAGTTCCGCTTAATTTAGAGAAAATGCGCTTAAAATTCCTTAATTTATTGAAAAATATCGTGAAAATAATCCTGTCATATAATTTTTATCAACTAGCCCATAAACAGCAGTTTCCGACATTTTACAATGAGAAATAACAAATACGATCACAATGAAACCCTCGGCCGGATTCGAACCGCATATTGATAGCGAGACACGCAAGCCTCCCCTCTGTTATACTGAGAATTTATTAGGATCATTCCATACATTCAACTAATACCCTTCCTCAATAATGTATTATGACCAACAAATACGACATAATAAATTACCAAAATACCCGTGTACAGGAAGCGGAGAGGTTTTCGGTCCAAAATTATTGGAAAATTCAATCAATCCGAATATAGGAAGCGTAGATATACCATCTAGCTAAAACCGGCGAAGCAGGAGAGGATTTACTATCCCGAAAAAACCTTAAACGGATTAGTTTCATAATTTTTTAATGTGCATGCGTTCAAATTTCGTTACTCCTATTACTGAAGCCCTCTATGGTTCAATTCCCCACATTAATGGAGCTTTCGTGACAAAAGCTATATGCAGTTTTATTGATTTTACGGTAAAAAGTGCCTCCTACACAGAGGTATTTAAGACAACTCGCTTAATATATGTAATCTATGGAAACCATTTAAAAATAACTCCTTAAAACAAAAAGGCACGTGATTACACTGGAACACTTGTACAATAATCTGAAAAAAAATTACCGTCGGTGTATAAAGATTTATTATACTGTATTGCACTCAGTGCATGTCTCGTAAATATACATAAAACTAGTTATTTTTATTATAAGAAATTTTTTGCTTAAAATGTAGTGTATATGGTTTTTATAGTATAAATATGGGACTCAAAACTCTATACGTAAAATGAACCTGCAAATTTAGAAGAAAACTCAAAAAGCAGTCATTGAAGCATCTTGAACACAATATTCGTTAAGAGGAATGACCACTATCACGTCATAACCGATTTTATTTTATTTTCTTAAACCTTTCTACATAGACATAAATTAAGTCTTTCTGACAGATGAGAAAAAATTTTGTAATAGTAACACTATATATAGTTACTATTATAAAAATTTATTTATTTACATATGTATATATAGAGTAATCTACGATTGAAAATTTACGATGCTGGGTTTATGCAAAAGTAATGTCTAAAGATATTTTATCTTGCATTCTGGATGAAAATATTCTCTGCAAATATATTAATTATGTTTTAAGAAATGTACTATTTTACCAGTGCGTAACAATAAGGTAGCGTGGGTGGCTAAATGGCAAGGGTCCAGGGCCCCGAGGGGTCTTAGGGACCGTAAAAGTTTTCCGAATATAGAAGAAAAAAAATTTTTATGGGTTTCCCTTTTTTTCCTATTTCTGAATGACTTTCCAGTTAATCATTATTTTTGGACACAGTAATTTAAAAACATTTTCCTGATAATTGGTTAATAAATGAAACTTCATAGGTTTTAAGAAGGGTATCAGTTTCAATAGAGGATATGCATTAGTTGGTTGAGGGAGGGGAGGCCGTAATATGTTTCCACGGGCCCTTTCACTCTTAGTTACGCCACTGTATTTTCCCGAACCGAAAAAACACAATTAGAAGAGATACTGATGTCTTGATTAGTCTTCTTGAAGTTTGGGAAATATGACAATATAATAATTGCAACAAACTTCTAAAATCGCGGTATCAGAAAGTAGCTCTGTAGCCAGTAAGGCATTTTCGTCTTCCAGATACGGTCAATTAATAACTCTGAATGTTAATAATGCCCAATAAAAATAAGCAATTGAAAATTTACTATTGAATGTAGTTTA
Source organism: Uropetala carovei (assembly GCA_036926305.1). NCBI lineage: Eukaryota > Metazoa > Arthropoda > Insecta > Odonata > Petaluridae > Uropetala > Uropetala carovei. Next base: position 3,037,680 of record JAXCHB010000006.1, read on the forward strand.
AAGTTTCTATAGGAAACAGCTCTAATACCACAACCAAAAATTTATCTTTATCTTTCGTCAAACAAATTTCATTGAATCTCAACGCGTGAAAATGAAATCAATCAATCATGCATGTCTTTGCTGCCTTTAATTCCAGTTTCTGAAGTAACTACGCAGTTACCTTACGTAAATTACCGAAGAATATTTAAATTCACTCAAAGATGTTTGCATCCATCGAATACCGAGACTAATATTCTTTAATATATTTCAATTTCTCTCCGCTAAAGGAATTATTATTTTAAGCGACATAGGTGGGTCGTATAAACATAAGCGTATGTGAGAACAAGAAGGCCATATGAGCTGCAATATAGTAACTCAACAGTAGTTATTAGAATCTATGATGCCCAAATTGCCGCAGAAGACTGCTAATACTTAGCTGAAAAACAGAATCTCTTCGTGATTACATGAATCATATATTAGGATAATGCTTAACGAGATTAATGGGGTGAGTACATACAACTTATTGTCTTCATAAATTTCCGAGCACTGCTATCATAAAAATGTAATTTACTTTTAAAAATTGCATAGAATGGAGCGGAGGATTAACCCGGTTTAAAATTTCGGATGTTTTTGCTTCCAATGTAATTACGAAAGTTTCACATTGGTACTGAAACAATTTTATAAGCCTAAAAAAACTACCTAACACATCAAATTACTTCTAGCAATTGAATTAAATTCACGTTGAGACGAAATAGTCTGGTGACATAAAATTCAGCTGGAAGACACATATCAAGAAGAGTTGTGTGAACACGCCTCATTTTTTCCGGTTGTCTATATACTATGATTTGTTTTTTTTTTGAATTGGTATCAATACGGTTCTCAGTGATATTTTAATAGCGCAGAGGGAACACCCGCTAACTCTCCGAGTTCTTAATCTTATCCAAGTAATATATGTTGTCTATATAACTATACGAGCATTTACATAACGAAAGATCATGGCTTCCCACACGGTTTAGAACGGCCTTTTAAAGGTAAATACTAAAAAAAGAACAGGTGTGATATCCAAGATCTTCGTCAAATTATCAAAAAATCCTCATTCTGAGGGCGAGTTTATAAAAACAACCCTCACTGATGAGACTTCAACCCTGTCATCAAAGAAGGTTGTAAGAAACAAATCTTCTAGCCTGCAGCTCTTATCATTGACTTGAACAGTGACATTGGATCGCAACTGCACTCGTAACTTCAGCAGTGTATTTAAGTATATCTTTGGGTAACTCATGCTACGTATACAATAAACCTCAATCATCAGTATTTATCGACAACGTCGGATGACTGTGTTAAAAGGGAATAACTCGATATCGTGTCACTAATGGACAATCGGATTAGCAGGGCTTTGTAAGACTGACAAGAGCTTTCCCTAATGTTGGACTTTTCACTGTATTATTCATCGAGAGGAATTGGAACCAATAAATATCAAATTAGATCACGTCATGCAAGTGACCTTGGATTTTATGAATTATATTCGTACAAATGCACTCAATCACAGATAATATCCAAATCTAATCGAAGAACTGGATAAAGAAAATTCCCCTGCAAATTCTCCTGTACAATAATAAATTCAACGGCTCTCGAAAAGTTCTTTTTTTTTAAATGCTGTATTCAATGAATTTGATTTTGGAATAGAAGAATAGAACAGTTGCCGAGCTCAAATAATATTGATGGGTTTATAGATTTGGTATTTCTTGCAGACGTACTACTATATAAACGTGAGGTACAAGTGAAAGTCACGTTTCTCCCCTATCTAGTGCGAAGCATATTTGCGTTGATAAATCGTTGCTTAAATTGACACTTTATCCTAATGTGAAAACTTCAAGCCAGACCAAAATAATATGCAGAATAACCTGAAAACGGAACACCACTACATAGGCAAGAGCAATTAAAAACCTTAAGGACATATTCGAGGAATGATTCCAATGTTTTAAGCAGAAAATAACTAAAAAAATTCTGATTGACCCTTTTAAGGATAAAGTCAATCGACTAATGCCCCTTTAATCAGTAATGAAGCTACGTTCCGCATGGAAATAAGAGATTTTATGAAAGATAACAGATTGAAATCTGTTTAGAAAAAAGAAAATACCCTTACATTCTGATAATCTGCAACGAAGGATAAATACCCTAACATCAAAGGTTAATTTAATCTCGAAGTTTGCTTCTACCTGTCTTCGCGAGTCCGCTTTCACTACACTCAAACATATGAAATTCAAACATCGATCCGATTTGACGGACAACCACTTAAGAGAACTGCTGCGGGTGAACACAACACAAACCAAATTTCGAGGAAATTGTTTTACGTAACGATTGCCAGAAGTCCCATATATTGAAAGAACGAGTTTTTTTCATTTTATATTATATTAAAAATATATAGTATATATAACAGTATAAATTAAATCGTATGATAAATATAATAACGTGACATATTACTCTGGTTTATTGGAAACGTGTGTTGGTGTGAGCCTTTGTAATTTAATTTGTTTTTGCTTATATGATGAAGAAGCTTTAAAACCTTCAATCCATACATGTCTGCGCAGTAAAGACGGAAGTGCCTGCTGGATCTTAAAACTTAATTACTTTAACATGTTTAGAACAATTATTCGACGCAAGGAGTTGTTTTGTTAAGATTAAATGAAGTTCATCTTGGAACAAATTCAGTCTGCTAAAATATAATTTAGTTCGAAGAAAGATTCCATGAGAAATTGCGTTCAAACTAATCTCGGTTTATGCAATTACCTAGAGACCATTATTTGGTTCTTGGAAACCAATATTGCCTCTTCCCTGAATACGAGGCGCCGTGAAATTTTGACTAAATAAAATATAGACGAGGAACCAAGAAATTCATGGAAAAAGTTTGCCCTCTTTATTCTCTCCGTATTATGTTTGATTTCAGTACTTTAAAATTTAAAATATAAATATTAAAAATTACCATATTTTTATTGAACAGATAAAATGCATTAAGGAATGAATACATTGAAATTACATTGACTTATATTTACTTCTTTTGTACGACTTTTTGCTATAAGTCAAAGTTTTTCAAATTAGAAATAGTACTCCTCTAAATCAATATTTTCAACTTCTCGGATGCTTTTATTTATGTCGGTGTCCAATTTGCGAAGAGAATATGAATCTTTTCCGTCTCATTGCCATTCATGATCATTAATGTTAAAAATACTGCTATCAAACATGTTAGTGTCAACGAATTCACAGATATCAAACTTATTCTCTAATTTCGTATTAATTTAGGAATTATTCTAACCAAATAACGGTAACAGAGCGGCAGAAATCGTGAGAAATTTTTAATCTAAAACGAGCCTCATCCCTGACAGTCTGCTTTCTGGTTACACACCACTTTACGAAGATGTCATAACAGAGTCGTAGGTTGGTTAGGAGAAGTGGGGTGTCACCACTCGTCTTAGTTCAAAGAAAAGGCAATTACCTACCGCTCCGATGGAGTAAGGACAAAGGGATAAAAAACCCATTCGAAGGGATTTTTCTCACCCTCTCACCTGTCAAATTTTTTATTTAACTTTCGAAGCTAAGAGGAGAATTTAATGCGCGAAACTCTTATCAAAGATTTGGTTATAAGTCATTCTCTACAGTACAATAGTTATGAGTTTTAAGATATCTTAACCTAAAAATTGTCGCAGTTTTTCAACGATTTTAACTCACGTTTCAAATCGCCAAACTGCACGTCATTCCAAAATTCCCTTCTAATCACGCTCCCGCTATTCCGAGAAATAACACCCTCTCTAATTCCCCTTCCCCATTTCCTACCAACTATAATATTTTCCATCCTAAACGAAATAATTACCCCCTACATACCCCGTTCGCTTACGTATTCTGCGCGATTTGCGGTATTTTCTAATGTAAACCGGCAAAACTAACCATTTTCACTTCCCGATCCTTATTGTTCCTTTCTATCTCCAATTTTGTCCGATTATAAGTTATCGTTTTTCCAAACTGGTGTTTTTTCTTTCCTCTTTCAGAACCAGCTTTATCCTCAAAGTGAGACATTATCATCAGTTAATACTTGAGCGATCCTTAATATCGTTTCTTTGCGACAACTCTTCCCTTCGTTCCCCTTCCCGCGTCGCCATTAGTCAGGAACTCCTCGCCCGATTAACCGCTTCAACCATATGCTCGAAAAAGGATGCTTCTATCAACTTCCACTCAGCTGGTCCTTTCATCGTTGCCTCCTATCGATAATTAGATATAGCTCCGGGATTCACGCCTTTCTAGCCTTCCAGCCGTTCTTTAATTCCATTACATACCCATCTTACGCACCCGCCTTTACCTTCCGTACTCACTCAAATACCAATACTACCTTTTGACGGGGAATGAATTACCGTCTCTAATATAGCGCTAATGTAATGATCTTCACCCTTTCTATTTGGATAATCATTCCCGATTATCTTCATCGTAAAACTCGGTTTATCCTTTAATACATACTTAATTTCTACTTTCTTTCAAAAATAATAATTGAGCTAATCATTTATCTCAGCTTTCAAAGTAGCTACGCAGAGCGGTAATTCACAACCGTTTGATATAAAAAGAAAATTTCAAAAATATAATCGAAATTTGACGTTATCCGCATTATAATATAGAGGATTTACCTTTTTATTAATCGGATTTAAAACATAAGTTGGTATCAATGAATCATTGAATTTCAATCATCGCTTCTCATTCAAACTTACTTATCCTACTATTAGAATCCAAGTTCCAAGGCAATCGCCTCTCTTATTACAGTTTTTACCCCTTCCCATCCATCAGTACCGCGTTATTTCTCCAAACAAATTCGCCCGCTTTCTCTCGCACCACATCATCCTATTTGCCCTCCTATCTTCCATCAAACCTTTCCCCACTAGCCCTACCAAACTTTTAACCATCTAGCCATCACTATGGACCCGACCCTAAACCCTCACCCAATACGGACGGATCCTTTCCTACCCCTAAGACCCTCATCCTTCCCATTCTATATTTCTTCCTTCGTCCCGCCCAAAACCTCTCCCACCCCTTTTACCTACTTGTTGCTCCTACTTACTGGCACGCTTCACTTGTAAACAAGGTGTGTAATAAGTCGACCAACTGATACGCCGCTGCTCTCTCTCTCTCAGACGAAGACGACCTCCCTAGCCGAAATTCGATGACGGCCACCTGGCCTCCGATCGCTTCCCGAGGCGAGTTAGAGGAGAAATGGGTTGGGGCAGAGGACGAAGGGGGGCGGGAATTCGAGATGGGGAGGATGAAATCGCTAAGGGTGATCGAGGGGGAGAGGATCGATCGATAGGCTTCGCCCGAGTCCAAGCCCCGAGCAGAGAGAGAGAGAGAGATAGAGAGAGAAAGGAGAGACGGAGATGGAGGATGGGAGCTACCCGAGGGTTTGAGGAGGGGGTGAGGAGTGGCCTCCGGGGGACGGTGGTACTGCGGCCACTTCCCTGCCGGAGGACACTTGGCCGCCGAAGTGAAGGAAACGGGTAGAGGAGGCGACAAAGGCGAAGAAGCTGACTTTCTAATCGGGGGCGAGGTGGGGGGGAGTGAAGTGAAGATAGGCGGGAGACGGAGGAGTTGATGGAAGAGAGGTGGATCGGCGGATGACTGAGGGGGGAGGGGGTATAAAGGGATACGGTAGAGGGTCGGAGGGGGGGATGGGATCCATCCACCGGAGGCATCGAATTGTTCGGCCGCATCTCTCTCCCACGCCCTCCCCCGCCGCCTCAATAAGGAGATTCCTCGAATTCCCTACCGGCACCCCGACACTGCCGACTCCGCCACCCCTTCCGACCCCCGCTCTCCCCGCGGCGGGCCGGCTTTCCTCGTACCTTCCGCTTCTCCCGCCACACTTGGGTCCACCCCTCCGCCCTCCTCTTCCCCCTCTCCTTCCTCTCGGCCCACCCCTTCCATCCGACGCCCCCGCCTGCGCACCAGACTAACTGGCGACGTCCCTCCGTTTCGCGCACAGTTCGCAACACGGTCTCATCGGAACAACGTCGGACGGCGGTACAGCAGCTTACCGAGCGCTCGACCCGTCCGCCAACGAACGGCGATCTTCTCCCGAAATAAGACCGATTCGACGACCGCTTACTGGCCTGACAACCGCTCCACAGGGTAAAACATGGACGGGATCGAAAGGAGGACCGACTGAGGGTGCCTCGACATCCACCGACAGCTTTCGAAGGATCAAGAATCTGTCCTCTATTGGGTGAATTTCAAGATGCGCGCTCTTACTTTGGGAGGGACGTCCCTCGTGGCAATCGGTTTCTTGGTCATTCTAAGCATCGGAAGCGGTGAGTAACGTTCTTTTTCACATTTTGCACGCGAGTTTCTCATGTGCTTTCGATGTTGTTGTGCGAGAGTCATCGCGTTATATTTTTCGCTGACTTTTATTCGTAATTTCTGAGATGCAAACATAAATAATATTTGACGGTGATCATATTAAGTTATAGGTTTAAAAGACAGTTTACATTAAGTGAATAATTTCTTTAACTTTAAAAGTTCGGTTTTCCGCGAATACGCTACCGAGGATTTTTTTTAGATATTTTATAAAACTTACGTCATTGTCATTCATCGTATTTTCTTTCAAACGAGTTTTTGCAACTATATAAAGGTGTTTTTGAGCACCCGCCCCGCTGAAGCGGCAAAAAAACAAGTTTGTGTTGTAATGAAATTCCACGGTCTATTTTTGAAGCAGGGCATTCTAACAAAATGCATTATGTTACAAACTCTTTAAAGTTTGTTTTCTGAAATACATATTTGATTTGAAATTCGTTCGCGTAATATATTCCTTTATCTGATTGCATTTTTCATAGTACATCCTCAGTTCTCTTTGTGCTACTATTTTCATACCATCGCAAAAACACGGCCCGATTTTCTTATCAAATTAATCATACCGAGTTACTAAGCAAAGCGTGAAACTGATTGATTTGTGCATTGAAAATTTTCAATTTTCTGGAGGGCAGCCTTAAGATATTTTATGGGAATGCTACTCTCCTTATCTATAAATCGCTCAACACTAAGAAGAATGAAACTGCTATAATGTTGTGAGCCGCACACTTAGAGGAAAATGACCAAAGTTCAATTGGCGCAGTTATAAACTGCTCTCAGTTACTCACCTTGCGGGTGTACCGATGGTAAAAATATTATTTGTACCGTAGGCACATTTTCAAGGTGTTATTTCTGAACGTAATCAACCCTAAAAATTTCCCTCTGTCTTAAGACCAAAGTTTTTCCTTTTGGGTGTTGAAATTTTTATTGACAATATCGAAGAGCCTTAAAAGTTCAAGAAATGTTCGTTGTGCGTTTATTTAAAATACCAAGTACTTACCCAAAATAAAGTTATCATTCCGCAAACTATTTCCTGTCGGATTCCTGTCATTATGAATATTTAACTCTCGAGACCTTACAAAAAGTGATTCTTTCAACACAAAATATCCGGAATAATCTTAATAGAGAGTGAGATTGAATTAAGGTAACAAAATCTTCTAAATATTTTTTTAAAACTTACGAGCCTTCTTATTAATTCTACGAATTAACAACTTTAGACGTCGATTAGAGTGCTTTGGATTACTGGCAATGGGTTTGGCCGTTGTTGGATTCTTGATTATATGTTTTCACTGCTCATCTTGAGGAATAATAAAGCCTAGGAATTAAATGAAATACGTTCAAATGCAAATGAAAGAATAAAGAGATATTTGGGTTAGTAATCGGCGGGAAAACGGCTCAAGTTTTTATGGATATTTTCAAGGATAATCTTCCTTATAATAGTAATAATTTTACCCAGTAGAACATCTGCAAATTTAGGCGGATAAATGCTGTATTCATGCTAAGAATGAATTTAAAATTCTGCTACATTTTTAGAAAGCTTTGTAAGAAGGAAAACACTGGCAGATATTTAGCTGTTAAAGGAGTGTCGAGAGATTTTCATTCTTCTCCGGATCCCTCACGAAACGAAAAGAGAACAACAAAGAAATCAATGACATAAGATGATTTTCTCTCCCTTTCCTCCATCGATAATATTTTGTTAGGTTTCCCTTGACTATCACTTAGCGCATCTCTCTCCCAATCTCTCTCTCTTGTTCCTCATCACCACCTCGATGATCTCTCTCTCTCTCTTTCAACTGAAACATATCTCCTCACAACTTAATACCTCTTTAGTAACCTCCATTAACGCATCCCTCGCTTCTCATCCTTTCGTCAGATCTTACCCCTTTCTACCTCTTTCTCTTCTATCCCTCAATCATCGTCCCTTACTGAACATTATTCCTTTGCTACTCGTTCCCTTCTCCCGTCTAAACTTCCACCTCCCCCCACCCGCAGGTCGCTTACCTACTCCCCTCATCCTCCTACCTAACTTCACCCCCCCATTACGAGCCTTCTTCCTCACTTTCCCCTCCGCAGCCACTTTCTTTCTTCAACCCTCGTCCTTTAGCACGCTGCCCTTATTCCTGCCCCCTCCTCACATTCGCTCTCCCTTCTGTATCCCATTTCCAGCCACTATCTCTTTTTTCTAGCTACCTACCTCCCACTGTGGACCTCCCGGTGCACCTTTCTTTCCTCCGTTCCATCACTCTCAACTGCCCACAGCACAGTACCTGCCGTCGTTTTCCCAACCCACCGCTCCCTCCAGGACTTTCGGAAGCCCGCTCCTGTACGCAACATAACCTCCATTATTCCCATCAACAGCCTCCCACATACTTTCCATTCAGGAAACCTATTCCCCCTTACTCCATTGTCTTCCTCTGCTACCATCTTCTCGATTTTCTCTCGCTCTCTACAAGAACCATCGATCCTCTTTCAATATTTTCCGAGTAACTTCCCGTCCACAGTCAGGATTTATTGTATACTCTAACTTCTTTCAATTGTTGTTATGATGGTGACAAGTTATCAAACTTGTCAGATTAAAACACTATAATCATTTTAAAAGACATATTTCACAATTTAAAACCAGTATACGTATACGAACCTTATTAACTTTTTAACCCAATATTCATCCTTTTGAAAGGTTTTTGCCTATCTTCGTAGGAAATTGAAAGAAATTTTCGTTACTATAAAGTCTAAGGCAGTTTAACGCACAAACAGAGCATTATATATATATATATAAAGGTGGCAACAAGGTGTTGGAGGAAGCCCAGTGGAGACTTACCTGAATTGGTGAGCCACTGGGGGTGCTGAAGATACACAAAAAACAAAAAACAAGACAAAGTTTTCGGGCTGACGGCCTTCTTCAGCGACGGAGACAAATGTCTTCAGCACCCCCAGTGACTCTCCAATTTAGGTAAGAGTCCACTGGGCTTCCACCAACACCTTCTTGCCACATTTATTATTACCTTTCCTTTTCTTTAAGCATATATATATATATATATATATATATATATATATATATATATCAGGGGCGGATCCACGGGGGGGGGGGGGCGCTCACTCCCTCCTTGGATAACCCCACTGCACTCCACTGGGTGCTTTCTTAAATTCATTCAGCGCAAAAATCCTCAATTAAGTCTGTATAGCGAGTGAAAGAAGGATTCTGATAGGGTAGGGATTTTCAAAATATAGGGCAGTTGGCAGGGGCGGATTCGATAGGTGGAGTAGCGATCGCCCCCCTCCCTTGAGAAGTTTCTGAATCCGCAACAACACAGGGGATCATGGAGAGATGCATGTTAGGGACCACTCGAAGGGACCGCTAAAGGAACGACTGGGTAAGAAAGAAGACGGGAATCTGCGACGTGATTAGAAGAGTGAAGGCGGTAAAGTGCCAGTGGGTGGGACATATTGCCAGAAGAAACGATCAGCGGTGGTCGTCCAGTGTCATCGAATTGATCCCTAGAAACATCAAGAGACCGAAAAGAAAACCGAAAGACAGGTGGGACGGAGAGCTTGTTAAGTTCTTGGGGAAAACTTGGAGGAGGGAGGCAGTTGACAGGGAAAACTGGAAAAGGCTGAGGGAGGCCTTTATCCGTCAGTGGATTGAAAAAGGCTGCTGACAATGATGATGAGATATATATATATATATATATATATATATATATATATATATATATATATTGAAAACCTGAATAAGGTTGTGATAGAAGCGTTGATAATATATATCGCAATGAGGATAAAAAAGAGAATAGAGGCTTCTAAAGGACTTACTAGAGAAGACCGAAGCAGGCTTCATCTCCTTTTTGCTCCACGAAAGCGCGTCGAAACATACTACGACTTAAGATAATGACGCCGGAGCAGTTTAACCAAGGACGAGAAGCGGTGGCGATTTTAAATTACTCGGAGGAAGCGTGCTTCGAGATACGATACTAATGGGAGCTTGTAATTTTTTTTCAAATAACTAGGAATATATTTATACGTTTTCTTCGAAGCCAGAGAAGTGCAGAAACGCAAGAGGCAACTTTGATAATGGGCCGCAACGGAAGAGTGAAATGGAGAGAATGCCATGCGGTCAGTGGCCATAACATTAAATTTATACGCATCGTACAAAGTTACGTTGCTACGTAGGAAGAGCTAAATTAGCGTGTATAACAGAAACGGACATTGCTTCCCTGCAAGAGTTGGAAGAAAGGATTGTCGGTAACTGGAATAATCGCTTCGGACGGAGTTGAAAGTTCGAATCGGTTTCATCGAGTACGAGTGTACGAGGAGAATCCCTTAAAACATCAACCGAATCCGGATTGCGAGGAAGGCGAGTGCGCCGGTGGGGGATGGAAAAAGAGAAGACGCTCCCTCTTTAGTCGGCATGCCTTTTCGCTGGGACGGAAGAGGGCAGTCGAAAGGGCGGGCCGAAGAAGAAAGAGAAGGCGGGAGGGAAGGGGGGGGGGGGCGAAGTGCAGGGAAAAGGCAGAGTAGGTCATGGTCAAAGGGCGAGAGGATGGGGAGAGGGATAGAGAGAGAAGTAGGGAATGAAAAGAACAGCGTTGGAGTGAAAGAGAACGAATAATGATAGCCAGAAAGAATGTCTCGCTTTTGAGCCTATTTAATTAATTAAAGAGTACAAAAAATAATATACCAAGAAAAGAATAGCTAAAAATTTTGTAAATAGATACCAATGGGACAGTAAATTGTACATTTTAATCTACGTGGTCAACAGCATATAGCTCGAAGTACATTACCCTCGGCAAAACATATAAGAGATTATATTCATGCAATTCGTTATGAAATATGCCAACCCACCATGCGTTGAAAAATACAAAAAATATAAATCTAACGACTTCACTGAGGAACGGTTAAATGATATATTTATAGCATATAATTCAAAGACGCTTTGATAGTATAAATAATTTCGCTATTGTTAGTTAATGTCTTAGTGAGTGAAATTAACTAAATAAGATAATCAAGTAGGTATGATAGCAATAATTTGTTTATGATTTTCGCATATAACAGCTGGGTCAAATATGGTCGCCACTCGCCACATATAGAAAATGTTCCACAGGCAGACGGTGAATTGAATATCTAAATCGGATATAAAATTTCCTCTACGTTTCTATCCAATTTATCGACATTGCTGAATGGAAATTAGAAGTATCACACTGAACTTATCAATTAAAAAAAAGTGTTTCCTATTATTATATGATACTTGTTTGTGTGTACTATCGGGCATTTATCTTTTTTAAAACGAATGATAGGAACTTTATTGCAATGAATAACGATAATGAATTTAAAAAATAATATATGACAGTAATTATAGTTTATAATGATCTATACAGTCCGTTGCCCACTTTCAAATTATTACGCATTAATACCCTATATATTGTGCATCAGGTGGCAAATATAATAACCTGTTTGCCGAATCTGTGGCGAGCATCTCAATCCTGTTCGATACCGTTGGTGTGTGTATGTGTGTGTGTGTGTGTGTGTGTTTGTATATATATATATATATATATACACACGAATCGTTTGAAGAATTTCTGAGAAATACTACAAGTGGAAATGATGGACAGGTTGATCAATCGGGATTTCAAGCGTTAATTTAATTAAAATGGCTTTTGATTTTTTAACAACTCCCTCGGAGACCAAGTATTTTAGACGTACATACATTCTATTGGACGCTTTAAACTTCCGAGCCCTCTGCCCAAACTCCCCTTATCTCGCTCTTTCTCTCTCTCTCTCTTTTTAGCCATGGGGATCGTGGTATATTTCAGCAACCACGTCAAAGAAGCATCAGATAATAAAATAAACTAATTCAACAACGCATGCGCACCCGGCGGCCCCTTACAATTCATTGAAGCGGTACGTTCTTACTATGGGGTTAGCCCTTCGCTCCCATTCCGTTCACTGTGGTATATATTTGAATAGAATCATTAAAATTTGACCTTAGAATTATTTTGACTTTTTCTAAAATTAATAAATTTTGATGTAACCATCTTGATTCCAAATCATTTTATCACCGGGTTAAGGGTGAAAAACTAGGAATTTTAAATATTCTCTTCCTGTTACTGAGTACTTATCATCACAAACCTCATTCAACATATAAAATTTACACAAGATCACATCCTGAATATTTGCTGTATCACATTTCTTTCATTATCAGTTTCATTAGTAGTTCAGTTCTTTAATCTTACGCTATAGCTAAAGAAGCAATTAGTAGAAAATGGGAGAGGAATGGGACATATAAAAGCTCAACTGTAAGTCATGGTTCCGAGAAGTGAGTTGTGCATTAAAAGGTTGATCGATCTATAAGGAATTTAAAAATATATACATGACATTTCATTGATTTTCCGAAAATTACAATGAAGTGATAAATAATAGAATAACCTTTCATATATTTTATTATAGGCTACATTCTTCGGAGGGTGTTTTACTTCAATTTTTTCCTTACAGTTCTATAATTCGGCTGGAACTTTCTCAGGGCAGACTGAGCGTGGCTTGATGCCAACATTTTCGTCTTCCGACAGAAAAGAGTTATAGCCGCATCTCGGCGCAACCCTCGCTCCAAAAAAAACTCTCCTGATAATTCGATCTTTCGATCCTTCGATATTTCAATATTTTCACCTTTTCAGATGTCTTTCAGCTAATCCTCATATCAAGGGATATAACATGAGTCCATCTGTAACTTGTTTTTCTCGAATTTTCAAAAATTGACACCGCAAAATCTGCAAACTATGGTATAAAATTACACTTCATTCGAAATGTTCGCGATGCGGCGCAAAAAGCACCGAATAATCCGTTTGATACCAAAGCCGTATTTTAACTTTTTGTTTGACGTGATGGCGATTTTTTTGGTGTATTACTCGGGAAATGTCCGGGAAGCGCAAAAACAGATAATCGATAGGGAAATGTCTAGACGAATTCAAATCATCAAACAAAACTTTATTGGAATCAGATAATTTTGTGTGTGATTTTATCGCTTACCCTGTAACATATGGCATAGTGAAAAGGGAAAATGCGACAGCGAATTTAGCGGCCCCGCTGGTTATATATGAAATTTGATTCCAGGATTCAAACCCCGAGGTTTTAACTCAGTGGCAAACAAGAAAGACATAAATGGAATATATATATATATATATATATATATATATATAACTTTCAAATGTGTTATTTACTATAATATATAGGAACAATTTCTTTCTGCGTATATGCGATCAAAATCATTCCAAAATTAGCCTGTGAAAACTGGTCGTGGAGGTGTATTTTCTACAGGATACCACAAAGTTGGAAAAATTAAGTCTAGCGCTTCATTTGGTTTTGTTACTTCTCTCCCATTTCTCATTTGACTACATTTAACGCGATGTGAGTAAACTTAAATTTAAGGCCTTCTATATCGTGAAAGTTCTAATTAACTGACACAACCCAAAGTCATATTTGGAGGAGAAATTTTAATGAGGATCTCTCGTACTACATTTCATCAAAATCCTTCATTTGGTTCAAGAGTTGTAAGACGCGACAAACGGATGATTTTTACCTATAAGGCTTCTATCGTATTGCTCGTGATGAACGCCTAATATTATACATATGTTACATTTAATTTCATATTTGTAGAAGCATTACTGTTTCCTTTTTAACTGCTCTGGAAGTAATGAGGTTCAATTTTCTTTATGCCCGACCGATGAACTATTTCTGTAATCAAAAATTTTTATTTTTGATCAATATTGGACGGAAAATGGATCATATATAATATCGTATAGGGAATATAATGTACTAGTAAACGGTGCTTGCATTATTCAAGCATTTCATCCTATTTTCAATTACAATATTTTAACAATGAAAGGAAGTCCATCAAAGAAGACGTGACTAATATAATTATGAGCTAATCGAGAAAACGAGAGAAAACAACAGAAGCTACAAGAAAATGAAGCAACATATCTTGATTTGTAAGAGATAGGAAAGAGTAGGAAATTAATCCTAAAATGGGTGCAATAATTCTAAACCAAATTGTATGAGGATCCTCTAGCAAATGAAGAAATACATGAAGGAAATACACCCACCGAAAAGGTTCCAGATATCCTTCCAGCGGTGAGACACGCAATCAGAAGTATGAAAAATGGAAAAGTATCTGGAGTGGATGGTATCACAGCGGAAGTATTCAAGACAACGGGTAACTAAGATTCTAGCCAGGATTTTTACATCATGTCTGAAGAAGTAGACACCAGAAACGTGGAATCACACCAATCATTATCCTTCTGCACAAGAAAGGTTCCAAATAAGACTAACTACGGACAGATCAGCCTACTCCCAACAGTCTACAAAATATTCACCAAATAGTATGCGCCTTCAAAACCATCTTGTTTCCGCCCAATCCAGAGAACAAACTGGATTTTGCAGTGGGTTTAATACGACGAATCACATTCAAGTCGTGAGAGAGGTAATTAGTCGGTCTAACGAGCACGAATTACTTCTATGTATGTGCTTCATCGACTATGAGAAAGCATTCGACTCTATCCGAACTGTGTCGGTGTTACGTGCACCGAAGAAACAAGGAGCAGAAGAAACGTACATAACCTTGACCAAGAATATCTACGAAAATACGACAATCTGTCCAGCTCCATGAAAAACCGAGTGCCTTTAAGACAGAAAAGGGAGTGAGACAAAGAGATACTATGTTTCCTAAATTATTAACAGCAGCTCTAGAAGAAGTATTCAAAAGGCTAAACTGGGAAGACAAGGGCATAAGGTAAATGGAGAACATCTTAATCGCCTCGCATTTTACATTAAATCATACTATTCGCAGGAAGTCCAGAAGATCTCCGGAGAAGAACTTAAGAGCGGGAACAAGCCGATAAGCTAGACATAAGATGGATCTTAATAAAACAAAGGTTATGCACAATTCCTTCAATTCTGAGAAGTTATATATCAACGAAGCAGAACTCGGAGAGGTAACTAGCTATGTTTAGTTGGGTCAACTAATCACTACCGATGGATCGCTTCTTGGAGAAATCAACCGGAGTGTGCAGACGGCATGCAGTGCTTTTGGCAATAATGCAAACATCTTCTGATCAAATATTCCAGTCTTCCTAAAATATATATGACCAATGTGTTCTGCCTATTCTAACCTTTGGGTGTGAAACATGGACCATGAATGCCAGAATGATACAGCGCCTGCAAACAACACAGAGGAGCATGCATGTTACGGATCACCCGAAGAGACCGCTAAAGGAAAGACTGGGTAAGAAAGAAGACGGAAATCTGCGACGTGATTAGAAGAGTGAAGGCGTTAAAGTGCCAGTGGGCGGGACATATTGCCAGAAGAAACGATCAGCGTTGGTCGTCCAGTGTCATCGAATGGATCCCAAGAAACATCAAAAGACCGAAAGACAGATTGGACAGAGAGCTTGTTAAGTTCTTGGGGCAAACTTGGAGGAGGGAGGCAGTTGATAGGGAAAACTGGAGAAGTCTGGGGAGAGGCTTTCATTCGTCAGTGGATTGAAAATGGCTATATATATATATATATATATATATGTATATATATGTGTATATATATATATGTTTATATATATATATATATAAAATAGATAATAACTTAAATTATTGGCAGAAATGTTATTGTTCTACTAGCATAAGTGCCCGTTGAATTTCAACGAATTTAGTGAATCTAAAACTTCGACCGTGTAACATGTAAGCATCGCAAGAATAAGATACGATAGTACACTGTTATAACCGTCGAATAAAGCAAAAATGAAGAAAATCTCCGCATTTACCTATTTAGATGAATGAAGGAAGAAAATCTTGCACTGTGAAAAATCGAAAATTACGTGTGAACTCCCTCTCCCTCCCTCCCCCTCACACTCCCTCTCGCTCTTCCTCTCCCTCCCTTCCTCCCTATCCCTCCTCTCTCTCTCTCTCTTAGATGTAAGAAGAGACTATATAGTCTCAATTACGCCCTCAATAAAGTTGTTTGTCTGCCAGTCTGTCTTCCTCCCTCCCTCTCCCTCCCTCTTTCTCTCTCCTTCCCCTCATTCCCACTCCCTCTCTCCACCCCTTCCCCCTAATTCCCTCTCTCCATCTCCCCCCTCATCCTTTCTCTCCGCCCCCTCCCCCTCATTCCCTCTCCCCCTTCCCTCGCTCTCTCTCTTCACCTCCCTCTCGCTCTTCACCTCCCTCCCTCTCTACCCCTCCATTACCATCCCTCTCTCTCCCTCCCTATCTCTTATTAAAAGCATTCAAAGCACGCTTACATCCACAGTGACTGATATAACAATAGGATTTTGAGGTCTAACAATATAATTGGTAGCCAAGGCAACATCCCGTTAAAACGGCAAGATTTCCACAAAATATATAAACGTTTATCATGAGCGGTTTTGAACTGTAGGCGGAAAAAGATTAACAGAATAAGAAACGTAATTTTTTCTTCAAAATGGTTCAGATCCGAAGATCGTAGGTTAATTCCTTCTAATTTTAATTGCCAAAAAAATAAAAGCCTGCACGCGCTGATACATATCACTGCTGTATTCTCCGGACAGACAAAAACTGTGTATTATTATTATAGATTATAGTAAAGTTCCTTCAAACATCCGTTTCATTTTCAACAAATAGCCGAGAATGATAATCAATACTTAATTTAATGGCCTTTATATTCGTATTGCAATATGCAATCTATATACGGCTAATTTTTCTATCTGAATATTATTTTTGCATAAACACAAATTACACTTGTAATCAACATTATAGCTCCCAGGTATACTTTCAGCCTTAACTCCACTATTTGGAAAGAGGTATTCTGTACATATTTAATTGAATAAGAATGACTAATGTATTCATTAGACAAAGTGGCTTTCCAGTGTTGATGTATGGATGTTACAGAGATACTGGCAGTCCCCGCTTATATGTCAGGTTACGTACCTGAAAACTGCGACGAAAAGCGGATTGATGAAAAGCGGATCACTCTTTTCCATAGACACAACATTAAATTGAGGCATAAAGTTCAATGTTCCTGGGGTAACGATGTGAAATATTTCCAGTTAAAAATATAGCATGACAATATAATTGTAATTTTCCAATTAAAACTTTATATAATTTGAAAATACACATATCGATGCAATGCATCATAATCAAATATAAAAAGCAAATTACACATTTTTTATGACATCGTCATCACATCTTTTCCCTCCACTTGTAGGACCATTCAGTTTGATCTACGTACGTTCCATCACCGCTATCACACTGCTCGATACATGCCCCATTTTTTTAAATGAGCATTTTAGTACCTGACCAAGAACACTAGAGTCAAAGATTCACGGAAATAACCATTTAAAATACTATTGCAGCTTAAGTTAGGATTTTAAAAACTGACAGGATAAACTTCCAGAGATAGGCGAAACAGGAAATTTTCACTAAAAGTTCATAATTTGGCGGCTAGATGGTGTCACCACAAATTTGTCCGATGGATAAATCGGAATGACGAAATCTCAAACAATTGAGTAATTTGGGCATACGTAGTAAACATATCCCAGGGATGGAAGAACGAAACAATATTTTCATTTAGACACTTTCATTTGAATCGTAACAAAAAAAATCGGAATGACGAGAAACATTAATGCGACGAATAAGCGGATCACAAGGACGGAAGAATGAATCAGTGGTGTCATATTGCACCCGATGTATGAGTGAAACAACGAAAAGCGGACCGACGAAAAACGGGGACTGCCTGTATTGTAACCAATAGTTATAAGTGTTTAAGGACATGGAGAGACAACAGAAATGAACAGCCCAATAGGATCACTAAGTGATTAGGTAGATTCCATAACGATTTATTTCATTTTATATCATCGTAAAATGCTCCAAAGAAGAAGCAAAGTTCAGAGATGTTAAAATGTATTCACGCAGAGGCAATTTTGAATTCGCCCTAGTATAATTGTTGACCCATATTGATAAAACACAAATACCCTTTATATCCGATCGGTTTTAACTATTAATTTTCCAAGAGTTGTGTAGTTTACGATAAAATTTTTAAAATATCATTCGAGATTTAAGACAAATGAAAATATGCTGTTATTTCGTGATATTTAAACCTTTCAAAATTTTAAATATTCTTATTTAATCATATTTGTGAAATTATTGTTAATGTTTGTATATACAAATCTTTTTGGTTTATTTAACCTATTATACATTAAAGTAATTATATATTCTTGTATTTAAAAAGGTTTAATTTGCAGCGTCTCAGAGTGACAAAATTGTTTGAAAATTTATCTATACGAAAAAGCTATCGGGCTTATTTTATGGATTTGTTAAATATTTTAGCGATTAAATGATTGAGTAAACCACTCTTTTGTTCGTTAATTAGGTTTATTTGTAAAAGAATTATTGGCCAGTTTTTTATTTATTTAAACAATGTTCATTGGCGTATGTGTGATTAATTTATGGTTCGAGCCATATAATAGAATTCTTTCTTTTTTTGTTCTGCGTTGCAAAAAATGTACCGTTTTATTGAGAAGTGTAATGTAATTATTAACATTTTAAATGCTCCGCGAGCCGGTTATTGAGATAAGCATTCCACATTATTCGGAGGTTAGCGGCGCATCACGGTCCGATAATAATGGGACGCCAAAAGTTTAATGGCGCTTTCTGGATCGTGTTACCCAGCAATTTATTATCTGGAAGACGATAAACAATTGTACATGGAATATGTTTAATCGAAGCCACCACCCTTGATATATTAGTCATTAATGATATTTAAATATTAAAAAAATGTAATTTTCATTCACAATATTATCTTGTATTTTAATTGAAATCCCTTCTAATTCCCGCAAAGATCAGATAACGCGATCTCAGGGCCGGAAAAAAGGTAATGAATTCGATGCTGGATGCAGGGACGACGGTAATAGCGACCCGGTTGTTTTGTATTTGGCAGAATACCCCTGGTTTTAGAGATAGAGACCATAGAACGTCTATCGACAAAAGGTATACAAGGAATAAGCCAACGATGAGCCGAAGAGGCGCTCTCGATGACATAGTTTCAATCACGAGCACTAACACCAGCAAAATTGAAAAACAATCGCCAACCCGTATGGCCAACACGGTGTTAAGGATAAAACCACAATGGAAATTACAGCCTAAAACTTTCCTCGATCTCCGTAAGCCGAGTCACTCTGAACTACGGAGGCGGCCAGCGAAGCACTAATGATGCGAAAAATATCCAAAGTGAAAGAATCTCAGGAACGTCAAGACAGAATCAGGCCTTATCACTGCAAAGGTAGGTGGCATTTTTCTCCATAAATAAAATTGATAAGATGCGGAATGTACAAAAATTCATGATATGCAATAAATGGAATCGTTGAGACAATGCTTTTTTAGAGAATTTATCTGCGCTGGAAAAAGTATTATATTACTACAGCAGCGGATTCTGCACGTACTATCACGAATTATGGAATAGATGAGTCGAAAAAGGATATAGGGTAATCTCGTGATTAAAGTAAAAGGTATCTCATAATTAGTCTGGGTGACCGAAACGCAAAAATTTGAGCTAAAATCGTCAATGAATGGATGGAAGGTCGTTATAGAACTCGGTATCTGAAATAAAATGTTGTAAAAGGGCGGCAGCTCGAGTTAGTAAAGCTTATAATGACAAACCTCGAGAATTTTAAAGAGGAAAGTATTCGGAAGCATTGAAAAATAGGCTACTTTTGGAAAACCACATTGCGCAGGAATAATTCAACACAGGATACGACCGCAGAGTAACATAGTTATGCTTATATATATACATAATGAAGGATCGTGATGCTGATTAAATGTAAAACTTCACAAGTACAATACTTAAAAAATATTACTATAAGATAACCTTTTATCAAAAAAATAGGAATAAATAACCGATAGGAAATTACATCAAAGATCGAAGTTTGCTGAGTAAACGAAGAGAAAATAAATAAATTAAACAAAGAGACTTCCACAGGCAAAATACAAATGTCAAATTGAAAGATTATTGCAGGAAATACAGATTTACAAGACGAAAGGGCGTAAGTATCGGCATGAAAGGGGTTGCATGCAGGTTCACTCAGGACCGTAGTTAGGCATAGCATGCAGGGTTCCTGTAGATTTAGACAATACTTTGGGGAAATACCTAGAGAATAATTGTTTTGATATTTTATGTTACGATTCAATTTTATCCAAAATTATAAAAATACAAATGTTTGTATGATTGGGAGTATGTTTGTACCCAGATGTGCATAACATGATAAATTGTGTACTCTGTCGTGAAATGCAATATTAAATATTTCAATTCTCAGCATTTCGTAAATCTATCGAATGGACAAAAAATATGTTGTCCAATACACTTGCAAAATTCACAATATTTAATGCGTCTCGTTGACTCCTCTTTCTACCTTTCCATCTTTAACGTCTCACATCCTTAATATAAAATACGGTCTAGAATATATAAAATTAAGAATATGTCAAACTTGTATGTTCCTGTCGTCAATTATAGCTAATAACAATTTATGCAATATATAATAAAAATTTTAAGGTAACCTATCTATAAGCATGAACTAATCAGATTTACACACTAAATATTTATATTTTTAAATTACATTACAAAGTTTCGAAAACATTTATTTTGGGAATTTGTTTGGATAATAAGAAAAGAAGATACTCGTTAATAGTTATACTTAAGAATTCTGATGATTTTATGACAGTCATGTTAACATATGCAAAATTTGTTGACAAAGTTTTTGTTTTAGTGCTTATCAGTTTAATACCGAGGACAACCAATTTACATTAAGTAAGAAACTATTTTGTTTGGGTGGGTTCTTGTCGTCCTCTATTAGAATTCATTTCAATATAATTTTTTGATAAATGAGAAAGGTTTCAGGCGAGTTTTCGATGTCCTATTAAGTTTGTGTTTTATGTTTTTACCTCTGAGCTTAATAAAGTTCTTATTTAAGATTTCGCTTTGTATCTTTGACGAAGGCTACAGTTAGGTTTATATACATACATTTTTTCTCCGAGGAAATTCATCTCCTTGCAATTCTTCTCAATAAATTGTAAACACTATAATCTGCCATTGCAATTGACAAAATGAACATACATGCACATTCACTGCGATTTAGGCGAAAGGTATTCCTCGCTAGAAACCGCTGATTTCACATTCACCATCAACAGTTTTGAGGTACTCAATCGGTTGCTGTGACTCTTCAGGCCCCAGTAAACCACACACTATATTTTTGCGATACTATTTCTCGTCAAAGACGATTGACATTACCAACACAATCTCAGCACAATGCGTAAAATCGCATTTATGTATCCATGATGCCATTATCAGCAGGTAGTTTCACCCTAAGCTCATAAGTATTCTATCCTCTTTCATCAATCCTACACTATGAATATAAATAATTTTACAGCCCAGCCATAAATATAAAAATTACACCCTTGAATAAAAACTAGTAATATAAGTTTACTATTGTCTTCCTTATGAAAATCTCGATAGATGGAAGCATTACCGGAATTAAAGCATTAGATACACAATGAAATCGTAAAAACAAGAATTACATTAGAAGCGTTCGAGTAATACAAACAGAGATAATAAAAACAACTATCACAATCCTCAGCACGGCTATCATAAACTTAAATGTATAAATTAAATAATTCCTTCTGATTAATGAAATTTTGTTGCCATTATAAACAGAAATGATTACTATGTGAGAGTTACGTTATGCCAATAGCTCATTTTCTCCAATTCTACCACCCAATTGTTATTTATTGAAAGCTAGTAACTATCAGTTATAAAAGACACTTTAAATGAGAAAGATAACGATTCGAAGCCAAGAGGAAATACGTTAAAATTAGGAGACGAAAAAATGCTTGAGCAGGGTTGTAAATATGCAGAAAGAAGTGATCCAAAGATTTCTCAAAAATTTGTGCGGAAGTTGAAAAATTGCCAGGCAATAGTGAATTAACTCTAGTAAGATGCAAGTAAATCAGGATACACGCAAAATATTTTCAAGTTACCACGGCGCATATTATTGCAGTAACTACAGAAAACACATTTCTACGAATACGAACTCAGTGTGTTACACTCATCGGATAAAAAGTTTCCGATTTAGCCCACAAATATGCTGTGGTAAGAGAAATGGAAATAAATGTGTTGGAACCCTGAATGGCTGCTTTATAGCAAAAACTTGGACCGGGTTTTCCTCGTCGTTGGGGCCATCTTGATTATCATTTCATCTAATCCATAATTTGAGCTCAATTTCTTCCAGCTATCAACGTTGCGATCAGAAAATTAGCAAATGAACGTAAAATCACCAAAACTTGTCACGACCGAAAGAAGCGCGAAGAGATGCCCTTTGGAAATCAATTGAATAGACAGGAACAGGAGCGGATGAATAATCGCTTGAAAAACGAATTCGGAATCTGACTATAATAGTGAAAAAAGTTGTCGCAATTAACCAGTGTCAACTCCAGAAAAATGGAAAATAAACGGCAAGCGGATATAGTAGATATCCCCAGGAATATGAATACACTACAAAAAAGACCCAACAGAACGTAACATGAAATGTTGATGGTGCAACATGGCAGAGGCAGGTACAAATATAAGTCGGATAGAGGCCTACATATAACAGTAGACTTAAGAGGCTGGGGATAATACATTTTCAATGTTACCTTAACCTTATCAAATTCCGTTTCAACGCACTTCTGGAAGGTGCTTAAATTCTTTATTTTTGCTAAAATTCATTTCAATTAGTATTGATTGAGGCCGGGTTAGACTGGTAAGTAGTGTGCCTGCCTTCTAATCTAAAGGCCGCGGGTTCGAATCCCGCTTCGGGCATGGATGTTGTGTTTCGTCTTGGGGTTTTTCCCCTACCTGCAGACTTTGCGGGGAAGGCACCATTTAAAAAAATATATTAAAATTACAATTATTTTTCAAATAAAGCTTTGAAATATTCCATAACGCTGCTTGAGAGTCTTATTTTTGGTAGATAAATATCATATCATGATTTGTTAATTTAATAAGAGAGATTTAACAAAATACTTTCGCATAAAACCCAAAATCTGTAAGGCACTACAACTTTGAAATATTGACCGGGGTTATAAATACTGTCGTTGTAGCAAAAATGTTGTTTCGGTATTTTATAGCATACTAGTCTTGTTGCAACACGATTCAGTTGAATGTGGTAAATATTTTTTAAAAAACTGCCACCATCTCAGTCTTTATCTGCACATTTTGGCACCTCAATCGGTTAGACTTTCTGGCACCTTCTCTTTTATATAGTTAACAGTCTCAGGCGGAACATCATGGAATTTCTTCATATTGTAGAAACGTAGAAATACATTTATTAGAAAAAGTGAGCATTTTCTTTATATCATCGTGGGACCAGGGTTTCTTGAAAATGTGGTAGGTGTGACGCAAGAGGCAAAAGTTTGAGAACCACTGTATTAGAGTACATAAATAAGAGTGCGTGAATGTCCTACCTCATGTTCATCCATATGCTTATCATTTGCATCATCACTTGTCTCTGAGACAATACAAAGAATAACGAATATTATGGTAAAGATAATATAACAATTAAAACTAGAATTTTTATTAAATATTATACGAGACGTCAAAACACATGAACGAGTTAATACTAAAGGAGTTGATTTTTATCTAACGATATTAACATATATTTTTTACTCTATTATAATACCTTTCAAAGTTTTTTATTATGTACTTAAGAAATTCCGTATGTTTTATAAAAATTTATTTTATGTAAAATATATAACATATACCATTCCTTAGCTTTGTTATGTCACCATAATCGTACTTAATTCGCAATAAATATTATTATTTCTACATATTTTTAAAAGTGCTACGCTTAAAAGAAACTTTAAAAACCATAAGTTCCAACCACGTGGAGTCTTGTGCAAAATAATCATGACATAACTAAGAAGTCGGCGGCAGTTTTTCCATACAATTTCGCACAATCATTAATTCGGAGACGATTTTCTTCGTGTCCAACCATATGACGTTTCGATAATGAGCGCATACTCCGTCAGCCTGAACGCCGGCTCAATAATAGAGAGAAAACTTCTCGAAACCCGAAGTTGAGAACTTATAGGAATTCAAGTTTGTGCTCGGCGCATTACTAATGCAATGGCGGCGGTTGGTGTACGCAGCTTCCGACGCCTTTCCCTTCCTAAGGAACGGATCGACTCCATTCTATCTCCAGCCACCAGAACTCACTCAATCCCTAACCCAACACTTCTCCGCGGCCATTTCTTACCCTTCTTCCTCAAAAACTTATTCCTCTCCATAATCTCTCTCCCTTCCCATTCCTCCCTCGACCAATCCTCCTTTTCGAAAAAAAAATTATTTCCCCTTCTCCCATTGCATCCGCCCTTATATTGCATGTTTTTTCGTTTCCATCTATAAGTTACACCCTTCCCAAGTCTTCCTACTCCACGCTTCCTGTCTCACATTCTCCCTCAAGCCGCCCGTTTTGGGAAGCGCTCTTTGCTCTTCCTCAGATATTTTACCAACTTTTGTCCAAAATGATACTCGATCCTCATTTGTATTCTTGACCACTTCTTCGTTTTTCTAAAACATGCCCCGAAAGTATTTTGTGTATGTTTTTCTCGGGTCGTCTCTCTGCTTCGTTCAACCTCCCTGCAAATGAATTCCAATAAAGTCGATGACAATACCGTCCTTTTCTTACAGACCCCACTACACTTCAATAAGCGAACGTCCCTTTTATTCTTTTCATCTCGTTATTTTTTAAACGCGCTCTAATGTGTTTAGTGTCCTCCCTTGAAATGTATCCCTTTCCTAATCTTGTCTCATGTCTCACCAATCTTCACCCTAGAAATCTTTAATTTAAACCCGCCCCGCGCCCTTCTTCGACTTCTCCCCCCCCCCCTGTTCCATTCTCCTCACCTTTCTAAGGGAAAAACATTCCTCCAATCTCTTCCCTTCTCCTTCCTCCCCAACATCTTACGCCGGCTCTAAAACGTACCCTCCCTCTCGCACCGCCCTATAAAACCCATTCATATTCTCGCCATACTATTCACATCCCGATCCAACCATAATAATCCATTTTGCTACCTATTCCCCTCTTCGCATCGATTAACTCTGCATCCATATTCCATCTCAAACCTCACTTCTCCACAACTGCCGCTTGCTTCCCTTTGCCGTTCTTGCCACATCAACCGGATAAGTCTCCCTTTCTTATGAAAACATATCCTGCCTATTTTCCCGTCTCCGAAACTATTCTCCTTACCCCACCCCCATCCATTCTCCCACATCCTTAGTCCCCATCACCCTCTCGCCATCCCGACTCGTTGTACTGCTCCATTTTCCCTATACCCTTTCCACATACGAAAACCTTTTCCGGGAACCACTTTTCCTTCTTCTCCTCATCTCTTCCCTCCTCCATTTCGTTGCCTCTCTTAACCCTGGCCTTCCTACACACACGTCTTCATTCTCTCTTCCAAACCACTCTCTATCCTCTTCGCCATGGCCAGGGCTCAGGACGTGACGGGACTAACAAGGGCTTCGTTGAATTTTTCACGCGAGTTGAGATGGGAGTGTGGGTGAGGTGGAGGGAGGGAGGGAGGGAGAGAGACTTGGGAGTCGTAGGAGAGAGGAGAGGCGGTAGTAATGGGAGGGGAGGGGGGGGAGGAGGAGTCAAGGGGGAGGGGGGGTGAGGAGGAGTCAAGGGAGAGGAGGGGGACGAGGGAGAGGAAGGGGACCTGCGACTGCCTGAGCCTGGGATCGGCCGCTTCAAATGGAAGTCGAATTTCTCTTTCTGTCGGAAATGTCGGCCCACGGGCGATAATTTTACTTTTTTCTGCCGATATCACGGGATTGGGAAAGTAGAATCGAAGGGAAATGCTCTCGGCCTTTGATAGGACCAAAAATAAACCATTTGTCCCGACTCTCCGGTGATGGCCCTCCGGGCTCTTTTGTTTTTTTTATTCATTATAAAATAAATCTTTTCCGGTGCAATCTCGCAGACGACTCTTTTTGCCTTTGTTTTTATTGTTTTTCATTCAGCTCTCGAGTGAGAGAGTGCTATTGGAATTTTCTTGATTGGGTTCTCTTTTCGTTATTTCGACAGGAAGGTTTAAAGAAAATCGATGACTGATGATTTTATTAGAGATTTGTCTTTACGGAATGATAGATGCTTTGGATTCAACAGCTTGGTAAAAAAGGAGGCAAATTGTGTATTTTATGAAGCTAAAATGACTCTTACTGTGTTAAGAGAATAACGGTAAGTGATTTAAGCGTGGGTGATATGTGAGTGACAGTATCCTTCAAACCAGAATAAACTAACTTACGGTTATACGAAACGATAAAGTTGTATTTTCCCAAGTAGTGAAAGAGAAACGATAAATGGCTGATCATATCTGTTAGTTAATTTGCCAAATGTAGCTGCACTTCACGTATTACTTAGCCCATAGTAATCTGAGGACATATTATATTCACAAAAAATGTTGTGCCCTAATTAGGAATAGATTAGTAAAGGGCCAGTGTTTTTAAAGAACCGCTGCATATAACAGGAAGACTCAATTAGTGTATTTCTTCCCCCATTAATCTCACAAGATAAAAAAGAATCTAATGTGTAGCAGCAAATATTTTTCCATAATTGCGTCACTTGCAGCCGTCAATTTTAGAGTGAATATATTTTTGTTAACATGATTTCAGGATTTTTTATATATTTACTGACATAAAAACGGCAAAAACCAAATTTACAAAAATTGAAATTCTGAAGAAAAACATTGAAGTGTTTTTGGCAACTCGGTTATTTGATTATTTTAGACGTAAATTTAAAGTAAAATTTTATAATTTTCCCAATATGAAAACGAAGTAGAGGAAATTTTAATGGTGTTGGCCTATAATCGAACTCTGGTCTTTTTTCCATCTTAACGAACGAGTTATATATTTAGTAAGTATAATAAGTGATTAATTTCGGCTTAACGTAATTAGGAATTCGAATTAATACGAATAAAATAAATTTTCGCTACCTCATTACTCTTTTTCCGAATAAATGATACAAATTATTATTATTATTATTAGCAAATATAAGTTACGATTATCTAGCCGTAAAATTTTTAACCGCATGGTTATTTTAATTAAGAGTGATCAGACTTCAGTCCTGGCTCTTCCATTCGAATTAATCAACGATAAGTGAATTTATTAGGAAAACTCCTATTTCATGATTGAGATGCGTATATGGTAATTCTACCGTTTTATGGTATTAAGATTTACCTTTATCTTTAATAAAATAGCCTACGTTAAGGCTATTATAGTCATTATTACTCCGTTTTCGAGAGGAAATGGAAGCGTACGTGCCATTTGCGGACGGGAAGTTTATCCAGCAACTTTCGTGCGTACGTGCGTCCCCTGTATTTTCTCTAACAGATTACTTTTCAACGCTCAAACCAACTGAAAACACAAAACGGTAAAAATTGTAAAAAAAATAATACTTGAATAAACAGTTTGCGAATATCTTCCATTTGCCTTGTTTATAATTATATCCTTTAATTCTGATAATCTCTCTTTGCCGAAACTTTTCAACAAAGTAAGCAGAAAGTAAAATAGCCACTTTTAATGATAAGGAATTTCGCGTCTTTCTACAAATGACGGTTTTTAACGCTTGTAATTCTTTTATAAATTGATACTCTTATTGAATGACTAGATTTCTTCAATAGCAAAAAAATGTTTGGGAACGTTAAATGCGCGTTTTTACCAAAAAGTAGTTGTTATTGATGTTGATTCGCCGATTATAAATTTTCATTGACAGAGGAGCAATTGTAATTCGTGTACGCCAATTTCTGCCCTATACAGTAAATTTCGAATAAGAAAAACAGTATGCGCGGTTATGCATGCAAATACTACGACATCAGAGACCACCATGCAATCAGGAATTTCCTTATCTTTTACTATTTATGTATCTACTTGTAATGCTTCATTGCCTGCACGACGTATGATAGCCATGCGAAAATCTGCACTTGGGAATCTACCACTTTAAGCACATCGTAAAGTTAACTACAGGAGAATATATATTATCACGTAAAATTTCAAACTTATTGATCACGTGGCTATCTCCGTTTGAAGAGGACAACAATTAAGAAATTTAGCTTTGTTACCGCCTGGAAAATGGACATCTAAACCGATAAACTTTGCGCTTAAAGGAAAATTTCGAGCGATATAGCATGTAATACGACAAGACATGAATAAAATTAAAATATTCAGTCTTTCATGCGTAAAATAAGCCATTTCCCGTGATCGTAAGTTAATATTTAGGTATATTTATATTCACATCAGCGAAGGGCTGCATGGCATTTTGGGGTTTCTCCACACCATTTCCCATGCATTCTTATGCAGATAGTATTTTGTTGACCCAATGGGGTATAAGAGACCCCACGGTCTGCAAACCTAGACCAAGTTTTCCTTTTGTCCATAGGATGGCCCATGAAACTTTTCATTTCGATAACTTCAACGGTGTAAAAACGTATAAGGAACATACATCCTTACACTCTAAAATATTTACAAGATGATGAATATCTTGTTTCTTTATCCGTTGATTCCAACATTTCTCTTCGATTTCGCCGTTAAAATATTTCCTATTACACAATTTCTCAACTCAATTTACATTTCATTTTCAACACGTCTCTAATTTTGACGGCTGGAATGGAGAGAAGACCAATGCAAAATTAATTTAATAGATCACCAATATACAGTTATGAAGCGATACAAATTCACTCGGAATTGAGTTCTAAAGTGAATTCCAATAGAGCTCGATATGTAATTGACAGGACCGACAGATAGTTTTGATCAATCTTGTAACAAGATGATGAAAAGAAATTTATAATTAGGGTCAAGCGGTAGCGTAATTCATTCACAAAAGAAAGATTTTCATCCTGGTAAACAGATCAGTTAGACAGTTTCAAAGTAGTTAGTTCTAATTATTTATAATAACTTAAAATGGAATAAAACTACCAATAGAATTATGAAGAGAATTAAGATGAATAAAGACAAATACAGGTAAACATTACTAAATAAGTGGTGGTCAATGTAAATTATTAAGATACGATTAATGCACACAAGAAATTCAGCATAAATCAATTGAGTTTCTCCCCGGAGATTCAGAAATCATAATATCGTTTTTCGAGCAATGTGGCAGCTTTGATATAGCGAGGCGATTATAATGCGCCAATTTCCACATGTAACAAAAAATATCTAATTATCGACATTTAACGAAGGTCTGTCAAAGGAATCCAGATTCCAAATTTCAGAATTTTATTTCTGATAATATTACAGCCTTGCTCGAGATATGTAATTCGAATATGTAATTTCCACCCCGTATTTTAATACAAGTGAAAATTGCCCATTCCGATAGAATGACATGACCCGGATAAGTCATTTTCATTTCATATATCAAATACAGCCCAAATATAAAGGTATATACAGGTATGCAAGAGAAAATACCTGCTGGCAAATTTGTCGAAAAATAATGCTCTTTCCATATGTCTATAAAAAGATTATGCTACACTAAACTTCAGAATCGAAATCTTTTTCTCGGATGGATACTTTACGAGCTCAAACGAAGGACCTATTTTTTATTCCAATAAAGTGTCATCGTGGATTTAATAATTTGACCAGATTATGTCATTTCTGTCCATAGCTTTGATATTAATCCTAAATATCAAACTTTTTTTGCAAAAAGACCAACAGACATATACAAAATGCGGAAATTCTTTTTAAAAATACGCTAGAAAGGTAAAATATATTCTGGACCGATTTTATCACAGTGACAGATTGAGAAGGTAAACTACCGGAAGGGTATTAGCTACAAATTTCACGGTTACGTTAAAGATGAATATATAAAAATGTATTTCATTTGCAGAGTTGCCGTTCTGAATCACTGGACGATTTTTGACTCTTAAATTATAAATTATACACAAATTAATACGAGTTATCATTACTTACAGTAAACGGGTAACAAGAAGAAAGAATTATCCCAACGTAAAACTTCAACCAAAAGTTCGCGATTACAACTAAAAAACCTTAATATCAAATGAAAAATAGAAAACTGGATAAGAAAATTATGATAGGAAATTAACGATAATGTCAAAATAATAATTTTTTATTTGTATACAATGAATACTAATAGTGAAGGTGTGGCATAAATTTCAGCTTAGTTGAATGAAACAGATCAACAGGATATACGAGGTCATCTGTTGTACTCGTCAATTTCGGCGACCGGATGTTTTCTTCACTTCCATGAGAATTGCCTTAATAACATTTTAACTCAAACAAATTTTCCAAAACGTAACCAGATGAAAATGTCAGCAATTCATGTATGGATGCAAAACCAGTTTAGAGGTGATATACGGCAAAATTCTCCATCCCAATCAAATATTATCCATCTGAGCCTATTAGCATATTTACGCAGGAAGGAATATTCTCTGCCAGTTATTACGAATGGAACGCATCATCAATCGGTGTTTCGATTGGATGTGAGGCACAAGCGGCGCTCTATATATTGTGCCTGCGATGTGGAAATACGTGAAGGACTCGTATCTCGTCAAAGGACGTGTTATAGAGGGGACTGAGGGTTGCAGCGTGCCAACCTGTCACTTTTTCTCCCTAAAGGAATTATGTTTGCCAATCCTCGACCTTCCGTTTCCTCTGAGTGTTGCGAGCGTCGAAAGGCAATTTAAACCACCCGGATAATCACAGAAATGTCATTCCTTGCAGAAATTCACGGACTGTTTTTTAATGCTGTAGAAAATTTGGCATAATATATTTTTGCATGTTATATGAGCCGTGACTGTTGAGAGTATTCTTGATAAAATATTATTTTTATTAGTTATTATTTGTATCGCGTGCATGATGATAATTTATTAGTAATGGAGATAACACGATTTCGCATTAAGAAATGTTGATGGTAAGATATTGCTCCAGGTGAAAACGAAACATCGTTTCTATGTCAAATAATGAATTGAGGTAACTATTATCCTAAAACTTATGTTTTCCTTACTTAATTCTTTAGGGCAGGTATCAAGAAATAACGGCCCTCGAGCCATATCCGGCCTTCCCACCGATTGCATGCGATCGCTGTTCTTTATTAATTTCTCTTGTAATTGAACAGCAGGAAGTGTCACTAGATATCATTTATGAAGTCTAAACCATGCATGTCAAACTGGTGACACTTTCTCTGCCCTACTGCTGCCCGAATGATAATTTTTCTCTCAACTTAATCCTTTGAGATTTTATACAAAACTGCATTTGTGTAAATGACGAAAAATTTTCTCTTATTTACAGATATACAATAGCACGTAGTTTCTAAATCATTGTTTTAATAGGAAAACAGGTGACCATTCTTCTAGGTTATGTCTATTTTACCAAGTCTGGCCCTCATTAAACAATTGTAATCCTAATTCCGCCATTCAATAGCATTCATCGCTTCAATGTGGCCGTGATTCTTCCTCGAGTTTGACATGCCTGGTCTAAACAATATTTTTCGAGTATATGGATGCAATATGCATTAAATATGTATACTGAACATTTAAAAAAATTCTATAAAGTAGCTCTTTGGATTAAACACATGGCCGGATTGGTCATTTGAATGGTCACACCGCACAGTGATATATAACGCTTTATGTAAGCCTTTTAGTAACAATTCTGGAACTCCAGCTTTAGGGTATTCACTATTGTAGTATAAGATTCTATACGTAGAATGAAGTATAAAAATAAAATATGCCGAACCGCAAATTGAATATAAAACTTCCTAAGTTATAAGATTTCAAACGATTAATTTCATTAATTTTTATCAATGAACGTTTTTAAATTAAATAAAAACGAAAGGTAAATTATAAAATGTTTGAAGGAATAATGTATGTTGAATACAAGGAGAGTTTGCAAAATAACTTATATGCAGAGTGTTTACACTCTTTTCATACACGTGTCGTACGTGATTCCATTATGTCGCTTTTAATATACTTTAAATTTTCTCATGGTGATGAATTTAAGTTTCCTTACAGATGCTATTCCTTTTATGCTAGTATTTCAAAATTTTTTTCTATACCGGATAATTTCAATGTATACTAAACTACGCCTCTACGTTCTATTAATCTTCTCCTAAAGAAATTGGCTGTCATAGGCAGAATGGTACAGAACATCAAAGAAAAGTGCGTGAAACGTGTTATTTACCAATAGTTAGACCACAGGTGGGATACGCCTTAAGTACATGGGATCCATATGAGAACGGTCATATAATTCAATTAGAAAAAGTACATGGCAGAGCAGCCATATTAGCACAACAAAGTTGCGAACATAAACAAAACGTCACATCATTACTGACGGATTTGAACCGGAAATCGTTAGAGGACGGTAGACTGAAATCAAGGTTAAGGCTCCGGAAGAAATATAAGCCGGAATGTTTAGCAGAGGAGGTTACATGAATAATTGAAGCACCAAAGTACAAGGTAGAAAGGATCATGACGATAAAATATGTGAGATCGATTTCAGGATGGAGCGTTATCAAGGCTCGTTCTTTCCGAGAACAATACGGGATCACAACAGGGAAGTCAAACCTACGAGATAACTAGCAGCAGTGCGGGGTAATATGTAGCTGTAGATGTGCCAAAAATTTTTACTTCAAAGCGTTTGTTTCTGCCTTGTTAAAATATCCGACTTTATTGCAAACACATTTCCTTGTATTCGGTGGGTTCATCATGACTCAGTGATAATGGAGCTGAACTTTTATACACCGATGATACTTATGAAAAGTAGTCACTATACGAATCCAGAGAACTTCACAAGTGTCACTTGCAAATAAATATGCTAATTTATAATATTTCATGATATAATTCTATAAGCTGTTAACGAAAACTCAAGAAACCTTTTAAGACCAACTCAGACAGAGAGGGCAGACTTTGTCACACTATCAGATGTTTCCACGCGTTATATTCGATCCAGAATAAGATCTTTTCTCATAACAACATATATTACGTTTCATTCTGATAGTCTATCGCGTGGAATTTTGTAGACATAAAATGCGTTGAGAAAGATAAAGGAAAACCATTTTGAAAAAGTTGGGCGATCCAGTTCCATCATATGACATTGATGTTTTTTCGTTCCACCAATAAAAACATCAACAGAAAATTTTAGTTTCTTCTTCTGCATCTTATTTAGGAATTTAAATGCACTTATGCAGTTTACCCCACGCACGTAATGACTAGGTTTTACGGTAATCTTTTGTTATGTGCGAAGGAAACTAGGGTTTACTAAGTTAAGCGGAGGTAGGTTGGGGTTGGTTGGTTGGAAGAAGGGTTTCAAAAAAACGGTCGGGTTGGTTGGAAGAAAGATTTCAGAAAAATATCTTTCAAATAAATTTGTACTGTATTTATAAATCGTGTTGATGTTTCATAAACGTAAAACAAAATAGAATTGTTCAGCGGTTTTCCTGAGAGTCATTTTAATAAAATATTTAACTTCGCAGAAGGACAATTTAATTGTGTAGCACACATCCAATAGATTTACTCATTGTTAATAAATGTGTGAAAAGATACACAGAAGTTCCCTTCTGGTCTGACTTAGCCTTTGAAAGTTTGCTTTCAATTTCAGAAAAAACTCACCTTATTTGGTAAAATTTGAAATGTCTAACATCAATCAATGTGAAGGCTTGAATATATATAGCATTTGCAGTCGTGATATTGGAATTTCATTAAAACTAATATTTATATTTGTGAAAAATTACTCTTGATTTATCTGAACTTAGTTAAGACATTATGTCAAACACATTAACAGTAAATCGTGGGAGAGGACTTTTCATTTTTTATCGATAAGCTTTAAAACTTTTGTACCAACACCTATTCAAGAATCAACAGAAGAATGGGACATGAGCAAGCTACGGAGCACGATCGAATCATGAAAGACTGATATTAAACAGTTCGTAAAAATAATAGGAGGAGACTCATTGATAAATACTTATGGTAAAGGATCGATCGAATTTGTAAAATGCTTGTAGAAAGTCCGATAATATAAACCTTCGAATGAAAAGTTATTCTAGTTATATTAATTGTACAACGCAAGGAGTTGAGAACAATTTGGTGAACGATCGTGTGACCTTAGTCAATTAAATTGAATTGACAGGAAAATCCACTGAAAACTTTTAAGAAATATAAGCCGAGTTAAAATTACATTCGTGGAAGGCAATGTGTTGAGATATTGGGCATAGAAGGTATTTTTGTATTTATATGTTTGCTATTCACTTCATAATATGAAAAAACGGATATTATGAATTGCACATTTTATCATTCCCACAGTTAAGTACCATGAACGTCTTGTTACGTTCTTAAATATAGAATTTTTCTTACTACTATTTGCCATGGATTTCTCTTCTTATTCATATTTTCGTGTACGTTGAATTAAAAGAACATGCAAATCACTAAATCCTTCGGAATACCACCACGGAATATGTGAATATTCCCTAGTCGATCAAAACCAATTTAAGGATTGATAACTTTTGATATTTGAGAACTATGAAGTGAACAGTTGGGCGTACTGAAGTTAGAGATACATATCGTATACTGGGAAAATTGTGGAATTAATAAAAGAGTAATGGTAGCTGGAGGATTGTTTAATTTCGCTTCAAGTTCTGAGGTAAAATTCCAAAATCATATTACGTTCAAAAATCGAATCCATGCATTTCGGCAATAAACAGATTGTTATTTGTGGACTTTAATTTTGTCTCAATTATATACGTATAATTTCGAAAATATCCGATAGTTCATTATACCGATTCTGACATTCGTTTTAGTCGTATGCCATGGCTGAGTGCACACTACATAACTGAAGCTCAAAAGTAGAGAAGAACAGAAGTTTCCTTACCTTTGCTGCGGATATAAATGCGAATACACACACCTCTTCATTGCTGGACGTCCATATCACACCATAACGAAGTGATAGATGAAACAGGAGAGTTGAAAGTTCTATGGATTAAATCAAGTTGAAACCGGAATTAAGGCTATGGTATTTTGTTATGTAGAAAAAGTGTAAGAAAGTTTACTAGTTGCGATAGTTTTACACAAGGCACATCATAAACTATTACACCGACGAATAAAATTGCGAATTATTGATCAATTACACCTTTCACATTATCGTCGTAGGAAGATCGCTCAGATTATGCCTCAGCTGAACAAGTTACCGCCCCAACGCCTCAAGTATGACTGAGCTAAGAAACGGAAGTGCGTTGGCAGGTATTAGAAGAAATCATGCGCTGTTTTTATTAGCCGTATAGACACCTTAGTGATGTTTTCTTCGCAAGCCAAAATATAATATATAGCACTTTCCTTCTTCCTGCCGATTATTGGGAAACAGATCTTGAAAAAGTTATTTCAAAAACCGTCAACCGTTAAAACCATACTTCGGTTTAACTAATTGCGTCCACGATTAAACGGTGGTAGTGAGAAGGATAACCAAAAGAGAAACTAATAAGCTTCTTTTTCAGTTTAGGTGGATATAAAGTGAGTCACAGAAGTGGTTTCCAATCGAGGTAAGTAGAATGAAGTGCTGAGATTCAAAAGGAGAAAATTTAATCCTGAAATACAGATATTTGTCCACGTTTAAAACGCGAGAACCACTCGAAAGTCCGGGATCTACTCATAGCATCGTCACCGAATGCTAGCTTAAGCATTTCATGTATCTCGGACGCGGTTTTATCAAGCTTTAAGCAAAACCTGATGAAGTCTGCCATTTCACTACGCAAGAAAATCGCAGAACGCCGGTAACAACAGGTTGAAAAACCTCGCGTGAAAAGATAACACGTGCACTCACACATCTGAAACTTTACACACTGCTTCATAAAGGATGTCTTCAGCATATCCAAGCGGCCGAAGTCCCTATTACTTCCGGTTAGCGCTCCATGCGGCCAGTCCTGGAACTTTTGGGTAGCAACCCAAACCTCGTACGTATATTGTATTAAAATTTTGGAAACTTGACATGTAAACACTCGAATTCACGAGAACAAAAAATAAGAAGGAACAAAGGGGAGAGAGGGGGATATGGAGATGCTAATAGAAGTGTGTTTGATTTGAGATCACGTGTTGACACGCTGTCGAAATGCAGAAGCGCTTGGGGTATATCTTGACCGAAGAGGGATATAGGCGATTCATGCGCGGACGAGGCAGGCTCAATTTTCAATTTGATGGTTATATCCGATCCATTCGACGGCTACGTGTGAAGCGGACTGCACAGAGAGCGGTAACTTAAGAATTTTTCTGCTCCTCACCTTAGTGAGCGAGGTCTCATGGCGGAAAAATTCCCACCGCCGCCACCAATCGTCACAATTCCGAGAATGTTAATTTCCAATGCTAGATTCTTCGAAAAAATGTGGGGTGGAAAGAGAGGAATATCAAGCGAACTTAAAGGAAAGCAAATGGGGGAAATAAGCCAGAGAGCCCAATGTAAAACATAACAAATCCCTCAATTAATAACCATGATAGGGTTAGCGAAAGCTGCTCTTGTTTAATTTAAGCGAAAAATTAAGCTACAAATAAGAGTAATAAATATGTTGCGACACAAATTAATATATCAGTTACCGAGACAAAATAAAATTTCACATTTAGTGAATTCTACGCTCGTACCACGCTGCACCAATGACAAACGGAACATCCCATTCAGGTGCTAATTTTTTCAATATTTTTTGTAAAAATTTTACTAATGAAATCAAAGGATGGAACCATTCCTGCAGAACATATATTGTAACGTATAATAATTTACAGAGAATTGTTATTTAAACTTAATTGGTATCGACAAATGATCATAACCATTTAAAATAAGAATACTTTCCTCTTTCACACAACAAATTCAACGCATAGCTAACAAAAGCCTTAAATCCGATTAAAAATCCTACAACACAAATATTACACCAAAAATTGCATTAGTGAAAGAAGACCATTTCATATCTAACCTATTTTTACTGGTCTCCCCACACTTATATCCCCCCCTCCTCCTCACACCCCCTCTGCGTTGACCTTCCCCTCCACCCGTTCGGTTCCCTCCGCTTTACGTCTTCAATAATACTGTATAGTTCATATTTCTCAAAAAATTAATATAAGGCTAGTTTATTCTTGGGCAACTTTAACAAAAATTGGATTTTCCAAAAACAGGCTCACACGATTTTAATTTTCTAAAGATAACTAAATGAAGCATTAGTATATGAGAAAGTTTTTACAATGTATGTTGTACCGATTTTTTATTTTAAAATACTACAGCAAAATCTGTACAATGTGTATTTTAAAATACAGCCGAAAATCACAATACTATTTCATAGACGAAAATAAAAATCGGTACAACATACATTGTACAAACTTTCTCTTATACTAGTGCGTCGTTTAGTTATCTTTGAAAACGAAAATCGTATGAGCCGGTTTTTAGAATATCCATTTTTTGTTAAAGTTGCCCAAGAATAAACTAGCCTTGTTACAGCCGTTTTTGAGAAAAACAAATTACTGCTAAAGTTGCATAGAATAAACCAGCCTTATATTCATTTTTTGAGTAATATGAACTACTTGGTATTATTGAAGATGTAAATTTAAGTAAATATACGAAATTTGATCTAAAGAGCCGTTTTTGAGAAAATCAAATCGTTGTTAAAAAAGCGTAGAATAAACTTACAGTAATTAATGATCCATGTCAACTATTTCTTTATAGATTCTACTCTGTATGATAAAATGCCTCAGTACGAGGTTTCATTCATTTTCGCTCTACCGTTTAGGCTCTAGAGCCCGGTCTAGGACAACTGGCCACGGCCGACTGGCCACGGCCGACTGGCCACGGCCGACTGGCCACGGCCGACTGGCCACGGCCGACTGGCCACGGCCGACTGGCCACGGCCGTCTGGCCGCGGCCGACCAGCCGCGAGACAACTAGCCGCGGGGCCAACTGGCCGCGAGACAACTGGCTGCGAATAAGTTTCTCAAAAATGGTCTGCGATTACTGAAATACTGTGCAATGGTTGTGAACCCGATAACATTGAAATGGGGTTATCTAATTATTATTAAAATTACAAACAATATTTTACAAAATATGAGAATAGAAATTGATTATAAAACATTATAATTATTTGTAACATTTTGATAAGTTTTTTGTTCATTACATGTGAAAAGAGTATGAATAACAGACTTCGGCAGAAAATAAAAATAGCAAAGGCAAGGTTACATATCAATGAAATTTATTATAAAATATCAAAACCTAGGAATTAATAATAATACGGAAAAAATTAAAATATAGGTAATATCGTAATACAGATAATAAAAAAAGTTAGGCGTCCATTTCAAAATTATGAGCAATACCCCTTAAATATTCGATTTTGTCTCTATTTCCGTAATCTGCAACAATTGCTAAAATTCTAGCATCCGCACCTCTACACTTTTTCAATTTTACGTGAGGATTTTGTCCTGCAATTAATGCTCATAATAAAAATCCCTCCCACGAGGAACTTTACGTAATCCGTCGATAAATTTCCAGATGTTAGGACCTCTCATTGTTGTTTCGATCGGAGGATTACATTGTATCACATATGTTTGACGATATTAAGGGGCAGATCCTTTAAAAACACGTGACTATTATACATTTTAATGCATTATTACTGACTTATTAATTGCTTTTTATAATAAATAAATGAATAAAAATTGAAAGATTTGAAAGCAAAAAATTAAATGTTATAAAATTTTTCAAAATTAAATTACTTGAGTAAATGAGGAAAACGAAAATTTCTTACATTTTACTCAAAACATGCATTTCCATTGAAATCTCGAAGTTGATTATTTTCATGAAAACAATACTTTCTCTATACTACGGTATACGGAGAAAGTAAAAAGAAATAATTTTCATAAACGCACTTAAAATATTCACATGAATTCCTTCACCGAATTACATTTTAGCCATTGGTTCAAAAGACGGGTTGAATATTTTTGTTAGTGTGATTTTTTGGTTGTTTCTGAAGTAAACAGTTGACCGTGGAGAAGGGATATATATTTCAATGTTATCGGGTTCACAACCATTGCACAGTATTTCAGTAATCGCAGACCATTTTCGAGAAACTTATTCGCGGCCAGTTGTCTCGCGGCCAGTTGGCCCCGCGGCCAGTTGTCTCGCGGGCGGTCGGCCGTGGCCAGTTGTCCCATTCCGCTAGAGCCAGTGATAGACAGACAGATGACATTGCGAAAACCACTTTTTCAGACTCAGGTACACATAAAACGTATATTTCCGTAAAAATCTCGAGGTCGAATTTTTTCGCGATTACAATACTTTCTCAATATACTTCGCATATGAGAAAGTAAAAATCGGGTTTTAAAAATAGATTTTACTGCCATTATTTAAGGTAAATAGTGCTACATCGTTCGGTATCGTTACAGTTTGCATTCTACGATGATTTGCGAATAGGAATTCATATGTTAGGTCAGTCGTTTTCCGTTTAAATCAATTTGTAATTTTCTCTCGAAATTCTCTTCGAGTAACCACGTATGTAGTTGTGATGACCTCACTCGAAAACGACGGACTAGACTCAAGAATTCCAAGTTGTTATACATCAATAGATCACCAGCTATTATAATAGCCATAATCATTTTTTATTTCTTTAAAATAATCAGGACTTTAAGAACCCATATCTCTCTAAGAACATAAGGAAAATTTTTAATAATAAATTCTTCTATTTGTTGGCTTGTTTCTATTCGCCGAATATTAAAAACTACGAATGAACAAAATAATGTCGCCTTCTATTTGTTATTTAG
The DNA here is from genome assembly GCA_036926305.1 of Uropetala carovei. NCBI lineage: Eukaryota > Metazoa > Arthropoda > Insecta > Odonata > Petaluridae > Uropetala > Uropetala carovei. The sequence continues at coordinate 3,077,844 of JAXCHB010000006.1, forward strand.
CATTAAATCTTTGCATTTAAAAGGTGAGTTTATCATAGTTGTAAAATATTAAATAAAATAAAACCTGCTATTTGTTGATTTATTTTTCAACTTCTGGTTTAAAAAACATATTAGCATGCATTGCCAAAGAATAAATGAAATAATACCATCTTTTCAATGTTTGCAAAATCCGAGTAGTGTAAAACAAGAGATAAATATAATAATATCCTATTCTACTTGCTGATTCCATTGAAATCATCGAGTACTTGAAAACTGGGACGAAATGTTCGCTTCTGCACAATTTCCTGTCCGAAACAGCCGCCTTTCTTCTTCTGTCAACTCGGTATCTTCATCTCCCAGAAACCTTTCGTAATCTCCAACGATAAGGGTAAAAATAATTCATTTCAAACAATATTATAGCGCACATTGAAATATCTGAGAATTTTCGACCTGCAGCCTTATTCCTCTTCATAAGATTATCTTTCCTAGTAATTGTGTTTGAAACTGTTTTTACAAGAAAATAAAATGCGGTGCGAGGATTACGCCATGGCTAAAATATTCAAATTTTCATATCTAAAAATTATAGTGCGGAAATCGTACCAGTAATGGATTACGCGGTATGCGACTCGTATTATTTCTTGAGATATGTTGAAATATCGAGGAATGTAAGAGAATGAGGTGAAAATCTCTGGGGAGAAAAAATACGACTTTCATTCTTAAGTGAAAAATCTTTCTCATAACTTTATTATTTATGTTTTACATTTAAAAAATAGGTGATTAAACGGTGAAACTATGCCACTTGGTGAGATTTACACTCATTTACTGACTACGAAAAGACTCAATTATACTTGTGCAGACATTTATAATTTGTATAGTAATTACGCTCAAACAATGATCTATTAATCAATTCTTTTTAATTTAACAAATAGTTATTCAAAGGTCTCAATTCTTTTACTTGGCTACTTTGCGGAAAGATTGTAAAAGAATCATTGCGTAACAATATAATTTTTAAAATTCTAATTCCAAGGGACGAAAATTTAATATTTTTCTTTCGTTTGATATTCAGTGTTTTTCCGTATCATACGTTCCACCCGCCGCATGGGTAAATACGGATAATTTGAGATGGGCAATGATGAAACGTTATGGGTTCAAACATTTCGTGTATCCATAATTTTTCACTGAAAATCCGTTCTCGTCTCTATGTTGGTTTTTCTACGAAGCACTTTACATTAGCTGTAGCGCTCGCGTACCTATTTATTCCTCAAAGACTGATATCATGTGTCTACAGTTCAACTTCCGCCGCGCGTTTCGTTTTTAACCGAGTGCTTAATTTTCCTCCCGCCCTGTTTTGTATAATGTCGTTTTCCAGAGAGGAATCACGGAAAGTAGCAATTAAAAGCAATTAAAACGTGTTTATTTCCTCCATAGCATCGCTTTCCATATGTCACCATTTCGCGAGACACGACATTTGAATGTGTATATCTAACACAGTAACTGATACCTTTTATAACTGTCTTTTCTGTCGAGTTTATCAACTAAAAACCATCTAATTTTATGAAATTCAAAATATGCTCTATTTACACGAATTGAAAACGATCCATAAAAATTACAGCATACAAAATGAAAATATACATTCTTTGTATCGAAGAACTTGTTTTAAAGACAACTGAGAATTAGTTTTAATCGTAATTATTAGTCATTAATCATTGACCTTATTTTTTACATAATAAGTAAATGCCTACTTTCCAAAATCCTCGGAAAATAGAGGTGGTGCTGTTCTGTGGCCATCCACAAATCCTCAGCGCTTACATATTTTTCCAAAAATAGCATGTTCGCGGCATTTCCACTCGAAGAATCGTAGGGTCTATGAAACTTTCAAATTGAAACTCTTTCGCGGATTATAAAACAAAATAGATGTTACGAAAAGTTACGTATGTTTACGCTGTTTCTCAACTCATACAAGAAAAATTCGCCCTAGAATAGGGCAAATATTGCCCGTAAAAATAAATCCAAAAATGCCGATCTTGGATAATTCAAGTCTTTGGTAAAATTAAAATTTGATGTATTTTAATGTATTTATTGTTTTAGTAACGCATAAAAGTAGTAAAAATAATTAAACCGCTGAAGCTGGATCGCCACATTTATGCTCAAGTTAACATCGCGAACGCAATTAAAGGGAATTGAGTGTCATAATAGTTGATATGATAACACCTGGGATAAGATGGAGATATCAAATTTGTAGACAAAATAACCTCTTCGCTTTAATACGAGAGAGTAATTTAGGTGTTACAGACTTACACACTGGATTTCTCCGATTTAACATTCGTGGTGAATTCCAGGGACGTAATCCCCGCTAACATCAAGGCATACTTTGTTTTTACTAAAGCTATTTTTTAAACTCTACTGTTATTTATATACTGCCCTAATTCCTGTTTCATAGCAAGTAGATTCTGCATCAAGCGTAGAACATTACATGGTAATGAAAACCATAAAAAATCCATTAAAAGTTGCGTTTTACATTTGGTAATCTTATACATACCTAGTAAATTATTGGGATAGCAAGTACATTTCATGTAGTGGAGTGAAAATCATTGGACTAAGGATAAAAATGCCGTTTCCCCATTACTTGTGCAATATATAACACTTTGATGAAATACTGGGCGCATGCAATATGATGAAATATATTATTCGTTGCAATTTCGATTCGGAGATCAATGCAGTAATAGACCAAATAAACGGCATATAAATCCAAAAAAACTCACGTGGAAAATATGCGGTAATTGGTCATGGGAATCAAATATATCGTTGTTAAACTGCCGTTTTGTCGGATTAAAAATTGGATTTTAGAATTTACTTATTTAAAACATATTAGAAGTCGTAGCAAAATTTGCTCTTTTATACATACAGATTCTCACGTGCCGAGTTCTTTATTTGATTCTATTTTTGCGTTGCTAATGAAATTGAAAATACCTCACACTTGGTTCCGTATCGACCAATCGTAGAAAGGGATCCCTACTGAAATCAAACTCTTTTTCAATGCTGCTGATTTTTATGGAACATACTTCACAACAATTCATATTTGTACTAAATATCACCTCTTGATTTACCTGGGCAAATACGAATTTCAACATGACACAAACTATTGATTTGTGGGTTGAATGAGGGAAATTTTTATTCCCCTTATGTATGCGCTCCTGCCATTTTTTTTACAAACATCGAATCCGAATTTGACTTTATTGGGTGTTACTCTAAGGGAAACAAATTTTATTTTACAGTTATTAATTGTTGATAGATATATTGAATTTTAAAGGTGTTTATAAACGCTCCCTATGCCTGTGTTCTATGAAGTATGAACGCTTATTGACAGTTATTAAAAAAATGAAAATGAGTCGAAAATTTTTAATTTATAAATTCCACCATATTTCCTTTATCGACTTTTTCAGCTCTTACATTTTATGGACGTGAATTCTGCGCAATAAATAAAGCTCCTGGTAAATAAAAACTACCAGACTGTTTAATACAATAGAAATTTATAAAAATATCAAGAAAGAAACAGAACAATGATAGTTTAACTTATCCTTAGTTCCCAATAATGCTTAGAATGTTTTTCTGCTTTATTACAAGCTGCTAAAAATAATCTCAGGGAAGAACAATTCTTTAAGCCGCGAAATGAAATTTAGGGTCTCTATTAATTTTATAAAACGCGTTTTGTTTTTTTGGTTAATATGAAACGTAGGAAAACATATTTTGTTATTGCTTAGTAAAGCTCAAATAAATAGAAATAATATGCGAAGCGATGTTTTTTCATTATCTTCCATGTTGTCGATAAAACCATTTAAAATTGAATAATTAGTAACAAAAGGAGGATTGAAAAACAATATCACAGTTTTAACTCAATCCAATAATGCTATAAGGCAAAGTTTAAAGTCACATTTTTTTGGAATTTGCCGAGTCATAGAGATATGTATTTTATTCCTGCAGTTAGATTAGCAAACTCATAGACGGAGTTTAACGAAGGGTTACGAGTCTAAAGCACTAAGACCTTCCGTAAAAACTGCCACAGTGAAAAATAACTCTTTCCTCTTCCTCCGGACACCAGCATCTCCACCGTCAACTCTTTCAATTAGCATCATTATATGCCGCAAATTATGCTCTCCGTTATATCACTTACTCCTCTCTGTCCTCAGTATTCCATAGCACGGCTCTTATAAATCTATGTGGAAAACCCCCTTTCCTTGTTTTACTCAAATGAGATTTTATTTATTTTTTTCCGCAACACACACCCTCGCACTCAAAAAGTGGCGGTGGAATTGGTCCCAACATGGCCACGGCTTTCATAAAGAATGCTTCAGACTTGTTCTATGGAGTATTTCGGAGAGAGCGAGAGAGGGGGAGAGAGAGAGAAAGAGGAACGCTCGGGAGAGGAGCCCGTGTAACGCCATTCAGATGGAGGGGAGATATGTGAATGGGGAGTGAGGGAAGGGAGGAGCGAGGGAGTTTCTCCGTTGGAGGGAGTTGCAACTTCAACGCAAACAGAGAGTTACACGAGAAAAGGGAGACATGAAGAAGCGGAGAGAGAGAGAGAATATGAGTTGCACGGGGGAGGAGAGAGGAAAGTGGATGAGAGATATGAACGAAACCAGTAAACAGGCACATAAAAAGAGAGTGAGAGAGTAAAGATGAGGGTATTGAGCTTGTACGGGACGTCCGGGTGAAGGTTTTTATTAAACACGCACAGTTGGATATTGTAAATACTGATGCTTGAAACATATTCGAGTGTTCTCTGGCGAGTTGTTTTATCTCCTCATTCTCATCAATTACCTTGCGGAATGGCCGAAAAAATCAGTTCGTGCAATATTTTTTACGATGATGTGTTTCAAGGGAACCATTTTCTACGAGTTTTTTTTTCCTCTTAACAACCAAATCATTTTTAACCGGACGGAAAGGGCATACATCAATGTTTCTCTCACGGCCGCCTACCAAAGGATCCCACTGTACCGGAAGGAAGTTTTAATTCAACGTCACAAGATCGCTAGCTATTAATTCGGATTCGATCTAAAGAGTTTCGCTAAACGACACGTTAAAAATTCCGAGTGTCCGCAACACATTTTTCCACGGGTTTTGTTTCGAGCCGACATTAGCGCTTAGACTCCTTCATTTTAGTTGCACAGATTCATCCGAAGCAAATTACTTACGCTAGTTGTATGAACACACACGGGGAGATCGAAAGCCAGCTTCGATGCTCATTTCACTCGCTCAAGAAGTCGACGAACTCGAGCTGAAAGCTACAACAAAAGGAGGGGGGAAAGAACATGGAAGGGGAGATGTTGGGGCAGAAAACGAGTCGAAAGAGGGGGAGAAAGGGGGAGGAGGAAGAGGGCGGCAAAAGATTCGAGGGGAGGGAGAAATAGGGGCACGGGGATGAAGGTCTAGATGCGTGATGGTGGTCGGGATTGAGGGTAACGATGAGAAAGGGAGAGAGATGAGGGAAAGGCAAACGGGGTAGAGCTGCGGGAAGGGAAAGGGTGCGTGGGATGGGAGAGGGCATGCGGTTAAGGGGGGAGGAGAGGGAGGGGGAGAGAGAGAGAGGGAGCGGAAGAATGTAAACGCGGAAGGCTAAGTTAAGGAGGTTAGCTGTGGCAAGGAGAGAAGTTGCGCGGTACTTAGGGGGATAGTGAGGGATATTAGAAGAGAGGAAAGGCGAGATAGAGAGAGGAAGACGGAGACGATTTGGATGCGAATCTTATGAGCTTAAGCTATGCCTAAAATCCTCTTCGAGACGCGTTTAATGTAACTGAGACGGAGACGCTTGACGAAGAGGTTTGATTGTGAGTTGTGACCGATGGAGCAACATATTCGCAAAGCGATGGATATCGCGACGTCGAGACGGACAAAAATATGCTCGCATCTCGTGTAAGGTAAAAGTTCCTCGTTTGAATTTGTGTTAATCACTCGATCACGCTATATCTTCCTATCCATAAGTGAAAAAAGGATTTCTTTGTACATCTGTTTCATATTTGACAGTCTAAATGATACATTTATTCTATCTATAGAGAGTTTAGCAAGGAAGAATCTGATATTGGTGTATGAATTATTTTGTGAATTTGGCGATGAAAATTTACGAAAATAGATCTGAAATGAAATATTGTCAACGACGATGTCACATAAAATAAACGAATAAATGTTGTTGTTTTTAATACAGATTCGTATCAAAAGTCCTTTTTATTGAAATAATGGGATTAAAAATTCCGAATAAACATTTTAAAACTCTAAATATCTAAAAGTTACACACACACACACACACACACATATATATAAAGTTATTTTTATAGGATAAAATAACGTTATTATAGCTTGTGTATCCCATCAGAGTTAATCTGAGCAAAAGGTAGAGAAAAATGAAAGTCGGGATCTAAGAAATCCGGATAAGAAGGTATTAAGCAGATTAGAGAGGTGGAGAAAAGAAAGTAAGCAAAGGAGAGAAAGGGGAAGAAGTAGAAAGAGAACGATGGATTAGCAGGGATTGCGAGGAAGGCGCGTGGTCGACAAGGAAAGAATACTACCCGTACATATTTCACACAACCCCTTAAAATCTTGTCAACATAAGAGGTTTCTCATGGGAAAAGACTCAAGATAGTTATCATTAATATCCCTGATAATTCTCTTTTTTCCGCTCTTCAGGGATCCAAGTCGCAAATTATTGGTTCGAGTTATATGTGATAATTTGATATTGCATTATTTACTTCAGACTATTTAGTGATTCCCTGCCCTTATTCATCCATCGATTCCCTCCTCTTCCTAAAGAAATATTTTTTTAATCGTACAAAAAATACGCTAAAGGCTTAATGGAGAAATTATATCATAAGAAAATATTTCGGAATTAATTTTGAAATACCTGGAATTTATCTAAAAATGCAGAGTAGCGTTGAAAGTCCAAAATCATCGGAGCAAATTCAAGATATTGAGTCCCCAAATATACGAGAGAGATACTGCTTAGGGGTATTAGGTTGAGAGGATCTTATGGAGGGGACAGTTTCCAACGCCCCACTTACCTATTCCATCTTCTTCTTATCGCCAATACAAGAAAGGCTAAAACTCGTAAAAATAAATAATTAGATGATTCGCGTTAGGAGCGTGAATGTTTACTAAAGGGAATTATTTGGAATTAAAACATTTTTAGTCGCTCGCGAAATATGGATGGGCAGAGCGGTAGCCTGAGATTGAATTTAGTCAGGCAAAACATCATCCCCAATAGCGACACCCCTTTCACCATGGGATAATATTAAGTAATATACATAACTAAATAGATACAATTCTGGAAATGGATAATGAATCGAAGTACTACCTGTGTCATACTATATACGTTACAGATTAACTTATCCAATATATTTGTTCTAAGCCGTTAAAAATAAGACATTACTCGTAACTGTTGCTAGAACTTATGGAGTTTACAATCTGCATGTTATATGCTAATGGCATCATTATAGCTAAATAAAGAAGGATAAAACAGCCTAGATAACGTTAATTATGTCAATGGCACGTTCTATCCCGATGAATTAAAAAATTGCGAGAGGTTTTTCGCTACTGAGACGTAGCGCAGCGAAACAGAAACAGGTGGGACAAGTAATGCCACCCGTGAAACGAGAATGCAGTGATTAATGGTAGAAGTTTTCCCTCAATTTCCTGAACAGATAAAAAGAGTTCTCACGGAAGAAATGTGCCTCACATCCTCTATTGAACTGATGTATAGGATAATAAAAAATACAGACTAAAGAAAGTTTCAGAAATGCTTAAAAGTATACGGTGAGGACTGCAAAGGAAAAGCACATCCGAACAAATAGCGATGTCAAAATTTGTTATAATTGACTAAGAATGGAACTTTTGAAGGAAGGCCGTCGAGGTGTATCCAAGGTATCGTTTATTAAATTTTCCAATAAGAATTTGATTAAAGAAGTTTAATGCATTAGAAGTTGCGGAAAGTATTGGAATCCAATATTCAGTTTGGGGGGCTTTAGGGGAAGAACCAACTTCAAAATGTACTCCAAATTGGAGTCTTATATCGGAAGAGTTTAAGAACAAGTTCAACCAATTTCATTCCTTCTCAGATTTATCCCTAACATAAAAAAATATCTCAGGATATTTTAGCACCTTAACGATTAGTTATGCTACTTCATTTCATCGAATAGCAATATATTCTCTATTATGCGCGGTAGAATAAATAATAAGGCAAATAAATGAACATTTATCATCCGTGTTCTCGACAATTAATGAATAATCTAAGCACGATAAGTTATCTGTTGTATTACCGTTAATACAGAAATCAAGTATAATTTTCTCGTATTTTAGAGTTAGATATTTTTTTTAGTATTTTCCTTGATGTATAAACAAACTGAAAAGTTTAAATATTATAATACGTAGGACACCGTTGTAAATGTCATATTTTTACATTCCAACAATTTTAATAACATTCATAACTAAATAGTAATCATTAAGTGGCACGTTTATTCAAACTAACAAAACATACATTCTCCGAATCACAACAGCAAATTAGCAAAATAACTTTCGTTTCCCTCATTAAATAAATCCAATTTTGTACCGTTTGTGTTTCTAATCAAAACAGATTGCTCCGACTAGAATACACGGAGGTTGGAAATTTTATTTGCCATCGAGGAAAAAAAGAACTTTCCCCAAAAGCCTCGGGAAAATAAAAGAGCATGATGTAGCTTGCGCTTCTTTCCGTAGAAAAAGCGTTATCTTTTTCAACGCCAAAAATATTTGAACAGCTTCCATATCATGAGTACAAATAGGAGTCGGCAGAAATCCGTCGATAATCTTCCCCTTTTTCTTGCTGAGGTGTATGTGTGTGTTCTGCTAAAAGGCCCGTTAATATTCAACAGCACACGCTACATCGACTAACACACTCGCGTGGATGTTGAATCGTGCCACATTGAGTGGCTGCTTTGAGAGGGAGGGTGGGCTTGGTGCTCTGCTTGCGAGTTGAAAGGAAGAAAGTCTCCCCGGCATGGGCGTGAGGTGGGGGCGGGGGAGGTCGGGAGGGTAAGGGGAAGGAGAGATGCGAAGGAGAGAGGCAGAAAGGAGGGTACGGGGCGGTCTGAGGTGAGGCCTACGGGGGCGGGGCGGGGCGAGGGAATGGAGAGGAAAGCTTGGTTTGAGTCTGAAAGAGAGTTGCTTGGGGAGGCGTGGAAGCGGAGAGGGGTGGGTTGGGGAGTATGGGGCTCATAGGGCTGGGTGGGTGTCGGTGAGATGGTGGGTTGGCGATGAGGAAGAAAAATAGTGGGAAAACGAAAATACGTGGTTTTGGTGGAAGAGATTGGCAAGGAGGAAGAAGCAGAGATTCGAGAGAAACCTAATAGAAAGGTCAACATATACTGATCACATTTTCCTCCTATATTTTTTATATCCTTTTTAATGCTAGTACGTGCGCCGGAAACAAAGAAGGTCATGCCAAATTTACTATGGCCGTCTGAGATTGTGAATTGAATTGACAATTTTATTTGCTGCGAAAAGTCTGTTTGATGATGCATTGTAGACATAAGCGGTAAATAAACGAGTGCCGTTACTTCTTGGATATTCGATAATGTTGGGAGTACTCCATCGTTTGCTTTTAAAGTACTACAAAGGTAGAATAAATTTCAACTTGCCTTAGAAATTGTGAAATACTTATTGTTCAATGATAGTTCGAGTAAGTGCGAGAATACCTCTTTAAGATATTTGTTTTTTAAATTTTATTGAAATTTTGAATTTATTGATTATCTCGAAGAATCCTTGTCTGGCTGTGAAGAGTATCTAAGTATGAAACACATACCGACTCTGGAGATTTACGCACGAAGCCTGGTCTTAACCTGTAAGCTTAAAGATATTTACGTGAACTTCGCCACATTGAGATCTCCTCTGTTCATTTGAAAAACGATAACTTTATAGCACCCTCGCTCACTTTGGCACCAATAAAGAGGTGATTTTAGACAGGGTAATGGGGAAATTCATTATCCACCGCTTTGTCACTTCATCTACATCATTCTAAAAGCCCCCAGACTCAACTTCTCCTTGAATCTAACTCCTTCGGAATTTGTTACGCTTCTCATCCACTCGCAAAGTCCCTTTCAAATTCTTTCCCTCTTACGACGCTCCAAGAACTTCTACTTCGTATATTCTCTCTACTTCATTTCGCCTAAGAAAAGGTAATTTGATCGTATCAAAAGATTTTGAAACGCATTCTCCAATTTGAAGAAACTCCAAGAATATGTAATTAAAATCCACAGCGTCATAATAAAATGAAGTTTGCCCCATGTTTAAAGATCTATAAAATTGAAGAAACAATTGGATAAAATGTTAATCTCTTAAGCTTTCTCTAAATGTAAAATGACTGAATTAAGATCTGAAACAAATATTATAGCTGAAACTAAATTGTTAGAATATTTGCAGTCGTTAGAGTTTTATACTAACTTAAGTGACAGTTATCTTAATTTATGTGCATTATAAGATGTAATTATATTATTAAAATAAATTTCAGCTTAAATTACATGAAAATGTTTTTATTTCTTTGAGGTCACTATACAATGTTATTTCAAGTCTTAAATTAGTTTGAATACTTAATTAAACTTATTTTTCGACCGATTAAAAATTAAACGTTTCATTATGAAATTAGCAGCAAAATAGTCCATTTTTAACAAAACTGCACTTAAGGCGGGTAAGTAGTTCAAGTTTTTTCAATGCAAGGTTCAAGAGAATTCAGATGTATCTGCCAGCAAGAACAATTCTTAACTCTTCGTTGAATTTTACGAATGTCATCATTATAAACGATTGATCGCCAAAACAAAAGGTTCTTCCTTGATTTATTGGTATATTTTCGCTTAATATTGCAGATTATGTACAGTAATATTAATTTTTAACTAGTTATTAGCAACAATTTGGTAGGTAATGAATAATGTGACAGAAAGCTGGAGTTATTTTGGCGCCACAGGCAAAGATCCTTTCTATAGCCCACTTTTGATAAATTTAAGATGGCCTTTTCAAGGTAGATTGCAATTAATTCATTGAAACCTTAAACAAATGATGTAAGTTGACAGAACGAAAAAGTCCATCTTTCATTCAGCGGCATCCACTGTTCACATTTGTCTACTAATAATGTGTTAAAAGACTGTTGAGAAATTACACTTATGATTTTTGCGCTCCTGGAAACCACCCGGCCCTGGGGCACACATTACACACATCATACACACAAGGACGCGCACACGCACACACATATATACACACACATAATTTAAGATATCTAGAAGTTCTCACAAATGATATATTTACAACGTCAAGAAGTGTTTTATTTTTCACATCCATCTTAAGTACATTACCCAGCTATATGACGTGACAATGGACCGTATTCGTTTTACATAAAGCATACACTAGAGCAGTGGTCCGCAAGCTGGTGCTCGCGAGCACTGCGGTGCTCTTCAGTAGTCTTAGTGTGCACCTCTACGATGCTAAAAACCATCTTCCCTAGCACCATTAATGTAATTTGTTCGATTGTTTTCTGATTAAACTTATGAAAGAAGATTTTTATTCAATTTACGTTGGTTTGATTTTATTTATGATCATTCCTACTTTAACAAAAGTATAGTGGTGCTCGCTGGGTGCTCTATAATGTAACCTGGTGCTCGCCGCATTGAAAAGGTTGCGAACCCCTGCACTAGAGATTTACTCGAGATAACATTATATAATTTATTGTCACAGAAATTATTTAAAATTCAAATAATTACTGTAGGATATTTTGAACGCAGAACCATTCATACCATAAATTTATTTTCATCACTATAGGATTGAAATTTACCTCATCTTTTAAAGACAGTCATGAAATATGTACATATATTATCAAGAACACCAAAAATATGCTAGACTGCAAAAGAAATAAATTTCATCATTTCAGAACTGCTTTCCATGAATGAAATTTTGATTTTTTTTCTATCTTTACAAATCTGGCAGAAATTCCCATCTTATATAAGTACGAGGCTGAAATCCACCAGAAAAGAATTACTAAGGGATAGCTATTCTATCGAATACCCACTCAGCATATTGGAAATAGCTATGCTTTTGTGTCACCGAAATTCCCATATATTGGCTGATCGGACACGAAAACTCGATTTAAGAACATTCCTCTATCGATTTTATACCGCTTCACCAGGGGGCTAGAATATCACACCACTTTTTTATTTATAGATAATTGGAAAAAAGGATATAATAGTGGGATGATTTACTTATTCAAAGAAAAGAATAGCGATCTCTTATAATAGAAAATATATTTGTTAAATCTTAAAGCTTTTGATTTATAAATCATAAGAACGCAACATATAATAACTTAACTATCATAAGAGCAAATTTAAAATCACCTAAGCCATTGAAATTTCAAGAATCAGATATAACGATTTTAAATTACCTTCTATTTTCTGTCTCACAACAAAACTTTCTTTCCATGTAAATAAGTCTTTCCTTTTCTCTTTAAATACTAATCATCAATGGCCTATAAGTCTTGGAATTTAAAAGTGTTTCTTTTCAAGTAAGTCGATACAAAATCACAACTTACCCTTTACATTTAATTTTGTCGATTAGAGATCTATGAACTGTCAAGAATACCACGCCAAGCGCACTCGCGAGGAGCAATATGTACCAGGAGTAGTGCCATTTGAATCAAGAGGGAGTTACGAGGCATTAGAGAGTGTGGAATTTCTCTCATTTCCCAAGCCCTTCCCTTCTGCCTCCCTCCCCCTCTCCTTCCCTCCTATCGCCCTCGCCGCTTGCCACCCATACCTAGCCTCCCTTAGCGCCTCACCCGCCTAATTCCCAGCCAACGGGGTAATCCGGGTTACGTGCCAGCGACTCTCCCGTCCTCTCACACTGAGTTCCAGCCCGTTTGTGAAATGCAATTCTCATCTTATATTCATCATCATTCATCTCCCATTGTCAGCGCCTGAAAATTACTGCAATTGTAGGACTTTTCCATTTTCTCCTCTATCTCAAGTTTGCCACAGGTGTATTGATGGAATTTTCACATGCATTGTGCTCGTTAAGTTTTCTGAAGTCCAAAATGATTTTAGAAATATTTTTCTTTATATAATTAATTATCGTATAGAGGGCAATTCGTTTTAAATTTCCAAAAGCAGAGGTTATTTTTTAATTGAACGATTCAGTCGAGTTAAGTCAAATATTGTGCGAAAATTCAACCAATTTTTCATTGGCTCATATCGGCAATTTCTTTGTGTCGTCTGCTAAGGCAGCTCCTTTGTATGCGCCTGGAAAATCTTCGCAAACTTAATTAAAGCTAAGTGGAATTTTCTCATTGGAAGAGATTTTTTTCTAAAATGAATTTTTATCCTTTGATAGAAATGTTATTCAAACAATAGAATTGAACTGAGATTAACAATCATCAACCAGAAGAAAATTAGTATGAATCACGAGCCAAATCGCCCACCAATTCTCAAAATCTACGTTAAGTGGAGTCAGATTGAAACGAGATGTCAGTTTTGATTTTGGGCTGGTTTAGCGCCGAGACATGTATTATTTTTATATGTGAAGTAATTTCTCACAGCTGTATACTGCATCAATTTTATCATAATTTTGTGTTGTTAATGAAGTAAATTCTGCAATGTGAGAAAAATCGATTGAGAAAACTTGCTTCATTTTCGCATACAAGCTTTCGTATATAAAATTTAAAGAGACTGAAAAACAGTTGATAGGCAGATATCGGGATAATCAAATTATTTGCCTCGGGGTGACTAAACACCATAGTGGACATGAATTTTATTCGTAAGCGTGCATCTAGCCATCTACCAATTACATTTTAATCTTATTATTAGGATTTATCTCGGTTAGTTTCGGGTAACTACCCATAATACCAACGCGTAACTTGCTCATCCTCCCGTCAAACTCCACCGCGATTAAAGCTACGACGGCAATTTTAATGGAGAACTGTGGCGCTCAAATCGCTTGCATCCCTCTACGCCAATAAGTTATTTCTGAGAGCGGATTTAATTTGCCATGACAGCTACGTTAAGAAAAACTAAAATTCAACTAAGCTGTTCATTGACTGAGCTTCCTGTTCATCCCGTTTCCCTCTTCTAACAACAGTCTCGCGTCAGTTTTCCTTTATTTCAACCGCTATAACCCTACTCATACATTAAATTACCTTTTATATGATTTGTAGAAATGTTCCATGTCGTGAGTGGAGACTGTAATATCTTTGGGTCCAAAATTTATTGAGAAACAAATGACGTAGAATACAAAATGAGAAAGTGGGTCGTTGAGATTTCGAGTAGATTTGAAAAATAAAACAGACATTGCGCTCTGCTGATTTCAAATTCTCTTTAAGTAAAATAATGATAAACTTGCGTTGTTATTAATCAGAAAAATCTTGTCATGCATAGCTAAAGAAAATTTATTTAAGATGAATAAATGCACCATAAATTTAATTAGAAAAGAACTTTAAATGCCTTCGTTTGACGTTGGTGTTAAGAAAACATGAGGGAAATAGATTTCGGGACACAAGTGATTGTTTCATGTATTGTATATCTGCGTATAGCGGGCCAAATGCCATAACAATGAACAGAAGAACCTTATTGAAGCTTTAAAATACTCGACACAATATTTTAACAGTAAACAAATTATTATACAATTAATTAATACAACTGCTAAATACTATTATATTATATCGCGTCTCTTCATTACTACTGCATTATTGTCTCACCCACGCTTCCTCTTCCACTTACAACAGAATTAGAATAATAAATAAATCAACTGTTTGTGACCCCTCTTATAACCACATTTATAATATTATTAATTGTGGCAAATGTCATAGTTATTCGTTTCGATAACTTTGTGTGGGAATTTTAAATTATGCATTGATCTCTGCTTTTCAATTACAGGTTTGCGTTAATCTTTAAATCTTTGAAAAAGACATTCTTAAATTAATTATACGAGTATTTGAAATTTTTATTTCAAATCTCTGTTCATAGAGGTTTAAACTGCAAAAACTATTTTCGGCTATCATTCAGAAGTTGTTTGTAGGTCATCGATAATTGCTCAAAGACTAGAGTAAATTTTGTGTTGCGGAAAAATTGCAACGGCTGCATTTTTATTTTCAATGTGAAACCTTTTAGCAAAACAATGGAAGTATTTCGTTAGAATAGAAACTTAAAACGACCAAATTCCAGTGAATATGACTACTATTTGTACTTAATATCACATCACCAATCTTGTCATTACAAGAAAGTTTACGATCCCAAAAACATTTTTCAAACACACAAAAGCAGTAAACTCAAACTCTCTTCTACATCATTCAAACCGAAGAAATGCATTGTAACACGATTCGCGCTCAAATCTACTCTGTGCTAGTAACGCTCGCATATAACATTCACGTATCGAGTATCGAGGTATTTCAGTTCAGCTTTGTATTTTTTACGCTTCGGTGCAGAATCCTCGGCGGGACACGTATACCAAGGGAAACACACGAAACATGGGTCTCACGAAAAAAGTCGAATTGAAACAGGGTGAGGCAGTCAAATACACGCAGACACCCTCCCCTTCCTTCACACCAGAAGAGAAAAATCACGGATTCATGCAAAAACTCCTTTCTAGCCCAGTTTTTCAATTGACCTGACTCTCTGGACTCTTGGGAAAAAATAAATCTCTTTCTTCCCTCCAGTCCAACGATCGAGAACCGCCGACTCCACCAGCCTTTTGCTATAGTCGTCTACCCCAAGGCCCATTCCCAACCCAGCACTTTTTCCGCTATTTCTCCTTCCCTTCTCATTTCACATATCCTCCTTTCACATTTCCCCGAACTCTTTTCTTCCCATCCTCTCCTGCCATACCCCAAAAAAACCCTCACCCCTCCGAGCTTTCTCCTTTTACTTTCCTCTTTCTTTCCCGCGACTGCTCCGCTGCCCGCATGGCTGCCGAGGGCGCCACCGTCGCCGCCTTATCATCCGCGCCGCCTTCCCACCCCACGAGTCCCTGTGGAGAAAAGGGAGACGAAAGCCCCATTTCAAGCCGGCAGAGCAGGGTGAGAGGAGGAGGGAGGGGGGAGTAGGAAAAAGGGAGTAGGAAAAAGGGTGTGGAGCGAGGAGTAAAGGGGAAGGATGCTCAGATGGAGATAAGACGAGTCGCTCCAGGACTAAAGTACGAGGGACGGCCGTCTCCGCACTTCGCTTGTTCGGGGAAGGGCTGGGAGGTCTGGTGCTGCTTCGGAACAGCGCCCTCTTCGCACGCATTGACGGCGCCCGTGAGTGAGCATTAAAACGCTGACGCCATAGAGCGGCGTCAGACAATTCGCTCGGTACCCGTTTTTTGTGATGCTTAAGTGTGTTGGGTTCCGATTCCGTTATCGGAAAATGTTTTTTCGCCTTTTTCACCCTTCTTTTCCTCGAGAGAGGCGACAGCATCCGATGTAATTTGCATTGAGATTAAAAGTGTTTTTAAAGATGCATCGTATTTTTGTTCCGGAGTTAGACACTTTTGGGACATTTTCAAAATCGAAAGAAAAACCTAGAGGCAGATGTAATATTTCCATCTTTAAATTTAATATTTTCCGCTTCATTGATTAATGGGAACTTTTTTTGCCCAAAAATTGTACAATTTATTCAATCATGGCATTCCGTTTGTATATTCACAAATGAATTTACGGAAACATTATCTTAGCCACAATGGTTGAGTTCTCAAAATTAAAAAACCGGTAAAACATACATTGTACAAACTTTCTCATATACTAATGCGTCGTTAGTTATATTTAGAAAATGAAAATCCAATTTTTGTTAAAGTTGTCCAAGAATAAACTAGCCTTATATTCATTCATTTAGAAAAATGAAATATATAGTATTATTCCAGACGTATACTAAGTAACTGCACGAAATTCGATCAAAATCGTTATTGCCGTTTTTGAGAAAATCAAATTATTGTTGAAGTTGCCTAGAATAAAAGAACCTTATATTCATTTTTTAGAAATATGAACTATTTGGCATTATTTAACACGTAAATATAAGTAAATGTACGAAATTTGATCAAAATCGTTAGTGCCGTTTTTGAGACAATCAAATTGTTGTTAAAAATGCCTCGAATAAACTTCCCTTAATAATTAAGCAATGTCAACCATTTCTTCAAAGCTTCCGCTCTGTATGATAAAATGCCTAATTACGGTAGCTCATTCATTTTCGCCCTACCGTTTAGGCTCTAGAGCCAGTAACAAAAAGACAGACAGACGGCATTGCAAAAACCACTTTTTCGAACTCAGCTACACCTAAAACGTATATTTCCGTAAAAATCTCGAGGTCGAATTTTTTCGCGATTACAATACTTTCTCAATATACTTCGTATATGAGAAAGTAAAAAAGAACAAATTCCGGATGAACCGCTGGAAACTTACTTTTTCATGCTCATTGGTATCAATGCGTGAATATATTATGAAATAATTCTAGTATGAAAAACTCACTCATGAAATGGACAACAATTTGGAGAGTTCACACTTGCTGTGATTCATACAGATATAAGCAAACATTATTCGATCGATCATTTATGGCATGAAATACAAAAAGAATGAATATTATAGAAAATTCAATGACCTTCAAATCCTAAACTATACCAGAAGCTTGCTATAAAAATGTACACTATTCTTGTTTAATTAGCGTTCCATTTGATAAAATTTCATAAAAAGCAAAGAATACATGGATAACTCTTAATTCGTTATAATCTAATTACATTCTAATATTGACTACTAAAACACATTTTGTATTCCTTCGATTAATGACTATACATAATTCATATAATCACTTGTTGTTGAGGGAAGTTTCTTATTTAATGCAAGTTTTTAAGAGGGTCTTAGGAAATTTGTCGACTCTTCAGAATGATTTTACTTGTATTTAAACATCACATTGTCTCGGCAGAAAACTTTCATATATTATGGAAAGTTGCCTCAAAACATAAAATGACACCAATTTATTAAAAAAATATATGAGAGTACGGCTGGAAGGGAATAAAATTTCGACTTTTTCTTGCATCAGGGTTTCCAATTAGATTGGCCAAAGTTTTAACAGTGCGGAAAAAGATATTTTCTTCGATAAACATTTTCACTTTACACACTGTGCCATTAAAATATAAAATTAAGCTCTCCTAATGTAAATCTAGTTACAAATTCCCTAAGAAAAATATCTGAAAAACCAAAATGTTTAGATTTTCTAGAATATGCAATTATTTATATCTTAAGTTAACTTTTAACATAATATGACTTTTCAAACGTATAAAGCATGTCTTATTTCATGGATAATTTAAATTAGTTTCTGTGGAAATTCGAAAGAATGTAGCAGTACGCTGGATTAAATCAAATGTTTCACCAGGGAAAAAGTATGGCGTATGCAATTACAGTAGAACTCGGTTATAACGGCCTCGATTAATAGGACAACTCGGATATAAGAGCATTTTCTTGAGGCACCATCGCCGTTTCTACAATATTGCATTATATTCGCCTTGGTTATAACCTATCAACGCACTCGGTTATATCGGCAATGGAAGTTAGTAAGTTACAATATTTGTATGCGTATGCACAGCGTCGACGCTACACATTTTTGCATGTATGGGTGAGAAGAAGAGAACTAATATAATATAAATGTCATTACGATTCAGATTTTATTATTAATTTTTTATGATCGCCAATATATTGAAGGACCAAAGGCAGCCTCTGGACCACCCGGATGGGGAGGGATCCAACAGCGGAAACTCTTTGCTCAGTGAGATACGCACGAATCGTTTTCTAAAACCAAGTCAGTAGACGTCAGTTTTAATGAAACAACACTAACGGAACGTAGAAAATTTTAAAGTTATGAAGATATCAATTCATATACAGAAATCCACCATGATGTTATAACAAAAGAAGCTCAAAAAGACCTAGACATCGTGAGGGAGGTCATGCAAGTGCAGAATGGAAAGTATATTGTACGTGTGAACTCCCTCCCCCTCCCTTCTACCCTCTCCTTCCCTTCTCCCCCTCCCTCCCCTTTCTCTCTCTCGCTCCCTTTCCCTCCCTCCCGCTCGCTCCCTCTCCCTCCCTCCCCTCGCTCCCTCTCCCTCCCTCCCGCTCGCTCCCTCTCTTTCCCTACCTCTATCTCCCTCCCTTCTTGCCCTCACATCCTCTCCCTCTCTCCACCCTATCTCGCTAATTCCCTCTCTCCATCTCCCCCCTCATCCCCTCCTTCCACCTCCTTCCCTTCATTCCCTCTCCCCTCTTCCCTCCCCCTCTCCCCTTCCGTTACCATCCATCTCCATCCATCTCTCTCCCTCCCTATCTCGTATTAAAAGCATTCAATGCACGCTTAAATCCACAAGGATTGGTATAACAATAGCATTTTGAGTTCTAACAATATAATTGGTAGCCAAGGAAACATCCCTTTAAAATGGCAAGATTTCCACAAAATATATAAAATAAACGTTTAACATGAGCGGTTTCGAATTGTAGACGGAAAAAGATTAACAGAATAAGAAACGTGATTTTGTTCAAAATGGTTCAGATCCGAAGATCGTAGGTTAATTCCTTCTAATTTTAACTTCCAAAAAAATAAAAGTCTGCACGCGCTCATAGATAGCACTACTATATTCTCCGGACAGACAAAAACTGTATTATATATATATATATATATATATATATATATATATATATATATAGATCGGGTCCAAAAGTACCTTAAAACCTTCTGGATGAAAGGTTATCCCATGCAAAGTTTGGTTGCCGCAGCTATTATATTGTCCATGTTATTAGCGAACAAACTTACAAACATTCTCATTCATATATTAGATTGTTTTTCTAAAATATTTCTTATTTATACTTCTTCGATGTAATCAACCGTTAGCTTGAAATCAGCGATTTCTCTTACGGGTGCCTCCCCTCCCCTTGGTCTGATTTTGCTCATCTAAAAACTTGATCTTATACTTGTATTGAAAGTGACAAACATCAAATTTGAACTTCCTAAGTTAATTTACTTGAGAGTTATCGTCGAAAAACCAAATCGATGCCCCCCAAACCCCCACTTAAAATTTTTTTGAGATGCACCACATAGCCTATATTTTAAGCTGGACCAGTCTAAAGATACGCTGCAAGTTTCATAAAAATTCGACCAGTCGTTTTTGCGTGATGCGGTAACAAACAAACAGACAGACAGACAGACAACAATTCTGCAAACAGGTTCAAACGTCTTCTTGATGCAAAACACACAAAAATGTAAAACCCAGACAAAAAACAAATGTACAGACAGAGGTTACTATTTTATTTATATAGATAATATACAATTTAGAATTTGGAAACTAATTCTATGTTCCCATGCACCTCGGTTATAACGACAATAAATTTCAGAGCTCTACTATAATTGGAAACGCGTTCTGAAATTACATTCCAAATGAATATTTTTTCAATTTATATTTTACAAATTATTTTTCGTAAATAGCAATCTAAATTTTTTGTGTAACACGGTTATAAAAATTCATTTCCACAATGTAATTCACAAGAGACGTAGAAATATAAATTTGCAGTTATTTTAGCGACCTTGTGTTTCAGTATCTGTTCTATTACAACGTGATCAAGGGCAGTGATAAAAAAAATAGGCTGAGAATTTTAAAAAAAGAGAGGACAACGAGAGCTAAAATAGAAGCAGGCTGGATGGGAGCTATTCAATATTGAATCACCCCTTATCTCATCGGTAGCTAGATTCTCTGCGTTGATTTTATTCTTTACACTCGAGTTTCTCCTACATTCATGGCACACTTTGTTCTTCATGCTACCGTTGTAAGGTAATATCTTTAAAAAGCCGACAGAAGTGTATTTTCTAATTTAAATATGACGATTGTTGACTAAAATACGTTTGGAGGTTTAAGAAAGCAGCAGAAGGTATTTATAGAAATTCCCAGAAGATTGGCATGACAAGTTTAGGTTAAGTGCAGTTTTCTACCATAAATATTTTTCGCAAATATAATTGGACGCTGGTGCGAAAAAATCCTTCCTTTGATTCTATTCCATTTGGATGATCGATAAAGTTTATTTTCAGACCAAGCTGAACCATGAAAAATAAAAGCGTGTTAAAACATTTGCAATGCAAGGAGAAAAATTGGTTTCTGTGATTTATCTTATATAATAATTGAAACGACTCAGTTCCTATTTTTTCGTTATGTTAAGAACAAAAATAATTATTTGGTTATGCACCCCAAAATGAATTAAGTATAACTTTTTCGATTATATTACTATTACTCGGGAGCATAAGTGAGATGAAAGGATGAATAAACATAAAAAGCATTATATGATTTTACTCCAGCTATATTTTAACATTCAAGTAAAATAGGGAATAAAATAGCGAAAGGAATGGGAAAAGGGAAAATGATGAAGTAATATTTTTCCGTCATATTTTTGGAGGGCAAAAATAAAACTGTAAAAATATCATAATAAGATAATTCCAATAAACTTACTTAACAGTTTCTGTCGCTTTTCATTTATCGCCTATATAAGATTATCAATCATGAGCACCGTAAACGTTTTAGATATAATCGAAAGATAAAAATCGCATACTGTACAAATTTAAAATTTTATAGTTGAACTTTCAAAAGCAATTTATTATATGTATGCTTTAGATGATATAAAATTATTTATCTTGAGATTTTATAGAAAATTTTCACAAATATTTTTTATAGCGATCCTCATTGTTTAGAACCACGAAATTATAATTTCGAGTTATGATGCTAAATCTGTTTCAAAATTTTTTCATGAATAGGAATCTTCCTTGAAAATTGTAAAACGTTCCTATATTCGCAATTTTGATGGAGTTTCTACGTTATCATTTGCAAGTTTACACACTGGAATAGATTAACTTCCTATGCCTGAGAATCAGTTATAAAATGATATTATTTCAGCACAGAATGTGCAGCGCTAACGGTGTTTTATTTAAAAAATTATTTGATTCAAATTTCACTTAGTAATCGAGTCAGATTTATGCTTAATGCATACTTTTCCTTTTCTTCCTCTTCTACGATGTACTAAAATCATAATTTTTTCTACGTTAAAAGCGCGCGGTGCTTTAGATTCATAAAAGAAATACTAGTTTTCGGTCCCGAGATATATATGTATTAAATTTAAATTTATTTCAATTTCATAAAAATTTCTTGGTACTTGCTTTTGTCGTTTTATTTCTGTTTTTTAAAAGATAACTGTATTTTGTTTTCCTCCAATATTGCTTCTACGCAAAACAGGATTTTCCGAATGACAATCATCATAATTCAAGAGCTTAATAATATTTTACCGAGATAATATGGGTACTATCACATTAATAAATTAACGATTTGTTCATATATGTATCGAAATTCATCAAATGTGACTCTAATTTGGGGAGAAAGCCTGCCAAAAATAATTAAAACTTAAAAGATTTCATCTACGATATTTGTTAGAAGAATTATAGAAAATTCTTGAATATTTGCTGAAAATTATGACAATTGCTTAAATTTTAACTCTTTTAATGATTCGTAAATATATTAATAGTTCAATGAACTCTATCAGTACGATACTAAACGTGTTAAAACGTCTGCCAGTCAGCATAAGCAATAAACTACATTTATTTCACCTAAACATAGTCTAATTCCTAAATATTCTTAAAAAATCAAGTGATGACACAATTATCCATCAATATTTAACCGTAGAATTCCATTATTTGAATGCTTCACCCACATTTTGATTCTTCATCATAAAGGGAATATTTAACCTTTGTATAATATATAATCAACAGGTTACGACACGCGGTAAACAGCAAAAAACTATTTTTATTTCAGAATTGGAAGTTTTTATTTTGTTGAATCTGCTCTTTCATTCGATTATCAAGACAACTCTTATATCCATAAAACGATAGAGTTTTTATAGAATCAACGATCAGCGAATTCTCACTGCGAAGTGCGCATCTGGATTTCTCAACCTTTTGGAGGTAATTGAAGTTATTTTGATTATCAATTGACTTCGGCCTATGAGATGAACTTTAAATTAAATTTAGCAACTAATATTTCATTATGTGGTTAAGAATCTAGGGTAATCTATTTTAGGTGCAGGCCAATAGCAATTGTTATTGAATAAATAATTAAATAAACGAAACACATGAGATAAGATGAGCTTTAAAATTAAATTTAGGAACTAATAATTCATTATGTGGTTAAGACTGTAGGTTAATTTACTTTAGGTGCAGGTCAATAGTAATTGTTATTTAATAAATAAATAAACGGAACACATTCATAGGCTCATGATAAAAAAATAGGAAGTTGACGAAGTCGGACATACACATGAACATTCATTGTAGATATTTCTAAATTATAGAAGTATAACTATTTTGCGTTTAGCTCCAATGGCATTATTGACACTACTAATTCTTTATCAAAAAAGCGGACTCCATATTTCAATCGATTAAAAAAAAGAGATAACGGTAATTTTTTAATTCGGTGAAAGAATCATCGCCAAATGAGGTAACGTAGGATATATTTTTGATTATATAAGAGTTGGTCATGAAATATACATAATGTTCATTATTACTAAATGTATATTATTAAATACATCAATTCAGATAAAACAATCAAGGCAGTGTATCCCTAAGTAATGTAAGTAATATTGACTTAAATCGATTACGACTTTTACGGTTTTTAATGATTGAAAAATGTAGTTCAAACTCACAGCATCCTACAAAATACCTTGAAAATCCTCCCTGCTGCCTTACATGAACTCCCAAATATTGATAACGGTAAAGTATAAATCAGAGCGTCAAAAATTAAAAGTACCTTAACTATTTCTAAGACGTTAAATTTCTTCGCCTGGTAAACCGAATACGCGATTCGGTTGCCACGCTATAGCAAAAATTAAACCGTTTAGTTTTCACACAGTGCACTTTATGAAACCTATTCTTTGTGGAGCATAAAGTAAATATTTTTTAATTCAGGTCTTCAAAAACCAACCATGAAAACTATCAATATTATAACATATTATTTACTATGTTATACATAAACATTTTCGCCGATATTGTATGAATCTCTATTTCTTTATCAAAACGCTTTCTAATGCAGTACAAAAACTATAGCTTAAATGCTCCGTAGAAATCGAACATTTGCAGGCCTAATTCACGAACTTTTCATACCGTCTTTAGGCGCGGAATATGTCCGGTTTATTAGGAAAATTTTAAAATCGTTCGAATAAGAAAATCATTTTTCTCAACAACAAAATTATTTCTGCTGGTTTTACGACATCACTCTTGATTTTGATTCAACTGATGGGATTAGAGTCTAATTAAGGCGGTAAATATCTTGAATCGCTCAGATTTGAGGGTGCACATGGAAATAATAGTTTGAAAAATCCTAGCTTGAGGGATAGTGAATAACCTATGCGTAACGCGGTTATTAAAACTTTGATCCAGTTCAAGGAAAGTTTTTAAAGGCAGCACTTTAAATTCTATACTTTATGTATATGTGTCTGTATGAGCAAAAAAGGAACCTGAAAAAGAAGGTAAAATCGCATTTCTATCAATGCAGAAGTACAACACTAGGAAGTGGCGAACGTGAAACTGAAAAAAGCACTTTCATATAACATGTTTCTGTGCAGCTGCATGAAAACCAACACGCTTGCGCCACCTCTTATATTCAATTGGCCGCTAACGCAAGGAGAGAATGGCTGCCGCCGTCTTCCATCTGTTTACCAGTCCCATTACAAAAAATCCTTTTGTAGCGTATTTGGTGTGATATACGTACTCGCTTCACATACTGTACCGCATAGAGTTTATTCGCGGAGTCCCAAAAAAATGTAAAAAATGGAAACGTGCGTAAGCTAGACCTTTTCAAGTAGTAAATGATATTGATTAGACATGCAGAATTCTAATCTTATGTTCATTCAATGTCGCATAAAGTAACAAGAAATAACCTTAATATATGAATTTGGATAACGGAGCAAAAAATTTTCCAGAAATAAGATTAGACTCCAAATCAATATATAATTATGGAAAACTTGACTAAATCACTTTAAAATGTCTGTTGCTTTGATTAACGAATACATATAAATAAATAATATACTACAGTCATTTTCTAAGAAATTATTAGCTATTGGAGATCCAGCAATCCCCAATTAGGAAAAAGAGAATATTATTCAAGAATAAATTGTGAAGATTCATACTGTTTACATATTATACTAGGGGCTCAGCCCCTGCTCGCTTCGCTCGCCAACCTCCAGGCGCGCTCCCTACGCTGTTTTCGCCAACAACTTTTTTTTAAACCCTTCTTCCAAACTACCCAACCATTTTTTTGAATACATTCTCCCAACACAACTCCACTTAATTTAGGAAACACAATTTTCCTTCGCATAGAACATAAGAGTAGAGAAAAACCCAGTCATTTTAAGTGCGGGCACTTTTTCCACTCCTCACCCTATATATCCTAAATTAGTGGCTCAATTTTAACGGGACTTTTTTAATTCGATAGAAAGCAGAGAGTGGGCAGTGTATTTCTAATTTTTTTCCTATGTAATTTGAATCTTCGAGCCTCTACAGATTTTTAAAAAGTACCCTTTCATATTTTATCTACGGATTAAAATATATAAAAAATTATTAAAAATACATCCGCATATTAAGCAAGAAATTTTTTTATTTTTTCGTTCTACCTAAGTTTAAAAAAACTTAATACGTTAGCGCAAACGGTTCTCGAGTTATAAGTGAAAAACCGGTTTTTTGAAATTTCCATTTTTTATAATTAAATTCAAAACTTTTTTAGTTCTTGTATTTTTTCCGTTAATTATGCACTAAGATCTATGGTTATGCCAAATTTCAAGACTTCAAGTCAAGTAAAAGTACCTTAGAATACTGTTAGAATTTATCTGTCAGTGTGACGTCCCAGATAAAAGCCACACGCGCGTGACATTTTTTTAAGAATAAAGAGAAAAGAATACATTTCTCCGTTATAATGTTGACAAAGTAGTTTTTTAGATTTTACAAAATATCAGCAGGAGTCTAAATTCATGTATGAAGCAAGCTAATTATTTATAATTAACCTCGGTACAATCGGTCAACGCACCGACGAGTCACTCATATTGCAGGCCTCAAAGTAATTCACGGATGGCGAGACGTGCGGGTTGATTCTTGCTCAGAAGCTTGCCTTTGTGTCCATAAGCATCGGAATCGCTGCCATTCTTTCTCTGTTTACGCATTCTTCATTTTATGTCAAACAAAATCAATAACGTCAATTAAAATTTTGAAAATGAAAATTCGAATTTTTATACAGATCGATACAAATTGCTTCGAGTAGTTCGAAGTCTTAAAATAGCCCGAGCTAATTATTGTTAGAAAACTAAGGAATTTAATTTGGTCTCTACTTGAAATGATCTATAAGAAACGAAATTACGCTGTGCCGTGAAATTTATTTTTGCCTTCACAGAAGTTGGAGTTAAAGCCATCATGGCCTTTAATATATTTTACGATATTAGGTATAAGGTGCTTATATGGAGTATATAGGAGAGCCATTACTGCATTTATTCACTTTACGAATCCTCGGTGTGAAGAACGCCAGTTCATAGCTTACGCTTTCCTCTGTTTTTCAGGTATCAAAGCATCTAGACCTAGCTCAATCTCTTAGGAGATTCTGTGGCTTCTGTTCCATTTGTATTAACAGCCTTTCTCAAAAACCTTTACAATTATTTTGGAATTACTGCATTTTAATTAATAATTAATAATGGAAAACAAGAGGTATCCAAGAAAAGAAAGTTGCCTTCTAAGGATGAAATGTACGCACTTCTTTCACTAGCATTACAAACAATAAGATGGGTAATTTTTTATATCCATTGTTCTGACGAAAACTGCGCCCTCCTCTCCATTGTTATATGTACTCTCATCAAAAACCCAACAACCTTCAGGCACGAACAATCCACGGCCCCCAAATTCGTTGCCAAGGAACACGATTATTCCTCATGTGCCATTTCACAAATTAAGAAGATGAATATCTCCAGCCAGTTTCAAAAGCTCTAATGAGCAAATAACAATTATTCGCCTTGTGCAATTTTAGAATTGAAAAATTAATAAAACTAAAATTTTCAAAGTATTCTAATTTACTGCTATTAGATTCTAAGCTCAGATATCCATATTCTATGTAATTGTAATACTAAAATACTTTTTATCACTCTTGTTTGATAAATTTCATGCAGAGGACTCTAAAATTGAGTGAGTATATCTGAATAATAACAAAATAACCCCTTGATAAACCATACAACTTATCTGAAGAAAGCAAATTACTATGCATGACTACGTGAGAATAACATTAATATGACATAAAAACCAAAACATATGATCACTCTACAACATACAATGCTACCTATAATTACGTTAAACAGAAATAATTTTTCTATAATATTTTGATTAATTAATTATTAAATTCGAAGAAATAATTAGTTGATTGATAGATGGATCAATGTTAACCAAAAGTCATTCGTGTGCGAAAGATATAACACATTAGGTTTAAAAAAATATTATAATTTTAAGTTTAAAGAAATAAATGTTTTTATACTTTTCATTTATGACAGCATATATGGTTATCATCATTATATTTGAAATTCTCTTTATGGATTATTAAGCTAAATGATTAACTCCTGATACAAACTCGTCAATGTTATATATTGATGAAATAATCAGATTATAATTATTAATTGCGTTAATGTTTCATTGGCTTTATTCCGAAATAACATGTAAGTTTCGAGTAACGTTCATATGCATAATTTTTCTAGATTAACTTTTCGTGGTAGGACGTTATTTTTATCGATATATAAAAGTGTTTACCTTCATTGCATATATATCGATTAAAAAAGACGTGTGTAGTATTATAATGAAAAATGACCATAATTTCAGCCCATTAGAGTTCAGAAAGTTATAATACTTTCTCCCTGAGAAACTTTACTAAACAATAAGCAATCAAGATTAATAATAAATATGCATCCTCTGATGTCATTAGGAATTCGACGTTCCCGTTACGTTTTTGTTACGATAATTGTATTTTACGGATAATATAACATATTGGACATTTTAGTAATTATTATCATGTTTGTGACACATACAAAAATTAATATATGAAATTATATTATTTTATCTTGAATGTCTAAGTGATTATAAAATGATTCGTCAACATTCAAATAGAAAATAAATTATATTAGACACTTGGGGCATATTGAAGAAATTTCAACCATTTCAAATTATAATTAGCAGAAGGTAAAAGTGATAAATATACAGATGTTCACACTCTACAACACTCACCGCGACTCGTAGCCTCTCCTTGTCCTACATCCATAAGATATGTTAGCTAACCCCCTTTGGGAAGGATCAAATGAAGTTCAAAAAGCTGACTTCACGGTTTTCCTTATGCTGTCGTTGTATATCCAGATACGATAGGATGGGCCCAAATTTTCAGAGCTCAATTGGCAACGTCGAATAACGATAGGGAGGAGGAAACAAAGAGGGAGGTAGAATAGGGATTGGGAGGTAGAATAGGGATTGGGGGGTAGAATAGGGATTGGGAGGTAGACAGTGAAAAAGGGAGGAGATGAGGAGGCAGAAGGGGAGATGAGGGAGAGGGAGGAGGAGAAGAGAAAGGGAAGGGGGTAG
The DNA here is from genome assembly GCA_036926305.1 of Uropetala carovei. NCBI lineage: Eukaryota > Metazoa > Arthropoda > Insecta > Odonata > Petaluridae > Uropetala > Uropetala carovei. The sequence continues at coordinate 3,106,499 of JAXCHB010000006.1, forward strand.
GGAGAGGTCGTCAAGGGATAGAAGCGAGGAAAGAGTGTGTGTGTGTGTGTGCGGGGGTGGAGAGAGTAAAACTCCTGACATGGAGGGCCTTCTCACATCCCTGTAACCCGATATTGCCTGTAGAGGAGGAAAAAGTGGGGTGAGCCAAGTTGAGGGAGGAGGAGTGGTGCGCGTGCATGGGGAGGCGAGCGATGGCAAGGACGAAAAAAAGGGATGCGGAGAAGGAGGTCCCGGTGAACATGCGCGGACCATCGTGAAGCCCATAACCCGATGGTAACACTCGAGGCCTCCCCTCCCGTCCCCATAACACTCTGAGCCATGGCTAGTGCCTTGTAGCGAATGGGGTGCTGGGAAAGGAAGCGGGAGAGGAGAGAAGAAAAAAGGAGGGAATAAAATAGTGCCGGGCACACACACACACACACGCGCGCGCGCGCTCACATACACGCGACGGTAGGAGTCTGTTTTAAATGCCTGCTTGAATTCAGAAGAGAGTAAACAATAACGATGAAAGGACTGTACTTCCTTGTGCTTGCTTGATTGCTTTCGCACGATAGAGTGGGGTGGTTGAAATTGAATTTAGTGCTAAAGGGACTTCTGGAAAGTGCCGTAGGTGGGAGGTCAAGGTTTCTTCAGGACTTTGAGTGTCTCCCTTTATACATTTGATAGCCATTCTCTCCTTTCTTTTCGTCCTCTTGGTAAATGCGGGATTTGAGAGGATCATAGTTTCTCGCTGAGTGGGTGAGGGTTTTATTTCCACCGTTAAATGGGATTACTATTCATTAAATTACCCGATTAAGTAGGAATATCTACGCCCTGGTTGAAAAAGTTCTTTTCCGTTATTGTAACTTCCCAAACTAAGAATAAAGGCAGCCATGCGTACTATAGTCACTGATCAATTATTGATAAGTCGCAAAAACGTAAGAATTCTAGAAGAGGTAAAGGGGATGAATTTCGAGTAATGCGACATTATTAACGTCAACAATTAACTGAATAAGTAATCACATTGGCTTTATAATTAATAAAATATCTTGCATAACTTTACCAACATAATTTTAATAAATAAGTCTTAATACTTATGTTATTACCGTGAAGGTATTATTTAGATGAAGTACAAAGGAGACAGTTCTCTAAAACATCAAATGTTGATAACATTAACGGAGAAAATGAGCTGATAATGCTAATCTGAATATAACGCAAAATGGATATGTAAAAATAGCTGATAATGGTAACTGCAGAAAATGTAGCTCAGCCTATGTAAAAGAGCGCACGACATGTGGTAACAGCTTTAAAACATCATCTCTAGAGGGCTTTATTCATCGGAAGCATTTCCATCCCACTTCAGCTGGATGAAGAATAAAGAAAGATTGCATCCGATAATAGTCTTCGCATTAAGCGAGACTTTTCTATGCGACCTCTTTCATCAAAAGGTTATATAGTTATCCAATGTAGGATACCGATGATACTCGAACAAAAAAGAATCGTAAAAATGTTGGAATTAAAATTCCTGTGCGTGAGAATGTATTAGAACAAGAAAACATGGAATAGATATTTGGCACACTTCCCACTGGGGCAATGAAGCAAGAGGAGTGGTTTTTCACTGCTGCAAGTAAGGAAAAATCGGTTTTACGCATTACCTCCATTTGATTAAATCGCTTTGGAATATCAGCTATAAATTCAACTTAAAGTAAATAAGTCTAGTGTTTCGAAAGGAATTAGAAGAAATCAATTTCGATGAGCTATATCCAAGTGCATAAAAGTAAATGACCAGGATTCAGGCTAACCCCAGAGTGAGTATTTCATTAATTTCTGAGGGCAAAGTAAAAGAAGAAAAATTTCATCGATAAAGTAGACATCTTTGGATTAGATATATTATTCTTATCGTCACGGAAGGTTATCATTTTAAAATAGAATAATTTGTATAATATAGCAAAAAATAACTTTTACAATGAATAAATAAATAGCTGATCTAATAAAAAAGGAAGGAGAATAAAAATTAAACCACCATTTTAAAGTGAAAATGGGAGATTTCAACGCAAAGAACGAGAACCGAACCAAATGCATTTTTACGAAATCCGATTATTGACACAAAAAGCAAACTAATGGTCGTCGTGTACATTATTTTTAAAGTATTAATTTTCATATTTTCGGTTCCACTTAATAGTATGCCTCGGGAATAAAGGACTTATGAACATATTAATCGCACTCGGAATAAAATTTGACAGGACTTCTTCACCGATAGCCACATTTTAGAAAACTTATCTGTAACAAAGGTGTTAAATCGATCATCAATTAGAAGCATAAAAACCACTTTGAAAATAAAAAAGAAAAGGACAATGAAAAACTGCGATTAACCTTATTGAAAAACGAGAGTAATTTGTAATTAAATGGAATTCAAGAACTAGATTATCTTACTAAAGATAATAAGTTAAAATGAAGTTACATATTTTGAAGGCACAAGTGTGAAATCCAAGAATTGAATTAAATGATTTTCGAAGAAGGGAAAAGATTATGACAAATAAACTGATATTTAAAAAATACCGTCTCCGTACTGCATTATTTACGATAGGATATTTCGCATGATACCATTGTAAAAAGACCAGTGAAACCGAAAGATTTTGTTGGACAGATTTTGGGGACTAAATGAAAAGCCGTTTCATGGAGCTCACGGCCTTCTAATCCGTTCTCCAATATATGTATTAATATCGTTAATGAATGATGTAGAAAAATTACACGTCTATGGACATTTTCCTTAATAGTGGCTCGTTACTCCTGAAAGATTGCACAGTCTGGAACTTTCTTTAAAACCGAAGTTGATCTCCGTCTATATTATACCTTCTTTCCTCTTCCCCTTTAATCTTCTCAGAACTGGCGCGAAGCGTCTGTCTTTCAAATCATAATTGAATTTTACATTTTTTTTACCGTTCTTAGGACATTTTCGAATGAAGATGAAAACAGTTTTAGTTCTGATATTCTACGTTGAAATTTCATTGAATTGTATCTTCCCAAGAAATCCTTTTCATTCCAATTACGCGATATATTTTGTTGATTAAAGATAATCTATTCAGCCTACGTTCATTTTCTCTCTCAGGCACTTTTTTGCTAACATTGAAAAAATATACGATTTTTATTAGTGTATACTTGTTAAAATATGGAATTGGTGGATGCCTACAAAACATTTAGGAATTATTTCTAAGAAAAAAACTAAATTTGAGTTTCAAGTATAAATAAAAACAGTACGTAAGTTATGACAGTAATCAATATGAACTTTACATTGCTCAGCCTAAACAATTTCAGAATGGGTGTAAATATTAGTTAACTCGAGAAAACAGGAAAATACTAATCAACTGAATAGAAATATGGGTAATTGCAAAACCTGTAATGAATTTCTCTACATGCGAGGAAATTCTACAGAAATTCGGTGTATCATAATGTATATTCTTAAATCTGATATAAAAATAAATTTCCACTGAGTATCCTTCTTTTGATGGAAATTTAGTCATCTTTACTCCACATTTATTTTCTTTCAAATGAAATGTATGAGAATCTGCGAAACGTAACGCCGATATCATTTAGGGTTTACCGGTAAAAAGATGGATGAAGACAATATATTATCGTATGAGTGAGGTATGTTATTCAAGTGCCCATTAAGTGACAATATATTAAGAAGAAATCATTATACTTCTTCTTCCAATATAATTGAATATTTCTATTTGAATGAAATTTTTGGAGCCTTAAACTTAAATTTTAATCCAATGGTGCCCAAATTGCGACTCGCGTGCCCCATTCGGATCTTTCACGTTCAAATATACCTACCGCTTCACGGGCTGCTGATTTTATTTTTAAAAAACGCAGGTGGCAACATAGTTCACTACCTGACACGAACCGGGAATCAGTAGGTGCAAGGTAAGTGTTGTAGATATTAAGACGAATACATGTTCCTTCTGTTGCCAAATGCAAGAGTACAGATTACGCGTGCTATTTATTTGTACAAATTGAATTTCATCCATTTCACTCATACATATGTCGAAGGGGGTGGGGTTACTCTGACGTAGTATTTATTTCAATTTCTGCTATTTTTCCTCGACAGCCGTCAAAATAATTTATGCTCTACATTTATCTGATACTTAGAATAGTCTTCTATTACAGCGCAATATTTTAGCACAGTGGTGTACAACCTACCGTTCGCGGGCCTGATGCTGAGCGCCAAGGGTTTTTGTGCGGCCCGCGGAGACATGATGAAAAAGCAATCCGAAAATTTTAACAAAGAAATTCACACATTTTAATTAAAATTTTGTTGATAAAGCTTTAAATAGTGGAATATTAACCATAAATATCGCATTTAGATTTGATTTTCTATAAAGTGGCACCTAAGGATATATAGATAACTGCCGATTTAAACTCTAATCAGAATAATTGGCAACTTCCAATGCGGCCCGCCGAGGGATTCGCAACCAATGATGCGACCCTCCATGTTGAAAAGGTTGGACACCACTGTCGTAGCATCTCGTCTTTTTTTAAGTTCCTCGGCTGTGAGAGAAATTTGTTGAAAGATGTATATTTTTATTTCTACCACTGGTGTGAAAAGTCGCGCGTAAATCCAATTTATATATATATATATATATATATATATATATATAGATTAACTGCAATAACTGCTTGAAGATTTTTGTGCCAGGTTTAGTGATTTACCGAAATTTAGATCCTACAATCTTGTAAGCCAATTCATGGCTGGTGTGATCAATGTCCATCTCCAATTCTCAAAACCCTATGGAAACCTCTACTGTCGAAATGGAACTATTGGAAATACACCAGTACCAGGGATTAAAGATGATGCATGAAACACATTCTACAATCGAGTTCTGGTGGCAAGTGTCAGATTTAATGTGCATTCAAATAAAGAAAACTTTTGTATAATTTGTTTCAATTTTTGGAAAACTTATTGCTGTTAATCGCAGTCCTCTACTATAAATCTGGTTAAATAAAAATAACGTTCCACTGTTACTAATTGATATTTAATTGAACTACTACTCAGACATATTACCAGCCAGATTTGATAGATATTACTACCAGAAAGGGATACACTCAAGGCCTCCGGTTCTAAGAGTAATTAACTTGGATGTATGAATCTATGTATCTTCAATTAAGATTCTGTATGCTACATAAATATAATTTTCTCGTAAAAAATGTTTATTCTTTCAAATCCCAAACTTTTGATGAATATCTAATGCAGTTTCGAGGACCCCGAAGTTTTGCCACCCTTGGTTTAGAACAGTGGTCTTCAACCTTTTTTGAGTCACAGCCCACTTTTACCATATGTTGTCCTTTGAAATAAGTTCACCGCCCACCCAGTGGCATAGTGAGGGTTTCTGGCGCCCGTGGCAAAGAAGAATTTTGCGCCCCCAGTAGCAAAGTGAGGTATTGTAACCTTAATACTAGTGGGATTGACGTTAGATGAGATTACTAAATACGGTCTCAGTGGTAATAACAGTGTTTAAAAATATATGATTTTATATATTTGATAAAATTAAACTTAAACGCTTCGCTGCTTCTGCGAGAGACTCCGACCAACCTCATGGGCCTTTCGATTTTACCGCAGCATGGATACATTGTCGCTAGTGTAGTATGATATGATACTATAGTTAACGACAAGCGAACTGTAACATAAAATAGTTGTACGGGATATGTGTGCGTATCATTAAGCTTTTTTATAGAATTTTATTTTTCAGTGTAAGAATTAGAATAGCATTTGGTGAGTTCTTTAACGCCCACTAAACATCCAAAAACGCCCACTGGTGGGCGCTGTCGCCCACCTTGAAGACTATTAGTTCTCAAAAATCTTCACCCAGCACCCCCTTATCAGAAAATGGTAGGAATTTTGCGCCGCATATCTTAAAAACCACTCGTTTAGACTTTCAAAACTTAGTGAAATAGTCGGCGATTTAAACTACAATTAACATGGTGAATTTTAGACATGTATTTTACACCCAGTATTCTAGTTTTATCCACGTAAAAAAGGGCCGTCAGTAGAAATGAAAATGTATCTCGCAGAGAGATGCCAGTGAAGTAAGTAAATAAGGTGATTTTAAAAATGAACATTTTAAGAACAAAACGTATGTTTCGAAGGATGGAGTGCGGAAAATGGGAGATAATCTTCTTGGCTCTAGCGATGGCGTGCAGATTCAGGGTAGTTCACGTTATGACCAAGGAAAAAGATCTTTTACACCTCGTTGCCGAGGCTTATTGCATTTACTCAGTTCCCATTTCCTCGCTACAAATTCCCTCAAAGCAACCGAATCTCTCTCTCTCTCTCTCTCGCCCAAGCAGAAAAAAAAATCACGAAAAACTGCTCAAAAACCTAAACGGAATAAAAGGAAAGATGGAGCATGGCTGGCGCTTTTGGAAGCGAACACGGTCTCGCCAACTTTCTTTGCAATGTTTTTTGCTGTGGCGTTGGTCCAAAGAGAAGGAGAAGGAGAATGTAGGAGAACGTCTTCGAAGCGAGTGCGCGCACACACACACACACGCCAAGGCAGGTTCTAAATGCGCAGATAAGAGTACGCTTTCACGACTCCTTCACACCTGTATCTCCCATCCCATCCGTAATATATTCCTCAGAGCTCTCGTATTCTCCTCCTCCCCCCCCCCATGTTCCCCGCACATCCTAAACTCACACCCAATATGGAACCGTTCTTCCCTCGCTTCGTCTTTTCCTTCATTTTTCTCTTACAACGTCTTCTTGTTCACCCTCCCTCCCTCACCCTTCCTTTCTCTCCCTCCATCAACCTCCCTTCCTCCTCTCCTTTCTCCCTCTCTCCATTCCTCTCGCCCCTTTTCTTCACTTTGCCCCTTCTCTCAACCTCCTTATCCCTTTCTTTCTCCTGTGCGTCACCAAGGACTCGCTTGAAGTCGTCGGAACATTTGATATCTTCCGTCAATGGCGCTCACGGTTTCGGTGGATGCATATTGAGAGTAGTGCCTCTCGCAGTGTAGGATTTTGAAGAAGAACCGGAGGGGGGAGGGGGGGGCGGGGAGGATTGTATGCGAAGCGAACGGAAGTGAGGGGGTGGACGAGGGGTTTTGGGGAATGGCGGGGTTGGAGAGCGGGAGAATGGGTTGAGGAGAGGAGAGGGAGAGGTGAGGGAAGCAGCGGCGAGTCCTTTCCCAGAGCCTCGCGGCCGCTCCAAAAGCATTAAACTGTTGCCTGCATTATTGGTACGGGGGATGTCGGGTGGGGTTTGCTAATGGATTCCTTGTGATGGAGGCTACAGAGGCGAGGCTGATGGGGTGCGGGGGTGTGAGATCGGGAGCGACAGGATGAGGACCGGGAGGAGGTCGGAAGAGGTGGGAGTTGGGGGAAAGGGAGTTGCGGAGGCAACGGTAGGAGGGAGGGAGGTGTTTGATGCCCCTCTCTCCACTCTTTCCTTTTAGGGCTGCGAATGGAGGCGAGGGAGGGGGTTACGGGGAGGGATGTAATGGCTGGGAAAGAATGGAGTGGGTCGGGAGCATAGGAGAGTACCCAGATGAGTGTGGGAGCAGAAAGGCATGGGTGGGTGGGTGGGTGGGAAAGCGCTCGGCTTCGTTCTGATGGCACCCATGAGATGACGTGCCTTTCGACAGCTGCGCCATGAAAAGTCTTGAGTTTCCGCCACTGCCATTGTTGCTCTAATGATCTATTGGCGAGATAATCTATTGATTCAAAAAGTCTTGGGGAGTGCTCTGCTCTTTTATTCCTCTTTCATAACTTAGTCTCTAGAATTTTATTAGTGGCAGCATTGTTTCCATTTTGGCGGATATGTTCGATGAATCGGGGAACACTGCGTGGTAATTACTTCTCCAAATTTGTCTATGCATCGTCACTTAATTACAGCACTGGGGATAGGATTAAGTGCAAAATACCAAATGTTTTCACTATGAATTTTTTAAAATTAAGATATTCAAAATTATATGATTATATCTAACTAAATTAAATACCTTGATGTTTAAGTAAAAGAAATTAAACTGTTAGAATGTTCGAAAATGAAAATTGAAACCTACAGTTTCATTCGTAGCACCTAATATTCTTCTATTTTCGTGTCATTTTATTATTGATTTTAATTTTTAGTTATTGCAAACATTCCAAGTGCACCTTGAAATGTCGTTATAAATGATTTCTTGCGTTGGCGACCATTTGGCCTTCAAGCTGGTTAAGGATGCTACGTGCGCCTGTAGTGTATGAAATTTCAACTCAGGGTTGCGTAGAATTAGCCTACACCACAGGGAGAAAATAAAAGCTACATATCGCGCAAAATATATTACCTCTTAAAAACACCCAACTTTGCCATTCATATAGGCACAAAACAATTTCTTTAATAAATAAATAAACTTGCATACTTACATGAAATGAAATACATCATTTATTTTACATCACAATAAAAGTGTACTCGTTAATTAATTATATTTTAGAATGTAAGACTTAACTGAAGGTAAAATTCAACAAACCGAACGTTTAAATTTTTTTCAATCCAAATAAAGAGAAGTAGAACACGCCGTCAGGAAATACGTTGTCTTTTGTTGTTCCATTCGAATAGTAGGTTCCGCGTTTTGCGACTAACAAACGGCGCGACGGGTTTTGTAGCAACCAGAATGTTTGGCGCACTATTAATCCGCAGAATATTCACATCAATCATTTGAATGAGTAAACGCACGGTCGATGGATGCGTCATTAGTAAAGTGCGAGTGAAAGCAACGACTGTAAGGGATTAATAATTGACACTCTGTGGTGATGAGTGTAAGAGCTCCGTCGTATCACCTTCCATCGTGCGACTAAACAATGGATTCCATCCCTAGCGATGCTCATTTGAGATGAATAAATACGCGAGGAGCAAAATAATACAAATTATGCGGAGGCAGGATCTAGTTTCAATTACTGAGAACTTGCAAAATCTTAAGAGAACGACATATTTGACACAGACTAAAGAATTTTTCCTCTAAAAGCATTGATGCATTATCTCTATATTGTTATTTTTAGGTTAGTTTGGACGTGAGCTCACATTTTTCTGCGATATGAAACACTGAAAAGCAGCGACGTTCTTCATTTAGCAAGGTTCATTTATTGGATCGCGTAATGACGCTTATATTAGATCATAAACAAATAAATGCCGGAAGATATAAAAGAATAATTGCTCATTTTTGGAGCCTGCTTTGTAATCACACGTTGGAGGTCACTTTTCACTTTTGAAAAGTGATTATTTATGTTCCGAGTTTTTTTTATGGAACCGTATTACCTCTGGTAATCTCTTAAGATCGTTTTGTTTGGCGAAGCTTATTGTTCTGCTCATGGCCGATGAGGGATAATTGGGGTGAATATTGCCTGATAATGAGGTATGATGAATGAGAATAAACAAACATGTACACATTGACAAAATTAGTTCTATGGACTAACCATTAAGAGAATTTTGCAATATAGAGTATGAAAATTTATTTTACATTCATTGGACAAATTACACACCATAGTGTTTTTCGTTAAAATTTAACTTAATTCATCTAATACAGTGAAATATTTTTATAATTAAGTAGTAATGGAAATCAGCATTTTAGTTTAAATAACAATACTGACAAGCGGTGTCTCCTAACATTATGAATTATTCACTTTGGTGGATCTTAAAAACAGTCAATTAAATTCTAAATATACTCTACGACAAAATTTCTGTTCTCAAATGCGGAATTTGTTTTTAAAAATTTTAGCCCTTAGAAATATTGATCACACAGAAAAAATGATGCATGACTTTTCCACACAATTGCTCCATACGTAATTACAATTAAACGTACTTTTGGCTCAGATACCCTGAAAATTCAAAATTCTGGAGAGGCCAACCCCTATTAGCATCTCCGAAAGTCTTTCTAAGTGATTTACGGCGGAGATGGCGACGATATCTCGGATTAATCGCCGGTCATTGGGCATGCTTTCCAACGGCGAAAGGTTTAAATCGATATGCCCAGCAAAATTTCAAGAGGATTATACTCTACTATTCAAAATTATCTCTCGAAGCCCAGAACTCGAACCGGTAAACACCAATATATTACCACTTCGGGTCATTTTACGGCCAAATTCTGAAGAAAAGTCTTCCACCATGTTGCCCGTTCAATTGCAGTTGTAACGCAAGAATTCGAACGCTATCGAATAAATTGCGCGGGGATAGAGAGAAATTGATTGGAGTTCAATCGGTAAATAGAAACCCTCGACCGGCTATTTGATCAGCGAGAGTTTACCAAACAACCTCGTATGTTAGCCCTCACCCAATTTTACCCCTCCGCTCCTGCTTCGCCCCTCCCCTTCCTATTCCAGTCAGTGTCCACAACCCAACTCGGCGCGTTCCGCACCCTCCTCGTCCGTTCTACCGTCGCTCCCTTCATTCCACGGTGCCATACCCCACCCTCTCGTCTTTTCATACGACTCGGGTTTCTCCTAACTCCTATTCCAACATAGAAAAACTAAAAAAAAAACCCCCCTCATCACCGCACACCTATCACTCGGTCCCATACATATCCGACTCATTTCCCAATCTCTCCCCACCGCCCTCTTCCGGGAGAACATTCCCGACCTAACACCGATCCGCGCGTCATTCGTACATCTCCCATCACCACGTCTCCCTCTCTCATCGCCCTTATTTATCCAGCCAACTCGGCCAGTTCCCAATTCCTTCCCTCCCTCCCTTTCTCCGTCGCTCGCGCCTCCCCCATTCCGTCCTCTTATTTACCATTAGCTTCCCTTCCTCCATTTCTTCGCGATAGAAAGCCGCAGAATTGAGCCACGGTCTAAGCTTCCAAGCGCACGTTATCGCCCCGACTCGGGGACTTCGCGTCATTTGGTCTCGTGAAGGACAACGGGAGGCCCGAGGGGGAAAGCGGTTCTTGGAAGTTCCTTCCCTAAAGAACTCCTCCTTTGGTAAAGCGATACTCTGTTCACCCATCCCCTTCACCTCATCATCTCCAACTGAGCGATAAATGTGCGGCAGAGAAAGAACGAGGCAAAGAGGGATAGCGTTAGGGGTACACCGAGAGAGGAAAGGGGAGAGAGAGAGAGAAAGAAGGAAGAGCGGAACCAACCACACTATATTCACGAAAGTATGGGCTACTATAATTGCGGAGATCAAGCGATGGACTCATTTTGGGGGGGTTGGGAGTTAGGAGAAAGAAAGAGGGGAGAGGGGGGGAACCGGAAAACGAGATCCATATCGACTTCCCAAAACCTATATCGGCTATAAGTTAGGGTCTTTACGCACCCTTGGGGCCAAGGTACCCAGTTGGAGTGGTGGTGGTGTGAGAGCATGTGAAGGGGTGGGTGGGTGGGTAGGGGGTGCGCAGTGGGAGAAAGGCTAGGAGGGATAGTAAGCCGTAAAAGATGTTGGCTGGGAGGAGGTAAAAAACTTTCGTGGACCAGGAGATTTGGTATTGGGGAAAATTCGAAGGGTAGGAAAGTAAAGGGGGACGTGAAAGGCGGATTAAAGGGATAGAAGTGTGGTGGAAGTTGAGGGGGTCAGAGGGCTTTATCTGAAATCAATACATAGGAATATATTGATGGCTACAGCTATCCTATGGCCTCCCCAATGGGGTCAGGCAGCCTTTACACCCTAGGCCATCCGATGCTACCAAAAAGCCTTCCCCTTAAGAAACTCAGACAAAGTGGAAAGGGAAACTTTCTCCAGAAATTTCTTCTCCAAAACCATTTCTCTCAGGTGAAATTCCGTCGTTTCGATTGAACGCTTCGCTTAGCGTCCATTATGAGTCGCGCCCCTCTGGATCGTAAAAATTGCGGACGAAGACGTCGCATGAATGGCGATAAATATCCGAGAATAAAGTTCTCGTATAGAAAGAATGAGCTTGGACAAGACGGTGGAAAGGGAGATTGATACGTAAGCCATTCTCAAAGAGCTATCTCTTTCTTTCTCTCTCTCTCTCTAGGGCCATTACCGCGATCTGAGCAATGCACTTGGGAGGATTGCAGACTTTAAACTGTAAAAATCACAAGTTGAGGAAAATTATAACGACACGCCCAGCTATAAATAAGAGTCAGGAACGTGTTTACCAGCAATTCGGAAGGGAGAGTTCCGAAGGCTAGTCATCCGGCGGAGCCGAGGAAATCAACGTGGACGCACCCACAATGGAGTAAAAGTTCCCTGAGATCGAGGCAATGAGGAAAGTTCACCGTAGCAACGGTTTATAGCATAGAAATCAAAACAACGTTGTCGAATAATGGGATTTATTGGCAGCCGAAAAGTGTTAGTGGCGCCAGTGACGGATAAGAGGTATTCTAGGAGGGTACCGGTGAGGCGCCTTGGCCGACGGAGTCGCTCCCGGGAGCAGCCAAGGATGGGAACACCCTCGTGACGGCCAATCCTGTTAGTGCAGCCTCAAGGCTTCTTTGAAACTGAAGTCGGGGGACAAAGCCCGACAACTGTTTCCATACAAATGGTCGAAGGCGGATGTCTTGGGGCGGGGGAGGTGGTAAACTTAGGGGTCGGGAGGGATGGTCGGGGGGCGGATGGGGAGACGGGCAGGTCAATAGCAGTGGCAGCAGGCGGAAGAGAGAAGGAGGCGAGCGACGGTAGACCACGGCTCGGTGGCCGCCGACGGGGATGCGTGTACCGGAGCGAAGGGCTGCGAGGGAGGTCGGAGCACTTCGAGGGGGGCGGAGTTGTGGGTGGGGTGAAGGGAAACGCGTGGGCGGTGGTGGCATGGGGCGTCGGTCGATGGAGCACGCCCCCGCCCGACATCCCCAGCAGCTCTCCACTTGGCCGCGACAATGAAAGGCCGTTCCCTCCGACTCTCTCTCTCCCTTCTCCTCCTCGTTCCTCACCACCGCCTACTGCCTTCCCACCCTGCATTCCCTCCTCCTGCCTCCTCACCCCCACTTTCCCGCCATCCAGCCAACTCTCAACCTCTCATTGTCGTTGATTGACGCCGCGCCATCTGGTGTAGGAGTCCCTACTCATATATTCCCCCCGACACCACCCTCCCGCTCCTCCGGAACTCTTTTTCGAGTGCGCTGGTGGGAGATTCGCCCATTGGTACGGAGGCGCGGAGGGAAGCGTGGCTAAAGGGTTCCGCTCTTCTCCTCCCCCGCGCCCGGCTCCCCCCCCCCCCCCCCCCCCCCCCTCGCCCCTCGTGGCTTTGGCGGCGGTACGGTCGCGCACCCTATGGACCCTCGCGTTGTGGTCACAGTATAACCGTGCTCGCCTCTTTTTTCATCGCTTCGAACTCAAAAAGCTGCGTTTGATCTTCTTTTCATGGCCGAGTCGCAATTTTCCGAAAAGGCTTTACGCAGAAATTTCATCAACGGTTCTGAGCGTTGCGCGTTTTTTTTCTGCCGCACGATTTTTTCTTCAGAAATATAAATTTCATACATTCGGTGAATGATTTAGCGATGTAGGATTTTATATTATTTTCTGACCTGTTGAATTAAAAATGTAGGGAGGGGAACTATCTACGCGAGATATGTTTAATATTGAAATATTTTTGAACTTGTATTTTTTTCCTTTTTTAGATCATATTAACTAACATCAAATAATAAACAGTAATTCATCACATAAACCAGCAGCAGAGAGATCTGTACAAGGATAAAATGTATCTGAAAATTTATATTGGGAAAATAATATTGACGATAAGTCACTGTTCCATTATGTACCGTAAATAGTTTCGATAAACAAGTATTATTAAAGTATATTCAAATTTTGATGCTACATTTATCCTTTAATTCGATTACATCTGCATATTCCATGCATAGTTTAACATGCGCTCCTAAAGGGTACCACAGAACAGGCACATAATTCTAAAGACTTTACCAATAAAGAAGCAGAAAAACGCATTGCTGCTCGAAAACCAAATCGGCATGTTAGCTGAGACAGAAACAATTCCCTTTATAATTTATATTAAACCGTCGGGGTTGAAATATTAGCCCAACCAAACGCGAAACCGTTTTTATACGAATAAAATTTTTCTTCCTTCGGAGAGCTAATTTCACGCTCAAATAATTTAGCTTATTCGGATACAGGGGAGAGTTTGCGATTGCGGTATTATAGGTGTACGTGATTCTTTCGATTAAAAAAATGCAATAAATATAAAAGAGAAAGGAAGGGGTGTAGAAACTTTTATTATAATTGATCCGTTAGGCCCTTCAACGGCGGCAGTAGGCCAGCAGAGCGATCTGCTAGAGGGCAGCTGAATGGGAGCGAAGGGGAGATAAACGCGTAAAAGGGAGTGAGAAATGAGGGCCTCCGTAATAAGCAGGGAATAAAAGGAAAGGGGGCGGGAGTAGGTGGGGGAGGAGAGAAGAGCGGAGATGTAGTGAGGAGTAATAGAGCTGGGAAGAGTAGGAGGGCTTGAGTAGATAAGAGAGTGGAGGTGGCAAAGATAGATGCATAGACAAAAATAGAGTAGACAGAGAATGATTTGGTGTGCAGAAATGGAGAGAATAAGGAAGGGAAAGCAAGAGATGAATGAAGAACAAAGGGTTAAGGAGAGAAGGAGGCTAAGTAAAGTCTGCATTCGAATATAAACTGCGTATTTAGATTTGCAAGCACGAGATTTATCACGAGTTATAAAATTTTGCATAACCGAAAAAGAAAATTCTAAAGTCCAAAGAATAACATTTACCAAGTAATGAATTTAACGGTTGAAACGTACATTTTCCTTTACTTTTTAACCAGAAAACCGATCTCTATTACCTAATTCGCTGTTAACAAACATTTATGTTTATTCTATTTCCATCATCTTGTTTCGAAAAAAAAATTACGAAATTGTTGTTGTTATATTTATTAATATACTTCCTCGGCACCACTTGGACATTTTTATTTGTGTTGCTCGGATATTTACAATCCATAATAATATGGTTGATATAGTTAAATTACATTAACTCAGCCGTTAGTCCTCTTCGCAAAGCTATGCCATTATATCTCTTCCTTCTGATATTGAATGGTATTATAGGAACGTAAATAACGCAACAAAAAATTGATTTTAATACTCTTTTGTATAAGGCGACAAGGTAACATAATATATCGCACCTAATACCATATTCATTATTGTCATATTTTTGCGGTATAAATTCCTCGCGACGCAATTCAGGCGTTAAAGAAGCAAGTGAAGCGAAAAGCGGGAGCGAAAGGGAGATAGGGACGAAGGGAAAATATAATAAATAAAAGGAGTGAGTTATGGAAAAGGGGTGTAAAACATAGTATTAGATAAAAGAAGGAAGATTCGAGGGTTCGAGGGAGAGGGGGGTCGTGAAAGAGGCAGAGAAAGTGAACGAGAGCGAAAGAGGAGGAGGGTTGGCGGAACAGGGAACGACACAAAAAGTAGTGCATCAAAGGAGGAGCAATAGAGAGACGGTGAGAAGAGGGAATGAGGAAAGTAAACAAGAAGAGAAGAATGAAGGTGATAGAGGAATGAGCGTGAGAGAGGAAAGAATTTAGAGTGATTCAGAGAGGGAATGGTTGAAAAATGGAGATGCTAAGAAAAGATAGAGAGTTGAGAAGAAAAAGGATGAGAGAGTGAGGGCAGGAAGAGGAATGGTTTATGCCGGGTGGCAGAGAGGATGGATGCGGAGGGAGGGAAAGAGAGGGAGGGAAAGAGATGGAGGGAGGGAGGAAGACTAGGAACGATTGAAGACGGGGAGGAGAGAAGAAAGGGAAAGGTATGAGAAGTGAGGGCAAAAGGATATCGGAAGGATAGATACCAACTAGAGGAGGGGAGCGTGTTACGAGGAGTAGGAAGAGGGGGGGGGGAGAGGTAGAGAGAGAGAGGGGGGGAGGGAGGGGGGGAAGGAAGGAAAGGGATACAACTGAGGTGGGAGTACGAGGGAATGGGCGGGGTAAGGGAGAGAATGCTAAAAATGAATAATTCAAGAATAAATTATCGATCTCGCCACATGGCTTGAATTCGGTTGTTGATTTAGGTAACTCTTTCGGCCATAAAATGATTGCAATCAGGGAAAAGAACAGCTATTTGGGAAGAAACACAATTGGGCAAATTAGAGAGGATGCATCGGTATTAATTTTCACGGCAGGCACGAACCAAAAGCGTCAAAATACCAATAATTTGCAGGAAAAAATACACTGGAAGAGTCGCATAAAAAAGCTCATTAATTATTTGATTGCCTTATAGACGTTTTAAATAAACACGACCTTAAAAACGGGAATCGAAAAGGCGTTAAGATTTTTTATAATTAATAAACTCCTAATAGGTTTGTACATTTTTCAAGTCGTTGGCTCCACTCGGAGTTCGAAGTCATCGAGAGAGGGAGAGAGAGAGAGCATGGCTGGGCAAAAAAGAAATAGTAATCCCAGTCGAGTCGTTTCCCGACGAGTGAGAGAGGAGAAAGAGAACGAGTGAGGGAGACGAAGAGAGAAAGGGAGATGGAAGGAGAGAGAGAGAGAGGTACCCGTAACCCCTTTTCCATTCCGAAGGAGAGAACAATAAATACATCCGTATGTACACTTCCGTAGCTCGTTCCCGCGAACGCTTTTTTTTTTAATTCTCTCCGCGAGCCGTAATAGTGAAATTCCTTATGTCGAAATGAAATTGCGGGTATGTGCCGCTGCGTATCAAACGAAGCGACCAATTTGAGGCGGCACACAGGGTCTGAGCGTAATGGGGGTCCGCTAACGAGGGCAGCAGACGTAGGATGTGGTGGAACGAGAGGCATGGAAGGGATAGGAGGAAGGCGATGTGGGAGTTGTGGGGGAAGGGTGGGTGTTGAGGGGGAAGGGCGGGTGTTGAGGGGGAAGGGTGGGTGTTGAGGGAGCCGGAAGGAAGGACGGAGAGCAGCAGCTCGGCTCTGCGAAAGGGCAAAAGGAAACTCGACGAAAACCACTCGTACCAAAAACCCAACGTTTCCACCGACTTAGCAAAATAAAATAAAAAGATAAAACAGAAATTAGCAATAATTTTTTTGTTTCCCCTCAAGTTTACGGAGTTGTACGGGGGGGGAAAAATTTCGAAACGAAACGAATCACTTTATGTAATAATACGGCGGGTCGTTTTATAAAGTTCTATAAAGTCAGAAAAATATTTTTTTTAAGACCTCGCCGCATAAAAATTTCCGTTCGCGCCTACAATTTCTTTCACATTTAGTATGAACAGGATTATGTGGCAGCGCTTTATGAATAAGTTTGGCACGAGCTTGCTCACTTTGGTTGCTTATTTTATTATACCTAATTAAGCGAGGATACTGCGTGTGGCTGATTTGTGAGCGCCAATCTGCAATAACGTTTGGAAGCATCCTGCTAGGCAACCACATTCCTCGGAGGTTGAGAGGACTATTTTGACAAAGGCAGACGACGCACTTCCTTCCTTGTCTATCCGAACGTTCCATCCTAAAACCTTCCGCATCTCTTTCCTGCCTCCCCTCCTTCTTCCTCCACGTTTCTCTCCTCCCGCTCTCCCCACCTCCCTCCTAGTCTGCCCCGCCCGACACTTGAGCATCAGGTGGCGATTATGTGCTGCAGAAGCTAGGCAGGCGGTTAGCGCGGTGCTGTGCGCGGCGGTAAGGTTGGATGTTCCCCAATAGATGTGCTAGCTCAAGTGTAATGGCAGGAGAGAAGATAAGGGAAATGGCGGTGGGAGGAAGTGGCGGAGGTGATAAAGTGGGAAGCGAATTGGTATTGAGAAGAGAAGGTGAAAGGCGGAAGGTAGATAAGAGTGCTCGGAAGTAGAATATTAACAAGAAAATATCGAACACTTTATATATATATATATATATATATATGTGCTTAAAGAAAAGGAAAGGTAATAATAAAGGTGGCAACAAGGTGTTGGAGGAAGCCCAGTGGACACTTACCTAGAGAGAGAGAGAGAGAGCTGTATATACACAGTTGTTTCCTCCATTGCTGAAGGGAAGCTTTCATCTCTGCAAACTATCGTCAATGACACTCTTAGGTGGCCACTGGTTCTCCTTTAATCTATACCAGTAAAATTGTTTCATTTCCTCATTATTAAGCCTATTTACTTACACATGACTTGACAGAACGAACCTATATCCTTCTTTTCGAAAACACGACGAAAGACGCGAATAGGAAGAAGTGAGGAAAGGAAAAATTACGCTTAGGCCAGGCGTCGGCAACCTTTTTCCTAAGAAGAGCCATTTTTCAAATTGTGTATAACACGCAACATAAGAGGAGCCGCAGCCATTGCCCCCCCCCATGTCCGTCTTGGCTCCTCCTTAACCTTGCGTTGTTATATTTTTTGCTATTATCTCTGTAAAAACAAAGGTCTCTTCTACGTAATGTATTTTTTTAATTTTCTGCAATTTATATTATAATAATTTACGAAGAAAATTCCAATTTGGGCGGTTTTAAATGTTTGGGAGTGTTGCTGTCGGGGGCCGCACGCAAGCCCTTAAAGAGCCGCAGGTTGCCGACCCCTGGTCTAGGCAAAGAGGACGCGAAGTAAGATAAGATGAAATTGCAAGAGGAATAGGGAGGAGGGAAAGGGGAAAGAGAGAGAGAGAGGCTACGAAAGTAGACAAGAGGAGGAGGGATGGAAGGAGATGAAAAAGTCTAAAATCGCTGTCGTTCCGAGAGTGCCAGTGGGTAAGTAGATTTGGGAGCGAGGGAAAGGGGTAAGGAATTGACTCGGACCGTAGAAAGGGCGTTATCTCACTCTACCTACTTTCTCTCTCTCTCTCTCTCTCTCCTCTTTCGGATGAATAGAGGGAAAGAGGAAAGGAATGGGCATGGGCATGAACGTGTGCATGAGCGTGGAAGGATGGAAAGGCGGAAAAGGAGAGAGGGAGAGGATGAGCCGGAGAAGAGGATACGTCGAATGAGAGAGGAAGAAAGGGGAAATGGAAAAAGAGAGAGTGAGAGAGACCGTTTAAAAATCGTTGTGGTAATGAGAGTGGATAAAAGTTTTTTCTTTAGATTAAAGGGATTGGTTTATTATGGCGATTCGGGATGCTAAATTGGAGTTTACTCGCTAATCGTTATGAATATGCCAGAGGTGTTAAAGAGGCCTGATGGGACGTGGACGGCAGGCTTAAAGAATCCTTTTTTCTCCTTTAATACTACTTTGGGAAGGAGCATGTTTAGAGATATTACCCATCCAGCATAATTTCGTTTACTAAGCAAATGGTAGTATTCGAGTAAAAAGGAATGTCTTCTTTTGCCTCTGTAAATGCCGTTGTATTTGGCTTTCCTTTTTCGCACGAAACTAGTACATAAATAAGAAAAATATTGCATAAATTACATGAAAGCTCAAAATACGCATTATTTGGTTCAAGTTAAGAAAATTAGATGATTGCATTGTGTTACTGGCTAGACTGACAAGTACTACAAAACTTACTTTCGTACGATTTAGCAATAAATGGAAAAATGTCCTGCAAAACACTCTTCACATAAAGTATGCGAAGTCAAAATAACACGATAAAGAATTAATATTCCGTTTAACATATACATTTTTTAAATACAGTTAGATGAATTAATTTTACTTCGACACAATTAAGTTTCGTAACATGTGGTACGCAGTAATTCCTATCTAATTGGGAATTTGTCAATTAATAGTAGGTAGATACTTCTGCTTAGGCAGGTTATTCTGCTAATATCATGACTTCAAGCTTTTGGAATATTTAAGACAAGAAATTTATCTTCAGCGTCCTTATCATTATTGATAAATCACCAAATTTGTGTACATTTGTCACCTCTTCTCATTTATTCTAGTTCATATTACAGTTTCATTTCCATAAAATATTTCCTGGAATATAATAGCAAACAAGTAAATATTTTGTGATCAATAGATGGTAGAACTTGTTTAAGACGTGCTACGATAATGTAACAACATTTCAATGATATGACAGACAAACAAAACATCCCAATGTACGTATCATATCAATATGGCTCGTATCATTTGATGATACAATTCTACATTCTGATTTAAAAACGACTGCGCATTTATAATAACATTTACAGCCAACTTAATTTTAATTTAAAAATTGTAACCATTTTGCTTCTTATCGAGGAAACTGCATATATAGTAATGAAGGTAGAAACAAAACGAAAACAACCATAATCTTTGATTTAAAATCAAGGCTTTTAATGGCAATGAATGGAATTATAATTCTTAAACTTTTATTTTGTTTCATTTTGAAAAACCTATGTTTAAATCATTTCATATTTGCTCTTTTATTCATTCACTTCGAATATTAAACTCATTATTCCGGCGGACCTTATTTAAGTTCCAAATAAAATATCTCCACTGCGCAGGATCCAATTTACTACGGCCATTGTGCTTGAGAACAATAAGGGAATGCGAACTTGCAGATCTATGAGATTCCAACATGTTAAAAATTTATTAAATGAGGAAGGTCATTGCCTAAATAACTTCCCATGATTCATCGTGGTGGAATTTCATCTAATGTCAGCTTCTTCCCTATTCATGGCCCCAGCTTGTTTTCTGATCACACCTTTTCCATACCTACTCTGGCTCAAGAAGATTTCCAATATTTTCTTTCTTATTTTCTGCGGCCACATGAGAACTATAAATAAAAGTGAATTCATCCTCATGGAGATAAGATCCTCCGTTCTGGATGATATTATATCTAAAATGAGAGTTAATTGCGCAAATGTAATCTTTCCCGTTTCACATATCTTTTAACCCAATACATCATTTTTTCAAGTAATTTTAATAATTCTTTCTTTTCGACACACAAAGTAATATTTCTCGTAGTTATAATGTATTTGAGACTGTATTAGTGAATTAACATTTGTGCCACTGAATTTACGTCTAAAACTCGACCAGTAAATTGAAAAATTGCTTTGATAAGTTTCACGACATTCATTTGCCTTTCTGATTTTTAGATGCCCAACTCTAATATGCCATGAATAAATTTCAAACTAATGTTAATTATAACTTTTTTGAATCATAATAATTTTTTATTTGTCTTTTTTAAGGTTTCAAGTATTTTAGGTGAACAAATTTTTAATGGTTGTATAATGTAACTTTACAGCAGGTTTTGTAAATATATTGGAAAATCGTGTGCTGAAACTATCATATGTCAGAAAAAGAGTATTTATTTAATATATCAGGAGAAGAATAATATTATTGCTGATATACGAAGTACGTCAAGAGACCATTACATACTGTGATAATCGAACTCGGGGGAAATTTTTGCATTTAAGTTTTATTGAAACTCATTTTTGTTCCATTTAAAATTTTCTTTCTTATCCTCAATTAATAGCATAGAAAATACTTGAGCCAGAAGTTTTTTTTCCTCCTCTACCATTTTTATCTTATCTGAGATTATGATAAATACATCAATTTACTGTGATTTTTTTCCGGAGATACATTAGATAAGCAACTAGTTATTCTCAAGAGCACATTTCAATAAAAATTATTTCTTTAGTAACTATGAGTCGTTATAAATTTAACTTTTGATCCAAATTAGATAATGCCGAATGAAAAATAAAACATGTTATATTCACGCTTTAATTCAATAAATCGATAAAATAACGCATCAATCCTTCCAAACAGTTTTTGACACTGAATTCGGCAGAAGAAATACAACTGTCGTTTTGAAGCCGGATTAACCTTGTCGTATCCCCATTTATCAAGAAATCCTCGAAACATCCACAGATCTCATCCTCAAACACCACTTGCAACTAATTCCTCACTTCTCGCACAGCTCTTCACCTTCGCCGACTCATCATCCCTTCCGAAATCCCTCTTTACTTTTCCCCTTGAAACTCGCACACCAACCTCTCTTGGGCTCAGCCACTCGTCCATACACCCAAAAACCTTCCCCCAAACTCCCCACCCACTCTTCTGCCCTTTACCCTCGCCTTCCATCTCCATCCCGGCCACTCCCTTGACTGTTTCCTTCTCTCTTCGTCCACTCCCTCACTCCGCCTACCTCTTATTCAAACTACTTTTCCCCTCTTCCTTACTATCTACCGCAACTGGGAAATCACCATCCACCCTCCTCATCTCCCGACGTGCAACGTAGTAAACAAAACTATCACTTACATAAACATTAACTTTCCCTGTCACAACTTTATCGCTGCTTACAAATGTTGTAAATATGACTATTTAAATCCCGTTAAGATTAACATCTTTGAAAAATCAGCAGGAAAGAGATGACAATACTCATCAAGTGACATTCATTTGTTACAATTTAAAAATGATACTTTTCTTAGGAAAAGGCAAAGGTTTTAAGTGCGTTTAGAACTTTTATATTATAAATTTCTTTTGAGCAAATAATATGCTACAGTACAATTCGCAAAAAATATTATTTATTGCAATTAGTGCAATTATGCAGAAATATGCTTCGCATTCATTATTATATTTTACGCTACAAACCTTTTATGCGTTTATAATTATTTTATTACTTTTATTTGAATAGCTATATGATACGCTAAATTTGTTACAACATGTTCAAGAATTTCTCAGCTTTAATAGTTTCAGTAATAGAAGCCTAAAATGCCATTGTGTCAAATGATTATAAGGCAGAGAAGTTGTTTAATTTGATTGCAAATCTAAATCCACTTAATTCTGAATAAAGAGTTTTTTAATATCAATGCTTTCTTCCTGCTCATAGAGTCGTTCCTTCCATATCTCCCTCCATCACCCCCTCCCTCCTTTAGCCTCCTCCTCCCTTATCTCTGCTCTTCCTCGGCGCTATTCCATCTTCAAAGTCCTTATTTCCTCTCCTTTCTTCCCCACCTCAACTACCCAGTCACTTCAACTTTGCTTCGCGAAGTTACAACGCTCGCCTAACGAAGTCTGTAATTAGCATTTCAAGCTGCACTGAAAAGACTCCTCGGTTACGTTAAGAAACCAGATCGGAAGGGGGTTGTTTACGCCTCCAGTTCCAGGTATAGCGCATTAGTAAGGTTAATCCCACTTCGCACGGATAAGAAGAATGATTTTCGTCTCGTTGTATTAATAACGAGAAATTTCTATCAATATATTAGTTTCTCATGGCGGGGAACCTGTACCGCGAGGCTAAATAAATGATGTAGAAGCGTGTTAAGTCGATGGCTGAAAATAACTTGACATGTTTTTAAATCGTCTGAATGATAATAGGCTCTTTATAGTTTTCATTAATATCCTGGTAAGATTTAGTGATGGCGAAAATTTACACGCACTTTAAATCATAAAATCAGCACAATATCGCGAAAGACGCATATCAAATGCTTTTTATTTAAAATGATTATTCATTAGGTAAAATAAATAATTGCATCGCGGTCTTTTCATTAAATCAATTTTCAAACTAAACGAACAATGAGGAACTTGTTGCCACACAAGAACTACATTTTGAAAGCAGTGGTTTTAATATGAGTGATCTATACTGCAGTGTTTCTCATCCTTTTTGGTGCCGCGGACCCCTTACAAAGTTCCCGTATTTTCGCGGACCCCCTCCTCTCGTTATTAACAAATTTTGTTTGAATAGACACAGAAGTATACACCAAAATGTAGATATTTCGGTATATGATAAAAGAGAAAGCTTAAATCTTATCAATAGAAAGGTATGAAGGTAAAACTACCAATATAAAAAGAAGTAGAATTTGGTTGAAAACTTGCAAAATGGGGTGCCGTGGCGTAATGGCGAGGGCGCAAGCCTGCTCCGCTGAGCATGCCAGTTGAAAACCCGCGAAAGCTGAATTTTTTCAATAGACCTTGCGGCAACCTATTTACGTGTTTAGAGGAGAGCACGCGAATTAACGCTTTATCCTTCGGAAGGGACGTAAAGCCGTTGGTCCTCCTTGGTCCTTTTCGAAAAGAGTACACTAATGCCGGTACCGGGTTTCTCATCTTATTTGCTTTGTGATTTAGACTGACGAGGCTGCTGGAGCTAGAGTGGCATGAGGTCACAAAGTTCCACAAATCACGAACTTTGACATCAATCATTGTAAGGAAGCGACTGAGGTAAATTATTCACGTTCGTTATTTTTCATTGAATGTTACTCATTTTTGCTCACAAAAGATGAAAACGAGTAAGAATTTAAAAAAAAATTCAAAAATAAAATCTTTTTGCTTTACAAAATAGGCGGCCTTAAAAAGGATGAAACAAGAAAAATTTCACACTATTTGTTCGTTATAAAAGATTTTGGTGTCATTCTTTTCATTACTATTACTTTATATATCATAATTTACGTAATAATCTCAATCCATAAGCTGCAATAAATATAGTCTGAATAAAAAGTTAATAGTAAAACATTTCTACTTTCTCATATACGAAGTATAAAATGTATTGTAATCGCGAAAAATTCGATCTCGAGATTTTGATGGAAATATACGTTTTAGGTGTACCTGTGTCCGAAAAAGTGGTTTTCGCAATTTAGACTGTCTGTCCGTTTGTCCTTCTGTTCGCGGCCCTAGAGCCGAAACGGTAGATGGAAAATGAATGAAATCTCGTACTTAGGCATTTTACCACAGAGAATAGAAACTACGAAGAAATTGTTGAAATTGCAGAATAATT
Organism: Uropetala carovei; assembly: GCA_036926305.1. Lineage (NCBI taxonomy): Eukaryota > Metazoa > Arthropoda > Insecta > Odonata > Petaluridae > Uropetala > Uropetala carovei. Next base: position 3,130,944 of record JAXCHB010000006.1, read on the forward strand.
ACGGGCCGTTTATTCTAGGTACATTTAACTACACTTTAAATTTCTCGAAAACGCCTTCCACAATTTTGATCAAATTTCGTACAGCTGCTCGAGTTTACATCTGCAATAATACTACATAGTTCATATTTCTCAAAAAATAAATGAAGTCAAGTTAATTCTTGGACAAACTTAATAACGATTGGATATTCTTAAAAACGCCTCATACGATTTTCATCAAATTTCGAAAAGTTATTAAGTTGATGTTCATGATGATTCTACATAGTTCATATTTATCAAAATATAAATAAACGAGAAAGTTAGTACGATGTATATTTTACCGGTATTTTATTGAGGCTCAACCTTGAAAACCTCCGATCCATAGTTGCCAATCTGTTGACTTTGTTGCTAGATTTAGCGACTTTTTACTTCCTTTAGCGACAATTTTTAGTGTTTAGTGACATGCCACTAACTTTGCGATTTTCTACTAATCTAGCGACAAATTGAAATATTGCTTAATTTAAGCAGAAATAGATGCAATATAAAACATAAACCAAACAAATTATTTTATGATAGATTTATTAAAACCTATACAAGTTTTAATAAACCTTCAAATATTTCTACAGTTACTCCCCCATTTAAAAATAATATTGGAACATCTCATTGTAATTTACGTTGACGAACACATCATAAAACGCAGTTAAAATACTGAAAAAATGATTTCTATTAAAAATAAAATAAGGTATTCTTCTCGATGTACAAATTAGACCGATTTTTATGAACACCTTAAATACTAAGTTGATGGGGATTTTGACGATTATTGGACGTCCCCCTCTTAAATGAAGCTTACTTTGTTCAGAAAATCCAAAGGTTTTATTCCCTATGAGGACGAATGTAAGTTTTTGTAGATTGATTTATCATATCGCAATGATATTGACAAGGCAACGCAATATTTTCGCGGTTAAATGATAAATAAGAGACCGATACCAAATTCTAGGAACGAATGCTTGCCATGCGCGGGCAGGGAGGGCCCAAGGCACCGGCGAACCGGGCCGCTGCCCGGGGCACCAAAATCTTGGGGGCTATATTTCGACCTTCTGGATACCGATTTATATCGCCGAACAGGCTCAAACCTGTATTACATTCATTGTTTTGTCCTTTATCTTTACAAAACGATGAATAAATTAACATTTACCTCGTAATTATCTCAACAAACATTTACGGAGGGGGACGCTAGTGTGCTATTTCGCCCTGTGCGCGAGTATATAAAAAATCATTAAATTTGAGGCGGAAAACCTCCCTGCATCTTATACGCGAGTATTTACGGTATTTTATTTTTCTATTTAGTATTTAATAAGCTTGACCTATAAATGTTAATATCTATTCTATTTTTATTAATAAAAGGTTTACAAAAATTCTCCGTTAATACTAATAATTAAATATTAAGTTAACTGATATTTATAAAATAGATAATAAGCATACTAATTAGATTAATAATAATTATTTGAAGTATATATGCACTGTTTTATTTTTAACGACTTTTTAGCGACATTTTCTTTGAGTTTAGCGACTTTTTATCTACTTTTAAGGTTGGATTTAGCGACATTTTCAAATTTATTTTGTCAAATATGCTCCAATCAAAGCGAAATCCTGACACCAAAAACTTTTATAACGAACAAATAGTCTGATTTTTTCTTGTTTTATCCTTTAAAAGCCGCTTATTTTGTAAAGCAAAAAGATTTTATTTTTGAATTTTTTTAAAATTCTTACTCGTTTATAACTGCACTAGAAGTATTCATAAAGATTCTACTAACATATAGTGACCAGACGTCCCGGATTATGCGGAACAATCTCGGATTTCGACTTCCTGCCCCGCATGGTCAAGTGTTCCGGATAAGTAATGTACATAGGTTCCCGCGAATAAGGTGTCTCAATTCTATTGGAATATTTCATTTTAGGACTTTCTGCAGCGACCAATGATAAGTTCAACTACTAATGTAGCTACGATGTGAAGTGGTTATATTAATCAATAAACGCTGGAATCTAATCCTTTGGCAAACAAAATAAAACTGACATCTTGCAAGTTCTCTTTTGTTTTGAGACTCAAACTGAGTGAGGGTTTAAATGGAAAAATATCAACAGTACTTCTATGTAAGGCAAGGGTGGGGAATCTTCGGCCCATAATAAGACTATGACATACAATTAACATATACGCTACTACTCGAATTTCTAATGCTAGCAAGCAAATACTACTTTACATGCATAGCTAATAAGGACAACGTCTCATTCTCGGGGAACAGAAAATATGTACATAAGATAATATGGCAATATACAATGTATGCTCTTTACAATAAACTCTGTCTCGCGAAGAACCGTATATTTGCTTCCTTCCTTTTTCCAGTAAGAAAGTTTCAGGAATTGATGAGTCACACCGCAAATTAGACTCGCGGACTCTAGGCACAACCCACGGACCACCGGTTGAGAATCACTGATCTAGAGCAAATGACGTATGAATGATGCACTGACGTTTGTCAGACGAATAATATAAAGCTAGTCAATATTAACGGTGGGTATCCCTTGTGACAAGGAAAAGGCAGGAAAGTAAATAGGATTATCAACGCGTGTATCCGCTTTCAAAACCAAATAACAGCAAGGAAAACACACCAGAACGAGTGTTTTTTTGGTATTTAAACTTTCACCGCGACATCGTATGTATTACTTAAATCATTGTCGGAAATTTAAACTAACAAATGAATTTTTTTAGTACAGATAGCTCGTAAAAATTTTTGCTAATCAGAACAACGTCGAGGTTCTTTATTATATGAGATGTACACATATTTAGAATCTCTTTAGAATTGTACGAAATGCTTTGCCGTTCCGAGTCTCTCAAAGGATAATTAAATATCTGTAAAATTAATATCAAGACTGAGAAAGAGCGTTGCAAAGGAGACCATGTTTCTCATAACAGAAAAATATTTTTTTCTGGGATAAAAAAAGAGGAAAAGAACTTTTTCCACAAATAATAGAGGAATATAAAGAATTTAAAACCACTCTCATGTAAAAGAGAACAAAATTCCTCGGTTTTTTAGTCTAAGCGGGTGAAGAAATAAAAATCACATGCTGTAGATTAAGGGATAATGAGATGTTAGGATGTCATTCCGAGAAAAAAAAACTCGGAAAAGTACTTCATTTCCCTATTTAAAACTATGGAAAGACCGAACTACTCGAAACTTATATTTTTTAAATTCGCTAATATATAGATTTTACATTCCCGTAACTTTTACACTTGTAGGAATTAGCATTATTTATATAACATCACGCCGCTTTCATCCACTGCTAACTTAGCACTTTTTCTCTCTCTAAAACTTATTGAATGGTCGGAAATTTTTTAACAGTTTATCGGTGGCGATGCAAGTGTAATGACGTAAATACACGTCGAGCCATAATCCGTAAAAAAATTAAAATCACGGAGAAAATATTCTCTCTGCTCTGAATTCCAACAATTCCACTTTACATGCTGGAGAGTTACTCGACAGGACAAAAATTTACTCGCTACCTGTGAATGCTGAACAAATATTTATCTTTCGTCTCAACAATTGATACATCCTTTCGTTCTCATCGAGATTCATGTACAGAAACATCAGCACCACAAAATGGCAAATGGGATCACAATTCTAAAAAGAGAATAACAATATGTTTTAATTTCATTATAATGGAATTTTTAAATAGCGCATAGCAGATTGCGTGGCAAGCGAATTAATTAATTAAGAGATTTACCGTGTAACGTCAGAATGGCACACAAACTCTTTGATATAAATTAGGGTGATTGTGATGAATGTCTGCTGCGCAATTGCGGTTGAATCAATTCCTCGTGAATACGTTATCCATTAACAAAAAGAAAAATTCTGAAAAATGTAATTTATAGCTTGAATATAATTGAAATGAACAATACTAAATGTAATCCAATCGATTTTGATAACTCATTTTCCCTGGTTAACAAAAAAATAAACATTCTCATATGCTACATTAGTGACACAATGAACAAAAGTTAGGTATTAGTTTTTATGGATAAGGATTATGCGTCAAAGTCAATATAAACGCCTCGCGTATTAATAAAAATGAGAGGCAAAGAAAGGACATGAATCCGCTTTGTGGTTTGGAATTATTTACGTTCGCATTTCTGAAATAGAACAGACTTTCCAATTAAACACAACGAAGGCAAAATCGGATTGGGTTTGAAAGGCTGTTTGAAGCAGGACATCGAACCGAAATTTTTTCCGCTCCGTACAAAACGCAAAATTTCGGTTCGTTTCCGGATTTTCTCCAACAATCACCACTGAGGTTCAAACCGGTTTTCATTTTTGTGACATTATTTTTTTTTAGATCTCCACAAGTTTAATCTTATTCTACGGAATTTTTAATTAAACCAAGTAAGTATTTCAATGACAATGTTTATATTAGTTTTAGAAGAGGTATCAATTAATAAATTCTTACGATACACATTTGAAAATTTGAAACTACTTCGTTGGAGACTAGGGACGATATTTTTTATTTCGTATAATTCTAGAAATCGTGTCATCGTCAAACATATCGTATCGCGAGTGTAGATAATAAACGATTCTGAAATTGGGTCATGAAAACATTTAGTTTATGAAATCTGAACAATATACCGAGAAGCTTCCTTTAAAGACGGAAAGAATTTTCAAATCCAGAGAGAAGTCTTTTAGACATTCGTTGGTGCAAACTAGAAAATGACAAGAAACTATATCGATGAAATAATTAGTGCTTGAAAACTTTGGTCGTCAAAAAGAGAACATTCCAAGACATTACGTGATATCATTTTATATAAATCATCGCCGTTATAAATAAACTCTTTAAATCAGTAATAAAATTCATATATAAAGAAATTACACTGGGCGCTTGATGAACGGCCTCACCTCACATTCAGACTAAAATGTGTTTCTCCAGCCAGTCAAAATGTATAACTCTAAAGGCTTAGGAGCACGTGTTATAAAGACAATTAATCGGCCCTTGAGGTTATCGGAACTGTTCGGTGTACAAGCGTGATATTTTCAAAAAAAAAAAGGTGCCAGATTTGAACGCAAGGAAAACACATTTTTTACTTCCTCTTTTTATTCAAACCGATAAAAAGGAAAGATATGAATAACGGTTTTCGGTTTCGGTTCGGGTTCAAAAAAATAAATTTTCGGTTCGAGTTTGGTCTCATTCCATAGAGAACTATTGCCTTTTTTCGGTTTCGGTTCTCTGTTCGGTTCCGGTTCGATGCTCCGTTTTGAAGTGGAGAGGAAATAGGCAGAAACGAGGAAAAAAAGATAAGAGGCAAGGGGAATGGAGACGAAGGGGGGAGAGAGAGAGAGGGAAACAGTCACAAATATGAATAGAATCGGATAAAAATTGTGTATGGGTAAATAAAATAGTTAAAAATAAAAGGGGGAGAAAGAATGAGGAAGAGAGAACAGAGAAAAGTAGTGGTAAGAGATGGAGGGGAAAGCGAAACACTGAAAAACAGTGACACACTTTAATCAAGTGATAGAGAAAGAACGCACAAAAACATGGAATGAGTGAAAATAAGACAGAAGAGAGAGAGAGTGAAATTAAGATAAAAAATGAAAGAATTAAAAACATCTTCATTGTGCGAGATCGCTACTCTAAAGCGTCCACTTCAACAAAGCTAGGTTGCAAGAACACATTTGAATCATACTGTAAAAGCAAATTTTTATATGGGAGATGAAAGCAAAATGCAAAAATAAATTTCAAATTACAACTATTAAAATTAAAACAACGCGTAAATAGGAACTTAAAATATGCATTGTGAATAGTTCAGAGGTAAACAAGATGTTGGAAGTTGCATAAAAAGTTACCCCAATATTTAAAATAATTTAATTTCGCTGACAATAGCGAAAGAGAAAGAAGAGAAAAAACGTGATAAAAACGAGGAAAAATTTAATAGAATTTGTGATAATGATCTTAACACAGTTCTTTCTCATGCAAAGTAAGGGATGAGTATCATCCCAAACTGAAAATATTTTAAATAGTGTTTTCTCAATTACTCTTTAACAGACAAAATTATTTCTTGGATACATTCAAAATGTTGCAAGCAAAACCAATTGCGTATGTTCAATCATCCAACTAAAGAGTTAATTTTTACGCTGTATGAATAATTGAAAAAGTGATATTTTCTTTTTGTTCCACCAGAAACTCTGTAGTAAGATGATATTCAATATGTTAATAATGCTCACCGAATCCACAACGACTCTTATAATTGTGTTCATACTTTTTTGCATCCTTTCGATATAATGATTTTTGTAGTATGAAGTTTTAAGACAACTTGATTGGAACAGTAATATAAAATCACCTCTTAAATGTCATTTCAGAGATAATTTAATTTGTAAAACTTAGATTGATTTTACTTTTACTGACGTAAAACTTCACTTACTCAGTCATTACTCTTTTATAGTTAGATCATTAGATGGTCAAATATGACCATGAATATTTTCTGTTGACTATAATATCCGAAGCGAAATTACGGTACTTTTCACAGTAATAATTCCTTTGACTGGTCGATACATATCCGTATCAGGTGGCACTTGTGAAAGTGCCTCAAAAGCCCTATGCCGAAGAGTACAATGCTATTAGGTGGTAATATGGGTTATAAGGTCAAGCGTAGCTCCCTTTTCCATCTTTTGGAACTTCAAAGAGCGACGCAAGGTCAAACAAACCCTATCTACCTCCCTTCTTCATACTATTCTCTTTCAATCCCCTTTTTATTCATTTATTACTCACTATTTTCCCTTACTTTCTCCCCATTTTTATTTTTTAAATTAAACCCATAACGAAGTCTCTCATTCAATATAAAAAATCTGATGTGGCCAACACAAGACTTTCTCAATATTTGGGGTATAGATGTTTAAATTATTATGAATAGCATTATAAGGCAAAATTATTATTTCGTATCGTAAAATAATACAGTCGTTCTTCTTGCAGTAAATTAAATTTTGAATATGTTTACAGAATTCACCGCTACATGGTGGTGGCGCTGTATACTGGAAATTTACGAATAAGCAAAATATCTCCGAAATGGATCGTTCTACGAAAATTTGTTTCAAACAAAAGTTGGAAGAAATATTATTCTCTACAACTTTGGTTCTCACGAAGATTACGAATAACGACGTTTTTAAGAAATTGGACGGAAACCGAAAAAAACCGATTATTTATAATAATTCCTAAACAATAACTGCTATGGAAAATTGTTTGAAATAAAAGATGTAGGAAATTACATTTTTTACATTTTTTGTAATGGTCAATGTATACAATAATGAAGTATTATCGGAGAAATATTGCAAAAACCGAATCGGGTTTCGAATAAACCTCGACTTCCGGTTAACCGGTATTGTCCAAAAACTAATCATTTCTTTGTGCTCATGCTAAAGTGTTATATATGAAATTTGGTAACGTTATGGCATGTACTTTTTGAGTTAGAGCGCCCACAATCACAAAAATCCATCCATCCACACACATCATTCCGAAAATAGTCTAAACGTGTTCTGGAGACCTCATAACGTGTATTTCCGTTGAAATCTCGAAGTCGATTATTTTCGTGATCACAATACTTTCCCCATACTATGTATGGAAAATGTAAAAACAAAGACACTTTTTAATAGAATACTGGGAAAACTGTCAACCAAGCTCAATCGGAAAAAGTAAGTTTAGAGTTCTGACTCAACATAATGTTATGAAGGTTAGGGATTATTCAATAATCACTGAAATAAGTTTATTGATTTTTGTAAATCTTATACATAAAAATGAAGTAGGAAGATGAGTTTAAAATGTTTAGAATTTCGTTGAATCAACATCAAAGATGCCTACATTTTAGCCTAAATTAACTTATTTTTTAAATTTGTTATCTTTAAGTGTTTATTTGTCATATAGTATACCATTAGACGAAATAGACTATTTTATGGCCGACAAGCTGACAGAAAACGTAAACGGAAAAACAACTGATGCCGGAAAAACCGCAATTTGTTTTAACATATATTTTTACCATTGTTTTTCGGATTAACACGTAGATATTTGGTACAGCAATACCAATTTATATATTATGTTTAATAATAGTAATCTGTGCTATCTCGTACAAACGCCGAACTGTCGAGTTCTTATATATTTTAAAAATAATTTTGAAAAGTACAAATTAAAATGATAATAAACTTTTTAAAGTGTTAACCTCTTAATGTTTTTGAAATATACTCTGAATCACTTTCCCTAGTTTTTACATTTTTCCGATACATGATTTATAATCACCTGTGTACAAAATGTCAGCTCTTAATTTAATCTATTATTTCCCGGAAAAAATACCTGGCGAAAGGACGATTGGTAATTACATAGATTATTCTCAACATAGGAATACGTAATAATTGAGGGAATTTTGACACTTTCAATTTTGCTCAATTAATTATTAATTCATGCTCGCGAACTAATCAACGTTATATTAGATTTATATGTACTCAATTTTACGCGATGAATGTGTAAATAACATGTGATTATTAAGAGGAATTTGCTTTTTTCCCTGCATTGATTCAATAACGATTATTTTTTCAAAAGTTAAAAGTGATTTATTCAAACAATTTCGCATCCTTTACTCGCTCTACATTACTGTTAAGGTGGTTTCGAAGTATATGACTTATAAGATTTAAAAAGGTCGACAAGCAGAAGAGAAATAAATCACCTGACATTCCATTCCATCCCATTTAAATACAGCATTCAAAATACAGCTAAAGAGAGGTATCCTCAAATCAGTAGGTCGGATAACAGAATAGAATCTAGAATTCCTGTGAAATGATTTATGTATAGCATTACCGTGCTACTTTTATCCTTCAGGAATCATTAATTTATTTAATAGTTTATTCCCATGAGATGTTATATGAAGATCACCACATCCATTTGAAGTGCATGTTTTTAAAACACACATTTTAACATAAAAACAAATTTCAATACCGCAAGCACCCTCCTTCACCTAACCTGTTGAGGTTTAGCATCACGCTACGAATTAAAGCAAACATTTTCCACAGAGAGAAAATATACGGTATTAAGTATGCATACATTATCGAATAATAAAAACATTTCCCTCGTATTCCTATGTTCTTAATGAACGATTATGAAAACTCTCTACTTACTTTCAAATGAACGACATACTTATGAAACACTCTCTGAAATGTTAATGGACATTAAAATTTTGTCGTTCCAACTAACATGTAAATTATTAGTTGGGCCACCAAAATAACCCTAAACGAGCTCTAAAAATCTTAAATTTAAAAAACACATTTACTGCGAACCATAAAGAGCGAAAAGTAATTAAAATATTCAAAATTGCGTTTAACAGGATAAAGTAACCCAACGGATATTACCAAGCGGTATAGAGATTTAAGGAAATAAGAGTGAAATTGCGGAGGTCCAATATTCTTCGGCAGAACCATTTGGTCAAAATTCCCGTAAAGAGAGGGAAAAGTCTGCGGTAGTAACCTTCACAAATCACATTTACAACCGAGGTAACCGAAATCGAATTAGGAGCAATTAAAGGGTCGGAACGCTCTCTCTAATTATTTCAATTAAAAATATCATTACGTTCATTAGTTGGGAGTCATTTCCTGCCAAGAGGGCGTCCCGCGGTTGTACCTCACAGATTTTTTTCAGCCTCACCCCCTTGTGCGCACGCCTCCTCTCCCCTCCGACCGGTTATTTCCTCCGTCCCTCCCCCTCCCCCCCTCCCCCCTGCGGCCCTGCCTCTTCCCCTCCAAACCCCCCTTTCCCACATTTCTGTTTGCGGAAATCGAGCTCACAAGCGTGGTAGCTCTCCATTCAGCTCAAGTACCACCGCATAGCTCAGGTGTGCCCCCCTCCTCCTCCCTCCCCCCCCTCCCCCCGGAGGGCCACTCATCTCAAGCCCATTTAAAAGGAATGAATGAGGGATATACTAACAACATATTACTCCAAAATTGTAAAATACGGGTAGAGAGCGAAGGAAAGAGAGGAACATAGCTTCGTTGCAGTGGGGGGGGGGGGGGGGGTGAATGTACTTCTGAGACAGATAGAGAGTAACGTTATTACTATCATCTTCATGACCACTCTGTCTAGTACGCGGCTCCTGGCTCAGGATTGTTATAGGGGAGTGAGACTGAAGAAGTCTTCTCGGGGGAGAGTTACTACGGCAATTCGGCCGCATTTAACTACTCTGGCGATTTTGTTTCGTCCTCTCCCTCGCTGCATCATCCATTTCTCCTTTCCTCTTTTCTCATCTTCACGCGTTTTCTCTCTCTCCCTTCAATTTATCCATCCACCCCATCTCGCGGGACTTGTCTTTCTACTTCACTGAGCACCGACAACAGTGCCTCCTCACGTTGGTTTTTAATAATTTCGAGACGTCACGGAAGCCACCAAGGTACGCAGACTACGGGACGCGGCTTCCTATTCCGCTGCACGAGAGGATCCTGTCGTCCTACTAAGCGGTGAGATAAAAGTATGTGCTTCCTCCCGGAAAAATAGGACATCTTTGAAAGGAGAAAAATATTATTGGATCGTGGAAGGCAAGACAAATCGACTAATGTCCGCGATTCACGTCTTTTCTCATTTTGTAAATTACGCTGGAATCGGATGTTTATTTTCGTTATTTATTGGAAATACGTAAAACTTTTGAGGAAAAGAGATCGATTTGAATAGAAAGTTGGGTCACAATCGCAGGATTCCGTCCCTTAAAATAATATAAAATTGTATATATAGAAGTTTGTTTTATTTATAATGATATAACGGATGTAAAGTGATATCACGAATGAGTTGAGCCCATAGATAATGACACTTGATAAAATTCCGAATAATTATTATCAAAGTTTGCTGAAACTCCATTTTACAGACATATTTGGTACTATAAGTAATAGCATGGTAATCACATGTTGTAATATTAAGCATTTTCATATAATACTTTAACAGATATGTTATACATTCCATAAGTGCTCAAGAAATAATTCACAGAAGTTTGCAATATCTTTCACATGAACCATAAGGTGATCCCGCTATTTTAAAATTGAATAAATTGTAAGATTTTAGATAAGATTTTCAAAATGTGAATATTGTCACGTTTATACGATTTCCATGAAATACGGTCATTAAAACGGAGCTAAAGTACTCTTCCATGAAATCGCGCAATTACAAACGAACTTGAGTGCAAAGTTCCTTGCCAATAAAGTTTAAAGTAGTCCGCTGGTCTAAAAAGTCTTTTACTACGTCCCAACAACGTTATAAATAAGCGATGTACGAGCGGGAAAACTGTACACATAAAACTATTTTAAAGCAAAGCGAACGATCAAACAGGAAAAGGTATAAGACGGAGCCCTGTGCCATGGTAGCGAATTCCAAATAGGGACTACCTCCTCGATCGATAGCCCATGTATTTTCAGCGTTTAATCTCCGTCCATATTCGTCTACGGTATTCATCCCAAAAACTCCCTCGCGCCAAAGACATCGCCGTTTCGACGCACTCCCGAGCCCCTCCGCCACCTCCCTCCTCTCCTTCTTCCTCCTCCCGCTACCCTCACCCTCACTTCTCTCCTTCCCCAACACTCGCATCAACACTTTAGCCGCAACTCGATCCTACTCCTCTCGCGCGCCACATGGCGGATGGAATTCTGCTGCAGAATCCTTGTCTTCACGGTAAGCGGCCTGGACTTCTTTTGGGAATACATAGACTGGTTAATACGCATCGTGTACCTTCTCTCTCGACTTCGATTCTATCTTCAGCTTCTTCCTCTTCCTATCCGGGCTTTCCTTTAGCTGTCTTCCCCACTCTCCCCTCAATTCTCGTCCCATCCTCGCAGCTCGCATAGCTTCCCAAACAACAACAAGGAGTTTAGCCTAAAAATTCCTCAGCACGTGCGGTTTTAATACCTCCCCCATATGCCCTGTCTAAACATTTTTCGGGACTGCATTTGCTTGGAAATTTTGATATGCTAGACTTGTGAAATTGGATCTCGAAACGTATAGCACAAAAAGCCGTGAAAGTTCGAGTTACCTTGTTAGCCTTTAATGAGTTGACGGTTGAGGAGTCTGCTAGGCACGCCGGCCAATAGCGGATAATGAAATACCAACTCAACTCTCTTGGTCACCTCGTTAATACAGCTCCATGGATTACGTTTACTTATTACATGAGTAGGGTCTCTGGCGTTACCTAAAACTGACTTGCTACCATACATCGCCCTCATTAGGTTCAAAGTTTAATCTTTGATTTTAGTATCGGATTATCTTTGACAAAAAAATTTGTCTGTGAAATTGCTGTCCAAAGTTACGTAAATTAAACTGGGTTTGTATGTCAGGCATAAAAATATAAGTCACGCGGAATTTTTGTTCGATATTATTTTAATATTTTTTGTAATATTTGCTCTTTAAATTATGATTTGCACCGCGGATTTCTTATAATTCCATCTACATGATATTCATGGTAGCATCAAAAGTAAACTCAGGGTTAATAACGAACTTATGAACATTACTTAACCATTGCTAAAATTCATAACGAATGTGTACTTATGAATACTGATGAATTCGTACATGTACTCCTTCGTGCCATGTTGAAAAAGATTGTCGGATAAAACCGTTTAAAGTCTCAAAAGAAATGCTCAAAATTGGAGAAGATTAAGATTATGTTCTTAGTAATTTGAAAGATATTTAAAAAAATCTAATGCGCATTATTAAAAATGATCAGCCGAACTGAAAAAAAAACGAATGCAAATTATGGTACATAATCACGCAGTTAAGAGGGATTCAGTGGAATGAGGCCTAACAGTTGTAAATTATTTTGTAATATTAATGATTCGTGTTAAACAGGTTTAAAATAAAGGAATCATCCGAAGAGTTTACCCGCAGTTACTTTCTTAACCATTTCCCAACATAAGCTTTATTTGGAAGAGTTTCGTGGGGCTATCGCAGTAATATATCATTTAAACTGCAAAAAATCCACCAGCTTTTCACCTGTCAACTGCAAGGGATCACTTTTTAATTTCGCATTCTTAACCTTTAAACTAAGAATGAAAGCCACGTCTTTTTCGAGTTGCCTAATTGGCAAGAGTTTTCTCTGAATAAAGCCGTTAATGGAGGCACATCTTCAACTCGTATCCGAGATGTTTTTCTGAAGCAGAGACAATTTCCACCAGCTCACCTTCAAAACAGTTTGCCAAAGAGGATTCACGGAATACATTGAGGGCGTTCTATCGCTTCAACCCTTTCCTCCTCCCATTTTCTCTCGCCCCCCTCCCCCTCCCGTACCACCCTCCCTTGGAAGATCTCTCCGCATGTCACGAGGCGTTCACACAGTCATTTCAGACAGGTTTCCAATTCTGCCGCATCACAACGCACCGCCATCGCGATCCTTCCCACTCGATGCATACCCTTTAAGAATTTGTCCATGGCAGAAGTTTTTTTATTCGAGTACCGAGTTGGAAACAGTAAAAGGGGTTTGAGAGAATGAGAATGAAGGAAAGGAAGGAGTTATCTTATAGTTCGTTTTCTTCTGGTCCTCTTCAATCGAATGGGAATATGTTAAATGGACCCATAATGCCTTTTCTGCTCACTTCTATTTACATATCAGATTTATGGAATTCAAATGAGGACGTTGTCTGCTTTGGCATTGATTTTCTCGATCGAACTACTGATGGCCGTTAAATTCAATGGATTTAGTACTGTAATCAATACACCTGAAGACGTTTGTTTCTGCGCTAAACTATCATAAAACATAAAGATAACTTATTCTCATATATCGAATAATAATATAACAACGAAAAGGCAATAGTCAAAATTCACCGTAAATTCCTCATTAAAATTATGGAAAAGACGGCTAAAATTTATTATTTATCACAAGACATTAATTTTTGTATTTCACTTGAGGTGAATTTTACTTTTAAACGCCCATATAATTATGTTTAACGGATAAGATTGAAATAAAATATTATATTAGGACATTTGAAAATATACGACGTATGTTCCCTCCTAAGGCACACACAATAATATATACAGGGTGTCATATAAAAAAATGGCATAAGAAAAATAATATGCTATGAAAACGATAGCGTTTTAAATAAAACACAATGTAGATACACATGCTGTCAATATTTTTAGGATAATTTACATTTATTTATCCATGGAGATACAAAGATAAAATTTTTAAGGTTTAAATATTCTCAAGGACAAATTCAAATAAGACTTACTACCTCTACATATTAAAACAGGATTATTTAAATTGAAGGATTTAGCTATTTGGGTCACTTCATCTCTGAAATCGATACTAATCCGCGCGAAACCTGCGAATTCTAACAGGCAATTTTGAATTGCAAATTAGTCGGAAAAATTAAAATTATATTAATTTTCTTGTCTGCCGAAGATAAAGTAATATCTTTCAGCCTATTAAAGGAAGATTTTACTCCAACGGCAGAATATGATTTAATATTCAATAAGTTACCAATATGCGGTTCAATTACGAATGTTTATAATAGTAGTAATTTGGTTTTACTGGTGCGTCGACAACGAAGGTCATTTTTCACCGTCAAATTCATTTAGTTAAAGTTAAAAGAAATAAGTTAAAATATCTAGATAAATTGAAATAAATAAATTAAAATAAATGAGCACATAAGTTAGGTAAATAATGATAAAAGCAATAAAAACAATCATGTAAAACTGGAAATATTTATAGAGCAGTTAAAAGTTTTTTTCCCTTAGGAACGTTAAAATAATGTCAATCGTTTAGAGGATCGCCAGCTAACAATAAGGTGTCAGAGATACAGCCTCTGATTTTTAAAATTTGACGGGTACCTCTATATTTGACACATTCCGTCAAGTGGTGACTTATGGTTACAGGGTAGGTTTCTTTTCCCGCGTAAATAGGAATGAGTGCGTAAAAGCATAGTGGCCAATTCTTAGTCGGGTGACTGCGACTTCTTCCCGGCGGTTGTTTCGTACCGAGATTGGCCACGGAGTAACACTTGCTTTGATGGCTCTCAGCTTGTTGCTTGTAACTCTATCCCAGGACTTTTGCCATTTTTCATGCAGGGTTTTCTTAAAAAGTTGTTTTAAGTCCTGAGATGGGACCATTTTGATGTCAGTATCCACTATGTACAGTGCTGCCTTCACAGCCGAGTCGGCCTTTAGGTTTCCACCAATTCCGACATGCCCAGGGACCCACATGAAGAGTATATCCACATCGTTTGCCATCAGTCGATATAATAAGATATGGATATCCTGTACCGTGGGATGGCTCTGGTACGGATTTAGGATTACTTTCAGTGCACTCATAGAGTCCAAACAGATGATGTATTTCACACTTTTAGGCTCAATGCCCTGCAACGCCCTCTGGACTGCGATCAGTTCAGCAGTGAATATGCTGCAGAAGGGGTTCATTTTAAAAGCATGCGTGCTATGTCGAAAGGATGTGTATGCACATGAACAGCCATCCTCCGATTTCCAACCATCCATGTAGATCTGAATATGAACAGGACACTCCCTCATTATTTCTTGGAACTTGTACAATGATGGGTCCGTTTCAGATTTGGAATGACTAGATAGTTGTGTCAGGCGCCTTATTACCGGCACCTGCCACGGTGGAGACTTATGGAAGCCTCCGGGACAGATTTCCGAAAGTTGAAGGTTTTCTCTGCCAATAAACTCATTAAAACGTATGCCTAAGGGTGATGTTGCTCTTGGTCGTCTATTAAATAGTTCTATAAAACGTGGTTTAAAAATTATATTACAACGAGGATGAGTTTTCAATGCTATAATTTTTTAAAATATGTGCACATTAAAAGCGTTCTACGCATCTCTAAGGGCGGCTCTCCTGCTTCGCAGTAAATAC
The DNA here is from genome assembly GCA_036926305.1 of Uropetala carovei. Classification (NCBI taxonomy): domain Eukaryota; kingdom Metazoa; phylum Arthropoda; class Insecta; order Odonata; family Petaluridae; genus Uropetala; species Uropetala carovei. Next base: position 3,146,818 of record JAXCHB010000006.1, read on the forward strand.
TGGGAACGGCTGATTCTGAAAGCATCAGTAGCCAACCTTAGAGCGGAGTTTTGCACAGACGCCAAAGGGCGAAGATACGAAGCTCGTGCCGAGACGTATATGAAGAATCCGTAATCCATTTTCGACCTTACTAATGCCCGGTAAATACTGAGCATTGATGTACTGTCAGCGCCCACGACGAATTTGTTAAAAATCATAAGTATTTAAAAACTTAACATTTATTTTTTAAAACACTTATGTGGCTCCGCCAATTTAGTCTTTTGTCTAAAATCATACCTAGAAAACGGATGGTATCCACGAAATCTAATCTATTACCTCCTAGTTATAAAAGAGGTTGAGGGAAGATTCCTCCCACCCTCTAAAGAAGGTTGCATTTGGTTTTTTCGTTGGAGAAACGAAAACCATTTGCACGTGCCCATTTGTCTAGGCGATTGATAGGAAGCTGTATCTGCCTTGTTGCTGTAGACAATTTGGATGATCTGCAGAAAAATTGCAAGATCGTATACAAATAGGGATACCCCTACTGGTGTCTTTATACAGCTTACTTGTCGTTTAGCGCCCTAGCAAACAAGGTCATGCATAAGACTGATCCCTGTAGAACTCCGTTTTCTATGGTGTAGGGTCTTGATAGGGCAGTTCCTATCCGTACCCTAGCCATTCGATTTGAAAAAAAGGGGGAGATTTGCTTTAAAATTCCAGTCGTGCAGTGTACATAAAATTTTGTGTCGCCACGTCGTGTCGTATGTTTTTTGAGGTCGAAAAAGACCGCCGCGACGTGTTGGCGAAGTAGAAAGGCCTCCTGGATAAAGTTTTCAGCCTTTAACAAGTGGTCGATCGTGGATCTGTTACGCCTGAAGCCGCACTGGATGTTCGACAGTAGGTTACGGCTTTCTAGGCACCAATAAAGTCTTCGGTTGTCCATTCTCTCTTAGATCTCGCATAAGCAGCTCGTTAGAGAGATGGGACGGTAATCAGATGGTAAGGACTTGTCTTTTCCCGGTTTTGGGATGGGTATTATTAAGGACTCCCGCCACTCATCGGGAAAACGCCTTTCCACCCACAGTTGAATAAAGGTCTTGAGAAGCTCTCCCTTTGCCCTTTTGGGTAGGTTTTTTAAAAACATGTTGTGGATGTTATCAACACCCGGAGAGGTATTTTTAGACTCCGTTATTGCTGATTCTAGTTCCGCCAAGGAAAAAGGATTCTTGTAGGGATCTCTTTTACTTCCTGAATTGATGTGTACAAACCTCCTTTCTATTTCACTTTTGATTATCTGAAACGAATCTGGGTATTTTTTTGTACTACTCGTTTCAGCGTAATATTTTCGCATAATGTCTGGAATTTTATGGCTGGATTTTATTAATACCCCATCGGAATTCATTCCAGTAATGTGAGATGGTTGATGGGTCCCCGAGATCTTTCTAATTTTTCTGTGCACAAGGCCTGCGGTGATTTATGGATGAAACATTTCATCCTAGACTCTTTCTTCGCATTCTTAGGCAATTGTCGATCTTTCGCCCTCAGTCGACTAAATGCTACTAGATTTGTTGCATTGGGATATTTATCAAAAATTCGCAGTGTTCGTTTCCTGTTTTCTATAGCCGCTGCACATTCATCGTTTCACAACGGAACTCGTGGACGATGCGTCTTTCCCGATGATTTCGGGATGCCTTTTCTGCGGCAGTTATAACGGCGCCATTGAAGCATTTCCTCTGTAAAGAACTGCGACTGGCATAAAAATTAAAATTTATTTCATTTTTAAAATCTGTCCAGTTAGCTTTCTTTAAAATCCATTTTCTAGGATAGTGAAAACTATTAAATGGACCTCTCTTAGCGATTAAAATGGGGCAGTTATCACTTCCGCAAAGATCTGGGTGAACGGACATGGAGAACAGTGGAGCTATTACACTTGTACTGATAAAAATATCAATGGAGGAATATTCCCCATTAAAAGACTTAAAACGTTTTTCACGGTCATTTAATAAAATCACGTCTCCCGTTATTGTCGGCCATCGTGTCTCCTCAAGAGGGTGTTATTGGCATTAATATCCCCTAACAACACAAATGGTCTGGGTAGCTGCCTGACTAGATCTTCCAGGTACCTCCAATTTACAGGTGCCCCTTCTGGGATGTATACATTACAGAATGTAATTTCCTCCGGAGTGGCTACGATAAGGGCGACTGCCTGGAAGGGCGTCTGCAGGCTCACATGGGAGGTGTAAAGGGCATCCCTGATGGATACTGCAACTCCCCCTTGAGTTTTGTTACCATTTAGGTCATCCTTCCGGAAGACATTAAATCCTTTCATTTTCACCTTATTTTTAAAATGAGTCTCTTGCAAAACTATGCAAACAGGGTTGAGATCAGATAAAAGGATCTCCAACTCTTCCCTGTGTATAAAAACCATTGCAGTTCCACTGTATAGCTCAAAACAAGTTTAAGAATTGAATAAATATATAAATACAAACATATATATATTAGCTAAAAATATCTCCATTTTCAAATTTTTTTAAAGTCCGTCTCAATAGAAGCTTATCTTGTTATTCTTCCCTTCCCCCCTTTCTTCCGGTGAGTTGTGAGAGAGTTCTCCCACTAACTCTCGGAAAGCGTCCCCTCCATCCTCTCTTCAGTTCGTGGAGGTCTGCGGGAGGCGCCAGGTGATGGAGTCTTGTCCGGTCTCCCTCCAGCATTTTTCTTATGTGACCAAGTTTTTTCTGTGTCATAACAGGGGCATTTCCATTGGGCCCCTCCTTTGTCGTAACTGGATTCGTACTAGGTTTTTATTTTTATTTTTGTCTTTCACTTTTTCTTTTTTTCTGTTTTTTTCCTCTGCTTTCTGGATGGATAAGTCATCCGTCTGAGTCCCCATGGTCCTCTTTTCATTGCAGTTGCTGCCAAAGACGCCAAAGATTTGGAGAAGACTGGAGCAACGAGTGTCATGTATTACTTACGAGCCTCGAAATACGAGTTTCTCTATCGTCTTGATCTCCATTACTTTCTTCTCCTTTAATTTTGCGAAGTCTCGGGAGAAAGCCGGGTGAGGGCCTTCAGCGTTGACTCAAGGCAAGGCCTCCTTGCAATCTTTCTTGTCGTGCTACTCTCGATTACACCGGGGGAAGCTTGGTGTGCCTTTGCACCCTGGTGCATTATGACCAAACTTCTGGCACTGAAAGCAGCATAGAGGACTCGGTATACGGTCTAACTGGACAGATCTCATAACCAACTCTGACCTTCTCTGGCAGCTTGTCAAGGGAGAAGGTGAGGATCATCGAGGTGGAGTTAATGACCTCAACATTTCTCTTTATCGTGAACCTTCTGTAGTATATGACGTCCTGTGGGGCCATCTCTCACTTACATACCTCGGTGTCTACGTAGAGAAAGTTATAGTAAGTTATGACCCTCTGGCAGGTGTAGAGGGTTTTATGCGCTTCTACCTTGACTGGCATGTCCTTCAGCGTAGTAATATTCAGTATTTTAGTGTTTTGTGTCTCGTTGCACGTCTGAATAAGAAAAGTACCTCTCAGTTTCTTCATTGACTGAAGAGGCCTAGGTACCTGCGAAGAAAGATATATATATCAAGAAGGGAGACACTTTGGTAAAGATCTCGCCTTCTGTTGTTCGCTTCATTATCAAATATTCACTGCACTTTAAAACTTTATTACACCCGTCCGTGTCCGGACGGGATCTCTTTAAGTGAGGAAAATTGTCTTCCGCTATTGGTTTGACTTAGTTTTTTCATCCTCTGGTAACCTCACCCACCACTGAGCCACAAATGGGACGCCGCACCACAAACTGACGCGCTCGCCAGGGCTAACAAGCAGGATATAGCACCTCTGACTTGGTTATCTGCTTCGGATAGGATCTCCAGTGCATGTGCTCTCCAAAACCATGTACCTTTGATCCCCATACACAGACCCTCATAGCCTCAGCACTCGGCGACCGGAACGTCGAGACGCGACGGCAAGCCGATTGATTCATCGGGTTTGGCTAGCAGCCGACGCCCCGTTTACAGTGAATCCGAGGCCGAAGTGGTGTGTTGCTTACGGACTGCATCTTGGGCATCCGAAACCCAGATTAAGTCCAGAGAGTTCAAGCACCAGGCATCTCTTCTCCACCTTACGGATCTCCACGCACGGAAAACACGCGGGCCAGACCAGATGTAGTGACAAAACACAAACAGCAGACTCACATGCTGTCTGAAAACTACCTCGAGTTGACGGAGGGTTTTTTTCGAGGTTGTCTCCTCGCCCATTGGTAGCCTCTTACGACCAGCAGAGATGCTGCGGGAGTATTCTACTCCCCTACCCGCAGAGAGAAGAATGATTATGTCCTTCTGGGGTGAAAAACTGTAAAATCCTATTACTACATTAAGTAACCGTATTAACATGGGAGACAATATTCCATAACAATAAGGAAACAAATTTTTTTCTTGATTCATAGGTTTCATTAGATCTTCCACATTCGAAACATTCGATCGCAGATATAATGCTGATAGAAGTAAGAAAAATCTGTTCAACCATTGAAATTAAATACGAAATGTGATTTTTAATGCGAAAAAAGTATTTCTCGGCGTTTCATGAAAAAATATAATTTAAAGGTTCATTGACCTCTTATCTTTGTCAAAATGTTTGTGTCACCATTAATGTATTGCTACGAAAATCGTTAAATATCACTGGAAAGACCTTCAGCGCGCACTTTGCACAAACCCACATCAAAATATCAGCCCGGTTAACCTTTCCACCCATTTCCGCTAAGCCATGTATCGAAGAATGAAACTATAACCTCTCAAAATTACGAGGTGGATTCTACGAAAGAGTAGACAGGAAGGGAAAGAGAAGGATTAATCGCTAAGGCTCGTGAGCATAGAATGCCTCTGTAGCACAAATAGGAACGCCGCTCAAACGAGAAAACAGGCGGAGGCGCGTCGTGCATGCCATCGACATTATCCTCACGTCTCGATGTTTTTACAGGGGTCCTTGATGCAGTAAAGGGCGATGTATAGCTGGAGCGCGAAAAGTCGTGGGCGCGCGTAGGCGCGCGGATCGTCGAGGAGGGGCCCATCGAGAGTCCTTAACGAAAACCCTTTCAAAAAATTCTCTAGAATCTCCTCCGCGACCAAGGACGAGAAGCGAACGTTTCGCCGAGAGGGGCAATCAATCACTGGTCCGTCACTAAAGGGGCGGCCCATTAAGTGGGGTGAAGGTGCGGGGAGGGGGCGGAATAGGAAGGGAAGAGGCGGAGGCAGGCGGCCGCGGAGACAGGGAGCGACACGGAGCGGAAACCAATTAGGGAGGAGTCGAATGGCGGGTCGGCGGGGATAAAGGCGGGGATATCGTTAGAAGAAGGGGCGAAGAGATGTTCCCGGGGTCGGATTTACACACCGGCGGCACGGTTCCGCCGCCCCTGCCGCTTGCTCTCCCGACTTCCTCGGGGCAACCAGCCATCTCCCGCCGTGGGCATTAATCACCACGTCGTCACTCCGTCTGCGGACCTAGTAGAAACCTCTTCCGACCTGCCTCCGATCAACGCGTTTTTGGGTCCCTTTGGTGGTGCGCCGGCCCATCAATCTAGCGCCTCACCATCGATTCGGATAGGAGCGGTTGGGTGCTCAATGAGCACGTCCCGACACCCCCCTCCCCCCCCTCACCACCTAAAAAACGCGCTCCACGCGCGCCCTCTACCTGTATCACGGGATGACTGAAACCACCCCGCGGGCAACAACCCTCTTGGCCCCGTCTCTTTCCCTCCAGCGGAGCGGGCAAAGCGCCGCGTGGACAAAAGAATGGGGTTTGGGGCGAATGGAAAGTGGAGGCGGGAAATGCTATTTCAGTGATGAAGTAGCGGATAAAGTTTTAATGGTCAGAATTTTTTTTTTTATTTCCACGGCGCGGGATAAAGATGAGAGAATTTGGATTCGGTCGAAGATGGAGAAAGATCGGAGGAGGAGTGGAGAAGGAGGGTAGTGGAAAGGTCGAGGTGTTGTGTACGGGAATAGTTAGGAAAAGAACCCAAGGGTGGGGAGTAGGGCTGGAACTATTGAAGGAAGCTAGAGAATGTGAAGGAGGCTGTGGCTTCGGAGGGATGCTGGGATTCTGGAGCGAGGATTAAGGTGCGAATAGAGGAGTTAGGATCGGCCCGGAGAAGGAAGGAGAAAGGGTTAAGAAGTAGGCTGAGATTTGGAAGGTATAGGTAAGGAAAATAGGAGAGATAGGATGGGGAGGAGAAGAGAAGTAAAGTAGTTTTGTTTGAGAGTGAAGCTGACGGGAAATGGGAGAATAGGAGACGGGTGAGGGGAGAGGAAGGGAAGAAAAGAGAGAGAGAGGGGTGAGGGAGGGTTCGAGAGATGGGAGGTTTTGGAAGGGTGTGAGTCGGCTTCCGCGTTGGCACATTTCCCAGGATTACCTTGCGCGAATCCGGAGAGAGTAGAGTCCCTGGAGAGTAGGGGTATGCGAGAGAGAGAGAGAGAAGGGGAGGGGTGGGGGGGATAGTGCAGGGAGAGGATAATAGGGAGAGAGAGATGCGGGGGCGAGGGGAGGAACGGGGATCGAGACGGAGGGAAAGAGATGAATTGGGGGTTGCGGGAAGGGTGCGAGGGGAGGGAGGCTTTGGGAGCGAGACGAAGGAGGGGGAGGGGCTTGAAAAGGCATCCGGCAGGAGGGAATGACGAATAGAAAACTTTTATATGAAGAAACCCGAGAAACAAAAGTATCCATCGCTATAATAGTCACTCGCATTTTAAGCTGATATGTACTCTAACTGCGATTAAAACGCCTACTTTTTATTTGAAATAACAGCATGGATGAAGAAGTGTGGCGATTAAGGCTTAATGAAATGAGAAAAATGTAGCAAGTAAAACAACTAGAGCCCTAATAAACGTAAAATTGAGTGACCATTTCTCCGTCGAAAGAAAGAAAATGTGATAAAATTTCAATTCTTTAATTTTTTATTTGTTTCACGCTTCCGGAAAAGAGCTGCCTCACTGGATATGTGATTTTGAGGACGAATAGAACAGAAAGATAAATCTTTTACAGTTGGGTTAATTAATTTATTAAAACTTTCACTTTCCTCATAATCCTAACTATCTAATCTCACAATAAATTTGGAATCTTGTGAATATTGATATATTTAATTAACATGATTAAAAATTTTTATACCATCTGACTACGTATAATATTCATCATGTTAATAACTCAAACTGAACCGATAATAAAGAAACTAACACGTCAAAGAGACTGATAAAGCAATATAACGCTCATTTCATAATTCTACATAGATTAAAATAAGATATTAACAAATAATCGCTCTTTGGGTGAGTGCGTATTTCGCCAGCTTAAACCTATAACAAAAAAATCTGATGTGGCCAACACATGACTTTCTCTATATTTGGGTACAGATATTTAAATTATTATGAATAGCATTATAAGGCAAATTTAGTCGACCTTGTTGCCATAAATTATATGTTGAATATGTTTACAGGATTTACCGCTAGTTGATGGCGCTGTGTACTGGAAATTTACCAATAAAATATCTCCGAAATGGATGGTTCTACGAAAATTTGTTTCAAACAAAACTTGGAAAAAGTATTATTCTCTACAACTTTGGTCCTCAGGAATATTACCAATAACGACGTTTTTAAGGAGATATTTGACGGAAACCGATTATTTATAAATAATTCCTGAGCAATAACTGCTTTGGAAAATTTTTTCAAATAAAATTTGTAGGAAATCACATTCTCTGTAATCATTGTATCGAGTCTACATAGAATAAAGATGTTTTAATGGAGAAATCGGGTTTTGAATAAACCTCGACTTCCGGTTAACCGGTATTGTCCAAAAACTAATCAGCTCTTTGCACTCATATCAAAGTGTTATATATGAAATTTGGTAATGATATGGCAAGTACTTTTTGAGTTAAAGCCCTCATAATCACATACACACACACAGACATCAGTCCTAAAATAGTCTAAACGTGTTCTAGGGACCTCAAAACATGTATATCCGTTGAAATCTCGAAGTCATTTTTTACATGAAAAAAATACTTTCTCTAAACTACGTATATGGAGAAAGTAAAGATAAGCACAATGGGGCATTGTTAAACATTGATTTAGAGATTAAATGCAATGAAGTTTCAATATGCCCATGTCATTATTTGTAGTCCCCGAAATTAACAAAAATTTCTTGCCTAATGTATAATTCCCGTTGAAATATACATTAAAACCCTATTATCGTACATACATTCATCAAAGACAACATCTACCGTTTTGTTTCCGAAAAATATTGATGAATATTTTCAAGGTTGCTGATTTCATAAAGATATGAAAAAGTTTCATCGAAAATGAATATTTCCCTAAAAAAATACATTTTCGTAAGAAACAGAGCATCACAGATTTTGTTAAAGGTTAGAAAAATTTAGAATCTACGTTATAAGTGACTAATATGTACAATATATGTCGATTACTTTGTGGTCGAAATACACACCTGGTTTTCATAATATTTACGATAACTGGAACTACATACATTGTAGCACAGACGCTGACGAACAAAATGAGGACAGCAAAACACGTATGGTAAATTTAGAAATCATTCACATTCGATCATAAAATACTTGTGAGAAATACGTACGTTCTGCTAGTTCCACTCCTTAGGTGAGGAAAAGTTTTTACTTTCTCCATACCTAGTAATGGGAAAGTATGGTGATCACAACAAAAATCGACTTCGAGATTTCAACGGAAATACACGTTTTGAGGTCCCTAGAAAACGTTTAGACTATTTTCGGAATGATGTCTTTGTGTGTGTGTGTGTGTGTGTGTGTGTGCGTGTGGGCATGTGTGTATGTGATTGCGGGCGCTCTAACTAAAAAAGTACTAGCCATATCGTTACCAAACATAATATATAACACTTTAGCATGAGCTCAAAGAACTGAATAGTTTTTGGACAATAACGGTTAACCGGAAGTCGAGGTTTATTCGAAACCCGATTCGGTTTTTGCGATATTTCTCCGTTAACACATCATTATTGTATATACAGTTCTATATTAAGGTTATAGAGAATGTAATTTCCTACAACTTTCATTTGAAACAATTTTCCATAGCAGTTATTGTTTAGGAATTATTTATAAATAATCGGTTTTTTCGGGTTCCGTCAAATATCTCCCTAAAAAGGTCGTTATTGGTAATCTTCGTGAGGACCAAAGTTGTAGAGAATAATATTTCTTCCAAGTTTTGTTTGAAAGAAATTTTCGTAGAACCATCCATTTCGGAGATATTTTGCTTTTTCTTAATTTCCAGTATACAGCGCCACCAACATGTAACGGTGAATTCCGTAAACCTATTCAAAGTATACGTAATTTGCGGCAATAAGAACGACTGTATTATTTTACGATACGAAATAATAATTTTGCCTTATAATGCTATTCATAATAATTTAAATATCTATACCGCAAATACTGAGAAAGTCATGTGTTTGCCACATAGGATTATTTTTTATAATAGCAGAAATTCTGATTTTATGAACGCAATACCCTCATTTTAGCGCAACCAAAACGAAGCAAACAGATAAATCGAGACTCGAAGGTGAAAATTTTATATTGTAGACCTGAGATGCACGTTACTAAAGGACTAAAAATAGACGCTCTCTTAAACCTTAAGCATCTTTCACGCGTTTATGGAATCCGAATCCTATTATTGCCGTACGAAAAGGAGGCAAGATTTCTTAAACCCATCGGCAACAAGCGCTGACTGATGGAATTTACGGGCGCACGAGTGGGATGAAAAAGAAAAGGGATAAGAGGAAGGGAGAGAGGAAAAAGGGAGAAGGAATCCCCAACTACGTAGTTTAAGGGGAAATCGAGATGGGAATCGAAAGGGGGAAACGGAAAGAAAAACATGGGGACATTCTAGGAATCGAGGAAAGAAAAGCAAAAGGGTAAGGTTTTTGGTGTTCGGTGGAAGAGTGACGGAGGAGAGAGGAGGAACAGGGCAAAGAAAAAGAGATTAATGGATTGTGGAAAGAATAATACCGAGCTAAACGGCATGGCCGATAATGGAAGTGTGCGTACAGGTGGAGAAATTGAATTAGCAGAGGCAATGGCAACATTGCGTCCCGGCGGAAGAGTGCAGTAAGGGAGATAAAGAAAGAGACGGTTTTTTGTATAAATCTGAAGAAACGGACAAATGAGAGGGTTTCCAATGCGTGGGAGTGGCACGAAAGGAGGAAAAGTGCCGCCGTCGCACAGGCGGTGACAGGAAGAGAAATGTAACGAGAATAAAATACACGGGCAGAGACAGGAGGATAAAGGATTATGTGCGTGGTTCGCAAGCACACACACACACAAACATTTGCGTGTGTGTGTATATTTGGCTCTATATATATATATATATATATAGGTATATATATTTGTTTATTCATTTATCTATATATATATATTTATATACATACATATATACACAAAATACCTGTGAATGACAAGAACGGGTGAAAGTGACGGGAGAGTGACTTAAAAAGTATGTAACAAAGTACAAAGGCGAAGGGGGTGGCTTTAACTAGGAGGGGTAAAGGTTAACAAAAAGACGAGAAAGAAGAAGAAGAGTGAGGGGCAAGGAGAAATAAAGAGGAAAAGGAAGAAATATCCTCGGGGACGGTTGACAGCGAGGGAGCGAGCGTCAAGAAGACTCTGGACGCTGATTATGGGTACCGTCTTGAAACGGAGCTCCCCTCGGAATTCGGCAGGATACTTCGTCCGCCAGCGGCTCAGCCTCTTTCTCCTTTTCCACTCGCTTTTCCTCTCAGCCTCCGCTCTTCCCGATTCCTCCAAGTTTCGCTTATCCCTCCCTCGACCTTCCCCACCCGCCCATTTATCCCCTTTGCGTACCACCCCCGCCAGCCCGCCCTCCTCCTTCCCCACGGAAACCCACCCTTTGCATCTCTCTCCGCCCCCCCCCCCACTCCCCCTTCCTCATCCGCTTCCTCCCTTCTCTTTCCGACATTTTCCGCTCCTCCTCATTCACCTCTACTTCCTCCCCTCTCTCTCCCTCCTCTCTTTTTTCTCTCAATCCATCTCTCTTTCTCTCTCTTCCATCACATTCCTCGCTCCATACCTTCCCACTTCCCCTTAAACTTCTCCTTTCATCTCTCTCCTCCCCCAACTCTTTTATTCCTCTGCCGTTTCATTCGCTTCCCTTAACCCCTCCCATCCCTCCTCCGCCCTCTCGCTTCATCCCTCTTACTCTTCGAATCCGTCCTCCCTCCGAACTCGCTGCATATTTCTTTTCATGTTCCTTTTTTATTTTTTCCACTACATACACCTTCCGTGCTCTTTTTTTTTGCTTCATCTTACAACTCTCAGTCTCCCTCGCTCTCTCACTCTCTATGAAACAGAGCGCGACGCGAGCACGTTCCTGCGCGTTCAGGATGTCGCATATAACTGATTATAATCCGAGCGCACCATATGTTATTATCCCTTCCGATCCAATGAAATATATGGCGACACTGTTACCGGTTTAATAATTCCAAAGCGTAGAAAAGATATATTATTGAAATGCTGCCGTGATGCTTTGGCTGATTTAATGAAAATGTATTCTTTTTTTCTGAGAGCACTCCGAATCAATTGGAAAAAACTTTGGAAATTTCTTGGTCATAGCCCTGTGTTCAGATGAGTTCCGTGATGATCGTTCTCTATGGAACTACATTTTTCACAACGGAGCAGTCTAACGGATCTCTCTTCAAATTTTAACGAGTTGAATAACAAGGGATATGTCGGTGTGTCATGTGGTATGGTTCGGATTAAAATATTCGGGAAACCTTCTTGACTAATGAACGGAGTTCTTGATACATTTCTTAAAAATCACATTTTGTCGTGGTAAAGTTATACATATATATATATATATATATATATATATATATATATATATAATATATATAAAATATATATATATATTCTATATATATATATATATTTATTTATATTCTATATATATATATATATATATTTATATTATATATATATATATATATATATATATTCTATATATATATATATATATGTATCTTCTATATATATAGAAGATAAAATAATATATTTCGAATGTTAATTTAACATCCAAACCAAATTCACGACGAACTTTTTCAAAAATAAATTATCATACTGATGGCAATGAGAAGAATCACAGGTTCTTATATCCTCCATTTTATGAGCGTCTTCCCCATTGTCCTTGGGCATTTTTTCACTCGATTCGAGGTATCGTACACTCCGATGAGCTCCACTGCTTCGCTGCCCTTCCCTCGTTCTATTATTTTCCTCTTTCCGGCCTTTTCCCCGACTCGATCCTCTTCTTTTCTGCTCAATGCCCTTCTTCTCGACTAACATTATTTACGTATTCCCTCCCGTATTTCTACAAAGCATTACTTCCCATCATATTTCTATAATCTCTGCTCACTCACCCCATATTTTCGCCTTATCCTTTAAGCCGCTGGAACTGATACCCTCCTGCGTCGTCTGTGAACTTTATAACAAAGCCTCACCTTAAAGGTTCCTTATTTACGGATATTTTACAGTATTTTATCATAGAAAAGGTTACTTTACTTTCAAAATGGCACACTGCAATACCTTGCTGCCTCCCTTTCTTTACACCTTCCTCTAGTGATTATTCATGAATATTCTCCCGGAAACTCACCAATTCTTTCGCAATCATCGTACCATATTTCCTCTATTTGAGTGACCTCCAACACACTCTTCTCATACCCTTCAAATTATTTTCCTAGCATCCTGCTTTCAGCAATATTTTCACATTCCATTCTGTCGGCGGCGTTATATTTTGACCAAATTCTTCCCTTAAATTACATTTATTCCTTTGGTATCTTAAATTTCGTTCTTTTTTCTCATTATTATATACCTGATTTTCATATAAAAGAGAATATAAATTCCTCTAATATACATATACATCATCAAACTAATGGTGTTTTAATAATATTTTATTGAACATGCAATTACAAGAAAACGTCGATTCCGTGCAAGGACTAACTGGACATCAAAGGTTAAATAATTAATTATTATAAGTGCTTTATGTAAATTAATCAATGTGATTAATTAATAATGTTCCAGAAAATATCCAACCATAATGGCTCTTTGAAATTATTAAGCCCATTTTAACTATAAGAATACCTTAAATCCCTCCCATTACGTATATTACACACACATATATATATATATATACACAGTAAAACCTCACATAGCGCGAATTCACAAGACGCGGTTTACATTTCACTACCAAACCTCACAAGACGCGGTTTGAAAATTCAAAGCTAAAGTCATTCTTCAAATTTCCCGTAACATACAAATGATAAAAACTTCAAATTACAACATTTAAAGAAAAAACACTGACAAAGTGATTCATGTAATCATTTTACAGAAATGTTAGGTAGAGAGATTCGTATGCATGCTTCTCGATACCTGATGGCCAAATTTGTTACACTGTGTCACTTGAAGTTGCAACAATGTTACTTCTTCCCTGCCCTTTTGTCTACCAATGTCATGTTACAGTCTCGATCTATCGCATGGCACTCGATAATTTCCAAGCTGAAAGAATTTCGGGGAATAACCCGGTAGTAACCTCATGTTCGCGTTGCTCGTTCAATCTCTCTGTGTGTCTTATCGTAAGTGGTTGTCTTAACCTTGCCTCCTGTGATTGAAAATATTATTCTTATCCTTAATATTTATCTTTCTTATTGAAAATGGAGCGTAAACAAGAGATAGTGACTTTTCAACCGAGAAGAAAAAAGTTAAGCGCACAGCAATTACCTTAGGACAAAAAATTGAAATTTTAGATAAACTTAAATCAGGACACGGAAGCACAGTGCTAGGGCGGTATTATGGAGTGAACGAGTCGACTATTCGTACCATACGAAAACATGATGAAAAAATAAGAGCCAGTGTAAGTGCAGTAACTTCTGCAGGTGAAAAAATTAAAAGAATGTCAAAGCGAAATGTGCACTTAAACACAGTGGAAAAATTACTATGCGTGTGGATTGAAGACCAAAACCAGAAGAGGGCACCACTGAGTGGCTCAATCATACGTGATAAAGCATTGCGTCTTTATCAAACAGTAAGCGAACAAAATGCTGAATCATCCACTAACGTTCCCTTTAGTGCAAGTGCAGGTTGGTTTGAGAATTTCACAAAACGCTTCAACTACCACAACGTAAAATTAGTGGTCGAGTCCGCCTCTGCTGATCACCAGGCGGCCGAAAATTTCATACCAGAATTTACTAGGTTCTTCAAAAGGTTATAAGCCGCAACAAATTTTTAACGCGGACGAAACCGCCCTATTTTGGAAGCGAATGCCAGAAAGAACGTACATTTCAAAGGAGGAGCGAACAGCACCCGGATTCAAGGTTTCTAAGGATCGTCTTACGCTATTGTTGTGTTCAAATGCGTCCGGTGATTTAAAGTGTAAACCGATGCTTGTTTACCACGCAGAAAACCCACGCGCTTTGAACGGCAAAAATAAGGCATACCTACCAGTCTACTGGAAAGCAAACCGAAGGGCTTGGGTTACTGCAATAATGTTTACTGACTGGTTCAAATTTTGTTTTATACCGCAGGTGAGAGAATTCCTCGAAAAGCAAAACTTGTCTTATAGGGTTCTATTGCTACTTGATGATGCCACTAGGCACCCAGCTACGCTGCAGCATGCTGACGAAAACGTAGAGGTGTTGATTCTTCCACCAAACACGACGTCTATCTTACAACCTTTGGACCAGGGAGTAATTAAAGCCTTTAAATGGTACTATACCAGACGCACCTTCAAAAGACTCCTGCAAGCATTGGAAGAAAAACCTGAAAGTAGCATCCGGGACTTCTGGCGTTCGTTAAACATCATGGATGCAATAAAAATCATAAATGAGTCATGGAATGAAATCAAGGAGTCAATTTTGAATGCTTGCTGGAAAAGCTTATGTCCCGATGTGGTAAATGATTTTCGTGGATTCCCCACATTCCAAGAAGAGGTCTGCGAAATCATCAAGCTGGCGAAAGATTTTGGGGGAGAAGGCTTTGAGGATTTGCAGGAGCATGAAGTGGAACAATTGTTGGAATCACACCAGAAGGAGCTGCCTGAAGAGAAATTAGTGGAACTTCTGCAGTCCGATGAAAGAGAAAATATGAGTGATGATGATAATGGGCGGCAGAAACTTACAATTAAAGATCTCGAAGAGATTTTTAGGACTGTTGAAGAAGTTCAGGACAAATTAGTGCAACTTGATCCCTGCATGGAGAGAAGCCTGAAGTGCAAACGAGGATTTCAGGAAGTTATGGCACCCTATCATGAAGTTTACAAAAGCATGAGGAACAAGGTAAAACAAAGTTGCATAACATCCTTCTTTAGACCCGAGGCTCCCGCAAAATCTACAAAAGCAGCATCTTCAAGAGAAACGACAGCATCTCCAAGAATCTCATTAACATGGACTCCCCATTCGCCGTCATCTATCAAGATGGAGAGCATAGAAGAGTTGGAGTGTGAGGAAGATGACCCCGGAATTCCTTACAATTAAAATCTCCCAGAACATCACCATCATCATAATTCCTATTCATTCTTCACAGTCATCAAATGTGAGTAAAAAATCTTTACGCTGCATTAAAATTTTCTGCAAACATTTTTACATTATTGCATGCATATCATAATTTATTCTTGATTTAATTAATTAGGGCACATTTTTCAGAAATTCGTGACCAAAACGCATTATTTGCCGCATATAAAATAAAGGTTACGTAATTGAGTGTTTGGCCGCTAGATGACTTTGGCATATGGTAGAGGGTTATAGGGGTTGCTACTAGGTGGCACATCTTTCGAGTCATGATAGGTTTTTTTTTATAACGGCCATGTTTTTTTGAGATAACGACAGCTGATTATGGCCATTAGCTTTGACTTTATGGTTTATTTTTTCTTAATTCTACATAGAGAAATTTTCACTTGTTGCTCACCCTCTCTCTCAGGATGTTATAGTGCTCATGCGACAATGTATGAGTCTTCAATTACGTTACAACGTTCTCGATGGCTTGTGAAATCTAACGTTGATACCGAGGTGATCTTATTGTCTTCAAGGTATGTACGCATACAAAAAGATTCATTGTTACGACTTAGAGAGGAACGAAATTTAGAAAAAATCGTTAATGTGAGAAGAAAATCAAGACGCCTTTTTCACGCCATGTATTTGTTTTCTTAATGAGATATTGATTGAGTGTCGATGGAATTTTCCAATGAACATATCAGAAGTCAATATATTTTTTATAATAAAAAAATACGGCACAAAGTGCGTTCTGTATTGATTTCACACGGAATACAGGACATTTGAGGAAAAATTGGCCAAAATACGGGACATGTGGTCACCCTACAAGAACCTAACCTCTTATTTCCTATAAACTTAATGCTTCATATAACGCGATTTCAAGGAACGCAACTACCGCGTTATGTGAGGTTTTACTGTATATGTGTGTGTGTGTGTACGCAGAGCCGCAGTGAGGGCGGGGCAACCGGGGCAGGTGCCCCGGGCGCAGCTTCGTAAGGGGTGCCAAATGGATGTCTTATTATACACTTGACAAAATGTGGTTACAGTTTCGATCTCTTCGCAACGGGCAACCTGAGGTTCAGCTGAAGGACCATGACTGTACCAAGTCATAGGTTAATGTGTGCTAAATTAATTGGCTGCTTCTACTCTTTACGCTCTGAATGTAATTTCTTTTATTTATCCTTGCCCCCAAAAATGTGAACGCCCTATCGCATTACATTAGCCGTACATAATTTTGATCCAAGTCGTCGATAAAAAAGTAATTATTGAGGAGGACATTATTGATTTTATTGCTATCAAATCGAAAAAATCGGTACAATGTACAAACTTTCTCATATATTAATGCATCGTTTAGTGATATATTGAAAAATATGAACTATGTTGAATCATTATAAAAATCAACTTAACTATACGAAATATGATGAAAATCGTATGACCTGTTTTTTTAGAAAATCCAATTGTTATTAAAGTTGCCCATGAATAAACTAGCCTTATATTAATTTTTTGTGAAATATTAACTATGTAGTACTATTGCAGACTACAACTCAAGTATTTTTACGGAATTTGATCAAAATCGGAGGCGTTTTTGAGAAAATCAAATTGTTGTTAAAATTGCCTAGAATAAAGTGCCCTTAATTATGGAGCAATTTCAATCGTTTTATCATTGCTTCTACTCTGTATGATAAAATGCTAAGTTCGAGATTTCATTCATTTTCACTTTACCGTTTAGGCTCTAGAGCCGCGAACAGACAGAGACAGACCCACAGACAGACAAACGGCATTGCGAAAACAACTTTTTCGGACTCAGGTACACCTAAAACATTTATTTCCATCAAAATCTCAATATCGATTTTTTTCGTGATTGTAATACTTTCTCAAAATATTTCATATATGAGAAACTAAAAGGGAGAAGAAATCGCGTCAGAAATAATCTAAAAATTGGAACTTTATATACTAGATTTACAAAATTTAATAGCTGAATCGTATGAAAATGGTCCTAATAGTATAAACGTTAAATTTATTAATTTATTTTGCTGGTTCCACATGAATTGCAATCAGAGGTCCGTAAGTTGATATTGAAAAAACATGGCACAACACGATGTTCAGCAAGAGCAAATGCAGTGAAGTCATTGAGATTACAATTGAAGCAAATTTATATGGTGTTAATAAAATTAAAGAATGAATATGAATGCACAGATATTGAAGGTTTGCTAAAACAGATCTACGTATAATTTATATTTTTCTTGTTATAAGATCAACCATCTCACTAAATCTGTTCAGAGTGCCGATGTAACTGTGGATTGATCCACAATTTGATACCAGACACAAAAAGTTCAAGCTCACGACTGGAAGAGTATATGGTAGAGGCAAAGACATTTTGCGATGAAAAAGTAATCCCTAAAATAAGAGGAAGAAAAAGAAATTTAATGACACGATGGAAACTGAAGCGCCCTCAGTACCTGAAACAACAAAATACTATTTACGATGCAGTGCATTAGGCAACAAATTCTCTTCAAAGGCAACTGTAGGCACGATTTACATCTTTATACGAAATTTATAATGATTTAAAATTTTTAAGTTGTGCTTTATATTGTATAATACGGCTGAAAATGAAATGATAAATTCCTGTAAAAATGCTGCGTATACGTATAAAATCAATGTGGATGAACGCGAGTCAATCGAAGAAGTTTCCAGTTTGAAACACCACCTGCCTTCGATAAAAGCTGTAAAAATTACATAGAAAGAAATATTGGAATTTCTTCATGAATATGGTGCTTTAAGTTTTTATTAATGTGGAAATTTTGCTGAGAATTTCTTGAAATTCGCCACATCGATTTCAAGTGGAGAGCGTTCTTTCAATAAACTGAATTTGACCAAAAATGACCTACGGTCATTAATGAACCAAGAGAGACTTTCTGGTATATCTTATCTATTGAATATGACACTGCTAAAAATATAGATTCCAATGACATAATCAATATTGTTGCTGCAAATAAAGCCCAAAAAATAAATCTGTAACGAAAGGATTGTTTATTTTAGTTAAATACCCTTTTTAAAATAGGCACATATCATTTTATTAAATAATCTTGGAGCGCCAAAAAATCCCCTGCCCAGGGCGCCAAAAGTGGTCACTACGGCCCTGTGTTTACGTATATATATAGTAGTGTAATGCCAGTTGAAATATCAACAGAAGAATAATAGATAGATATATTATTAATATTTGCATTTAAAATAATTAATACCACACTTTTACATATGAAATATTTCGTCATATACAACATTTCTAGTGAATATTCTGTTGTCGTTCAGTAAATGTCTTTGTTTTCTATTTTCGACTATAAAATTCTGATATTCTTTTCCCACCTTGTTTTCATCAATGCTACATATAATTGTCGGTGTGCAAATACAGGGAAATAATTATATGGATATATAACGAAGGGAAAATAATTAAATTTCGTGCACTTACGTTACGATAGTTTAAAAATTGTACTCTGTGCTTACGAAGAAAGAAAGCTTACGCGAATCCTCAAAAGTGTTCTCCGTCGTTATGTAAATACTAATTAACCAATCAGCGGAATAATTTCTAGACGATATATTAAAGTGGCGATTACAAATCAATTATTACAAAATATTAGGCTACACTCACATATAACAAATAGTTCTCGATTCTCATGCTCTTTTATAACGGCCCTTTAAGAGCGGCACGACTCGAGAGTTATACACAAACACATCTAGGATTTTATTGTAGAAATATATATATATATATATATATAGAGAGAGAGAGAGAGAGGGAGAGTCTTTCTTCAACCCTTTAGCCGACATCTATTTTCAGCATTTCTTTCTCTTTATTTCTATGTAAGTGAAGAGTCTGACTATATTAACCTACAGTTAAATTTTGTCTAGCGTAATTTCTTTTCAAATACGACGGGCATGCGTGAATTGAGTATTACGAAAAATTAAAATTAAAGAAACTAACATTTATATGTATTAAAAGGCAAACAATAAATATAAAATTCACAACGTTTCTGAAAGTAACAATAGTAATGGACTTACAAAAGTTGTGTAATTTTAATATGCAAATGCTACGGTCATCCACGTGTTAATTAAATGAAGAAAATAACGCTCCTAGAATCGTACCAATGACTTCAATGTATACGGTGAGCAGATAAACATTTAAAATGAGTAAATCCTGAAAGTATGAGTAGAATGGTATTTACTATAATGCCCCTGGATCTTATGCCGCCGGTGGTGCTCTGAGCATTACATTTGACACCAAGCAAATTATATAGGATGGTTGATGGTGAAACCGCCAAATTCGTCTTGATAAAGAGTGGGAAAATAAAATCTTATCATCTTATCTTCCAATTTTTAACTAATTTCCCCTTCGTCTCTCTAAATTAGGAGATTTCTCCACTTCATATCTAAGGAAAATTTTTGCGTTATTAAATCGTTAACGTATTCCAAGTAATAATATTTTACGTCATTACCGTAAGGTAACTTAGCCTTAAAAATATTTAAGAATTCACATTTCATCGTCTAGTAATGCTAAAATGTATTTTCTGTTCACTGAATGCCTTTTGGTTCAGATTATTATCAAAAGCCATCACATAATATCATGAGCTTATTGCCTTGATTGGACTAAAGCTGTCATCCTGTTGACCCAAAGCCTCAACAAACAGAGAAACTCCCTCTGCCCTCCACCACTCTCCCTCCCTAACTCTCCTATCCCTTCTCCGTTCTCCAATAATGTCTCCCTCCGTACTACGCCCTCCTCATTCCATCCCATTATTTTTCCATACCCTTCTCTAAACATCCCTTCCCTTACGCCTTGTTTTTCTCTCCCCTCCCCGCGCCCCTCCGTCTATAAATACAAATCTCTCCTCCCTTTTATCCCCCTCCTTTTCCCCACCTCACCGTCACTCCCACCCTTCCCTCCCCATCCATGCGTCCATTTCTCCTTTTCTCTCACTCTATACTCCATCCGACACCATACCCTCTCACCCTACAATCCCTTCTCACCCCACACTCCCCCTCTCACTCCAAAACATCCCCACCTACTCTGTACTCCCTCCACCACATTACCCTCCCACTCCACACTGCCGCCTCCCCATTCTCCAACCACCTTCCTCTCCAACCACAATTTTTCTTCCTCCCAAACTCAACCTTTTCGTTATTATTTTACAAACCGTTTTCCTTCCTCTCCAACTTACCCTTTTCGTATTCGGGCCACTCTTTTCCTCTCATCCAGCCCCAACTCCTCAATCCACCCCCTCCAGTCCCCTTTCCCGGCATGCCCTGTCGCCTACTCCGCCGCACCCGCCTTGCCACCTCCCCTCTGTCACTCCCTCTGCCGCCCTCCCTCTGCCGCCCCCTCCGAATCCCCCTCCCTCTACATCCCTGTCCCCGAGGAAAGGAAAGAATCACACAACTCACCCGTAGCGAAGACAGGCTTTTTCACTTGCTTATCTGTAATTGGGAGAATGCGCACAGGGTTTAGGGAGTAAATCGGGAGAGGGCGGAGGAATGGTAGCGGTTGAGAGGGAGGAAGAAAAGAGAGAGAGAGAGGCGAGAGGAAAAGGAAGAATGAGATTTTTTCGGTCGAATGGGAAAGGGAAGGAAGGTTCCCTTTTCGATATCGTCAACCCGAAGAGAAAAGTAAAAAAATACGAATCTCTAACTGTACCTCCCTCTTTTCCTCTCCGGCGTCAGAACGACAGGTTCGAGAGGAAAAATATATACCATATTTATCTACGAGTCCTAAAATGCTCGCTATATATTTGGATAAGAGAGGTCGCGGGAACGCTTAAGGAGGTGGGGGTGACAAACTACGACCGTAAGAAACAAAAAAGGGGCGAGGAGGACGGTGAAAGGTAACTAAAATTCCCTTTAATCACCCTCGGGGTAAATGCCTCCGTTTCTCAAACATCAGATGAGAACCGAGCAAATCGATAAAAACAATCGGGAGGACGGCGAGGGATTACCGACGTGATATGTATAACCCCTCATTGAAACGCGGCACCGGTCGAGTATGTAATCGAACCGTAAACGTTCTTATACATTCAGCAGCTCCCTCTCGCATTTCTTCTCCCATCTTTACGTACATTCCTCTAGCATTTTGCTGATTTTTGGAGATTTCGCATTATCCCCGGCACGTCGCTCACGTCAAAAAGTGCGGCTTCTCGGAGGCGCGCGAGCTCCACGACCGAACCGCTCTCTCTTTCTATTTCCTCCCTCCCTCCTTTCTTCCACCTCTCCCTCCCATCATGTCTCCTCTCTCCTTTCCACCCCCTGCCTTCCTTCACAGCCTCCCGTTCATCCCCCACCGCCTCCCTATCCCTCTCTTCCTCACTTCACATCGAATAGGGAGAAATGGAAAAGCCGGGATAATAATCGAGGCTTAGAGAGAAGTGAAGAGAGGAGGGAAAGAGTGCAAGCAAGATAGAAAGAGGGAGGGAGGTTGGAGAGGAGGAGGAGAGCGTGATACTGGTTTGACATCATACCCGAAATTTTAACAGCAATCGTCGGAGAGACTCTTTCCGAGTCTCAAGAGTAATCACGTTACAAGCGATGCGAAAGGATTTCTAAGCCATGTGAGAGTAAACAAATTCTACAAATACATCCGAAAGAGGAATGAAGCTCACTGTTTAAAAAGTTTTTTGTGGCGCCTTTTGTTTCCTCGCGACATATTGACGTTTACCATAATTACGCTGCGATATTTTATAAATAAATTTTCCCGTCGCGTTGGAGAATAGGTAATGTTTTGCACCCACAGATGAGTAAAAAGTTAGAATACAAACGACATTCTCGCCGTGGTCCCATTTGTTGTTGATGTTTAAGCTAACTAAAGTTTCCGTTTCATTCTGAGCAATTTTTATTTGGGTTACCGAACATTACAGAGAATTAATTACAGTTAATGGAGAGATAACATGTTTTCCTTGTTGGTTTTTTGAAAGCAGTGAAACATACATTTTTCATTTCAAAATGAGATTAATCACTTCAATTAAATTTAACTGAAAATGTTGTTGAATCGTTTCAATTTACTTTAATGACACAAAGTACATTAGCTGCGGATATTTGCGGCGTGTTGTGAAATTAAAATTTTCGTAAGGTACTATCGATGGAGAATTTCTTTTTAATGTTACGTCACGATATTCGCACAAGCCATGAGAGAAAAATGATATATACGGAACATCGAGGACAGAAGATTATTTAATAATGCAGCTATATGTCACAATAAATGTGAGAGGTTAAAATCGAAAAAATATCATCGTTTTTCCTCTTTTAAACCATTTTTTCGCATTGTACGCTTTATTTAATTAATATAAATGTTACTCGGGGTTCGGACCCTGTAGCGTTCGTTCTCCATTCCCGTGCCCCTCATTTTGCTTGGGGGTGACTCTGACCTTCGTGTCTCGCTATGCGAGCCGAAATTCACTCGCTTCTAGGCAAAACCTCCATTCGCAAATACGACTGGCTCTCTTTTGCTAATTCAACTGCTACTTTAACGGAAAGTAATAAATAAATAAATAAAAAAAATATATATATATATATACTACGGAAGACGAAAGGTAATTAAGGATATTTAGGGCAACAAGGTGTTGAAGGAAACCCAGTGAACACTTACCGGAAGGAGAGCCGCTAGGGTGTTGGAGAGACACGTTTGTAGAGGTTAGAGCTTTCGGGATGATCCCTTCGTCAGCACAAGAGAGACACAACTGATATGGCAGTGACACTGGAGTGAAGGTGTGGGGGTGAAAGGGAAGGGAACGTGGAAAGGTCGGGAATTGGAGGATGCAGAAGGGAGAGGGGGAAGATGGGAAAGAGAAGGTGGAAAGGAGGTAATATTAACGGTTATTGAGGCCGGGAGGAGAGAAAGAGTTTAAGATTTGGGGGGCGGAAGCGTCGTCCGGGAGGGCGCGAATGGCCCTCACCTTGAAACAAACATTGAAACTGAGATTGTGATTGTTTGCATGAACGGCCATGGGTAGCTTCCGTTTAAGACTGACGCTGTTGCGATGGCCGTTCATGCGAATGCTGAGGGAATTGCTGGTGAGGCCGACGTAAAAGGCAGGGCATTGGGTGCAGGTTAGTAGGTAGATGATGTGGCGGGTGGTCCACTTGGTAGGGGATGTTATGGGGAAAGTGATGTTGGTGGTGGGGTTTGAGAATGAGATGGAGGGTGGGTTTATAGGGCATGTTTGGCATCGTGGTCTGCGGCAGGGGTGGGACCCTGCAGGGTGCAGAGGAGTGGGTGATGGAGGTTCTTTTTACCACAAGATGTTGGCTAGGTTGGGAGGTCTGCGGAAGGAGAGGATTGGGGGTGTGGGGAAGGAGATCTGGTTGGAGGAGGAAGTGAGGATTGGGTGGACTGCCTTTATGATGCTTTTTAGGGTATCGTGGATGCCGGGATATAAGGTGGTGATTAGGGTGAGTTGGGGGGTAGAGTCGTGGGTTGCGGGGCGGTTGGAGTGTAGGTTAAGGGTGCTGGGTGCGACTGCCCGTCGGATTTGATACCGAATCAGGTCCGGCGGGTATCCGCGTTGGAGGAATGCATTTTCGAGGACAGAGCAATACTCGGAAAGTGAGTCTCTGTCCGAGCAGTTTCTTCGTCCTCGGCGAGCTAGGGCGTAGGGGATTGAAGTTTTAGTATGGAGGGGGTGGCAGCTGTGGAAGTGGAGATATTGAAGGCGGTTGGAAGGTTTTTAATGCACTTTGGTGTGGATGTGGTTTTCTCGGATGGAGAGGTCGACATCCAAGAAGGTGATGCTGGTGGGGGAGGAGTGTTACCTAGGTGAAGGAGAGCGTGGGGTGGGAAGAGAGGCGCTGTAAAAAGGATTGGAGTGAGTCGGGTCCATGTGTCCAAAGAAGAAAAATGTCGTCGATATACCTCAGCCACAGGAGTGGTCTGGGGTGTATGTCGAGGAAACGTTCCTCCCATTCACCTAGGAAGACATTGGCGTATTAGGGCGCCATGCGAGTGCCCATCGCCGTACCTTTTATTTGTAGGTAGTGGCGCCCTCCGAAGGTAAAGTTGTTCTTGTAGAGAACCATTTCCGCCAGCTTCGTTAGGAAGTGGGAGGAGGGTCTTGCGTCAGGTGGTCTCGAGTCAAGGGATTTTTTCAGGGCGGACAGTCCATCGTGGTGGGGGATGTTTGTATAAAGGGAGCAGACGTCTATTGTTGTCGTGATTGTGTTAGGTGGGAGGGGAGAGATTTTAAGCGTTGAAGAAAGTGTTTGGTATCTTGGACGAAAGATGGGATTTGGCGAAAGAGGGGTTGTAGGTGGGAGTCAACAAAAGCAGAGATGCGGTCCATGGGAGAGTTGTAGCTGGCAACTATGGGACGGCCGGGGATATTTGGTTTGTGGATTTTTGGAAGAAGGTAGAAGGTAGGGGTACGGGATTTGTTGGGAATCATAACGGAGATGGTGGAATCGGGAAGGCCTTCTTGTTTTCCAACGGATCGCAGATATGTGGCTATTTCAGAGGAATGGCGGTCGGTGGGGTTGGAGGGGAGAGGGAGGTAGAAGGTTTGGTCGGATAGTTGGCGGAGGGCTTCGTCGTTGTAATCGGAGCGGTCCATTACTACCGTGGTCGTCCCTTTGTCTGCGGGGAGAATTACAACGCCTTAGTTCCGTTTAAGAGTCGAGATGGCGTGTCTTTCTGCTTTCGTCAAATTGCCATGGTGGTCGAGGAGGTCGAGGAGGTCGAGAAAATCGGGCTGGGCGACTCTTATGTGTAAGATAATTGGAATATTGCACAAGACCTAGTTGCCATAAATAAATAAATATATATATATATATACACACACACGTACACGTATGGGCGCGTGTGTGTATAAACTTTTAGAAATACCTCGACATGGCTTTATAGATACACTAGTATAAGTGCCCGTCAAAAATGACAGGGATGATCGATTGTTCTGAAATAAAATTGAGGCAGTTTTCTTTGATCTGAAATCATACCTCCTGCTGAGAGAGTTGCCTTCGATACGAGCGAAGGTTCGAAACCCTCGCCGCGAGTATCTATTGTGCTTGAAAAGCTTACCTTAGTCCCCTCTTGCCGGGTATATTTCTGTTTTTCAGAGCGTGACAAAGGGAATGGCAAAAGGACAAAGGGAGAGAAAAAGGTTTTTGTATATTACCGATACATTAAAACGTTTTTTTATTTTATCATAATGCTATCCTGAAAATTTCATCAAATTCGGTTAAGTCGTTTCCGAGATATTAAGCTTCAAAGAGTATTACACACAACGTTTGCTAAGGTTTTTATTTATGACTAGTGTAATGCCAGTTAAAATATCAACGGAAGAATTATTTATAGACAGATTACTATTATTTCTATTTAAAATAAATAATATCACACTTTTATGTATAAAATATTTTGTCATATACAACATTTCTAGTGAATATTCTGTTGTTGACGGACTATCTTTAGTTAAACTTAAAATAGTTGTGTCTCTTTCCCTCCCTCCCCCCCCCCCCTTACACCCTCTCTCTCCCTCCCCTCTCTCACCCCCCATCTCACACTCTCTCTCCCTCTCACACCCTCTCTCTCCTTCCCCCTCTTTCCCCCTCCCCCCTCTAATTCCCTCTCTCCCCCTCTTTCCCCCTCTACCTCTCTCCCCCCCTATCTCGTATTAAAAGCAATCAAATCACGTTTACACCCATGAGGATTGAAATAACACTATGATATCGATGTCTAACAATGGAATTGGTAGGCAAGGCAACATCCCTTTGAAATGGCAATATTTCCTCAAACTGTGTGAATTAAACGTTTAAATTGAGCGATTTCGAACTGTCTGCGGAAAAAAGATGAAAAGAATAAGAAACTTTATAAGGTTTT
Organism: Uropetala carovei; assembly: GCA_036926305.1. Taxonomy (NCBI): domain Eukaryota; kingdom Metazoa; phylum Arthropoda; class Insecta; order Odonata; family Petaluridae; genus Uropetala; species Uropetala carovei. The sequence continues at coordinate 3,173,221 of JAXCHB010000006.1, forward strand.
CTTCAAAATGGCTTATATCCGAAGATTGTAGGTCAATTCTTTCGAATTTTAATCTAAAAATGAATGATAGCCTGCACGTCGAAATGTCCCTTTTTACGTGTTACCTAATGGGAAATGGAAGTTATCTCCTGGAATCAAACCCGGGTCTTTGATCTCGAGTTCGATACAATAAAACTTTTTGTTTTTATATCATAATGCTATCCTGAAAATTTCATCAAATTCGCTTTAGTCGCTTGCGAGATATTAAGCTTCAAAAAGCATTACATGACAAAGTGACATTGTGACATTGTTATAAGATTTACGGTGAAACCGATAATATCAACATGGTTTCATACAATTACTCATAAGTGAAAATATGTATTTAATACTTAAATTTTCTTAGTGAAACTTCAAAATTTGTTGCATTTTAGATTGCTAAAATCTTTTGCATAACGCAATGATATTATCCCAAAAACATTTTTATTCATAACCTACCTAATTTCAAACAATTTTATATCAATCTAATATAAAGGTTTGATTGCAAGCTATTACCTTAACTAACCATCAAAATATAGAACGGTTGACTAAATCGCCGAGATCTTCTTCACAGTAAACTTATATCATGTTTACACAATCGTTTAATATTAGTCGCTTATTTCATACCTTTGTCCTCATATATATGTTTATGTATATGTTTATGTATATGTTTATGTATATGTTTGTGTATATAATTTCAAATTTTCAAATAAAAGATTTATAGAAAAATATGATGCCCAAACTATATCGCATATATACATGTGTAATAATAATGTCGATAATACTATCACTTATGGAACTTGAACGATTGATTTCAGCCAGATATGCGACGCGTTTATCAGGTATTATTAAAATGCACATCAAAGAACTATAACATAAGATTGTCTTTAGAAAACTAGGAAAACTAATACACGTGGATCATATTACTGATTACTGGAAACTGACAAGAAACTTATGATTTAGCTTACGAAATATTCGCCTGAGAAATAATTATTTGTGCAAAAGGTTTCATAGCAAAATAATCATGTTAAATGCTGATTATTATGACTAACGTTATTTTACATATTCCGTAAAGTCAATGGAAACAGCCAACTTCAGTCACCCTTGAAAGAGAGGTGGTGAGCGTGTCAAAATTCCAATGGCTTGATCGCGGTTCGAATCCTGTGGAGAACATGGTTGCATCCGTTCGTCCGTTAATAGTTGTTTATGAGATAGCTAAAATAAATGAAAAATACCATCCTGTATGCCCTATTGAAGGTGCGCGGTAAGCATACTTTTGGTTATTCTATTACGTTTTATTCTATCATTTGCGAATGTTATCAATAATACAACGATATATAAATACTTTCACACTTATATCAGAATTTATGTAATTCCAATTTTTTAAAAGAGATTTAAATAATAAAAATGAACAAAATGTTGATATCATTGGAAAAAATTGTTAAGATTTAACAAAAATCGAAACTTAACATTTTCAGTAAATCAATTGTCACAATGTATATTAGCATTTTAAAATTTAGAACTGTGTTTTCTGTCCATGGTGTTCTTTAGAAATTCAACCAAGTACCTAATTTATTTTTAATATCTCTTGAAGTAAACATTCCTGCAAGCTTTAATTAAAGAGTGTTTGGTAAAGCAATGAAAATTATTGATAGCTATTTTATGGCATGGAAAGCTGTTCAAAAAGTTTTCTATTTAATCATAATTTTGCGTTGTTTTAAGAAACAATCCTAATAGAAATATTAGAAAATATTATTACTAAAACCTTCCAAAAGACGAAACAATGAAGCCTTAAATACAAATATGTACCTCAGTTGATAACTAAAATAAAAATACTAAAAATGTGTGTAACTTGTATTATAGTTTCCCTAGAAGATCAGGCATTGTATAAAGCGAACGAATAAGACTTCTCTTGTTCTCTTTCTGTCTATGTGACGCAACATTGAGTTATTTATGAAAACGTTAAGTTTTAAAGTCACGTGACCAGCCCCTCTCATCCGCTCACATTTATTATATTGTGGATTAAATTGACGAAGCCCGTTCTCCCCAATAATGTGAAACAACTGACGTTAACACAAAATGCAATTAAATCCCTTTAATCCTTTAATTATAATTTAATTCCATAGTGTGAATATCATTTGGCTTTTCGTTATATATATATATATATATATATATACACACACACACACACACACAAACTTACGGAAGAGGAAAGGTAAATGAGGATATTTAGGGCAACTAGGTGTTGAAGGAAACCCAGTGAGCACTTACCGGAAAGACAGCCGCTTAGTTATTGGATAGACACATTTGTAGAAGTTATGGGAGCTTTCGGGATGATCCCTTCGTCAGTACAACAGAGAGACAGTTGTGTCTCTCCAACACTCCAGCGAAACCCAGTGAGCACTTACCGGAAGGAGAGCCGCTGGTGTGTCGGAGAGAGACATTTGTAGACGTTGTTGGAGCTTTCGGGATGATCCCTTCGTCAGCACACGAGAGAGAAATGATATGGCAGTGACACGGGGGTGAAGGTGTGGGGGTGGAATGGTAGGGAGCGGGGAAAGGTCGGGGATTCGAGGACGCAGTGATTGGGGGGCAGAGAATGGAAAGAAAGAAATTTCTCTCCCGGTCTCAACCTCCGTTAATATTTCCTTCTTTCCACCCTCTCTCCCCCCCCCCACCTCTGCCTCCTCCAATCCCCGACCTTTCCACCCTCCCTTCCCGTCCACCCCCACACCTTTACCCCAGTGTCACTGCCATATCAGTTGTTTCTCTCTTGTGCTGTCGAAGGGATCATCCTGAAAGCTCCAACAACGTCTGCAAATGTGTCTCTCCGACACCCCAGCGACTCTCCTTCCGGTAAGTGCTCACTGGGTTTCCTTCAATACCTATTTGCCCTAAATACCCTCATTTACCTTTCCTCTTCCGCAAGTATATATACACACACACACACATATATACACACACACACATATATACATACACATAACATACACACCAAAATTAGCTTCATCTTTCGCGTTTAATTTATACCGCCAAAATCTATTGTCATTTGGTGCTTTAATCAAAAACTATTATTAAGAAAACTATTAAGGAAATATAACCTTTAGAATTCGCATTCTTTTACTTTCTAAACAAACTTGACGACCAGATGGAAAATAACTTTTAGAACAACGGTACTAATATTGAGAATTTCTCAAAGGAATAGGTAACATTAGAGAAAGTAAATTACGCTCAGTGTGAAATTATTTTAAGTATATGAGTAAACATGATAAAGTTTCGAAATAAATAAAAAGGACACTGTTTTGTTTGAATAATTAGGCCCTAAAAAGCTAAACAATATTGTTGAATGAAACAAGGAGTGCAAAAGAGAATTCGGTCAACAATATTTCTAATGACAGCTTCATTTAATTGCTATTATGCAAGAACTTAAAAAAACATTTTTGGAAATAATTGAAATGACTAAAATTAGGATGTCAAATTGATTCGGATCCAAAGAAATCTGCTTAAACGGCTGAAAATTAGAAAATTGAACAGAATACGACTTTCACATTAGCTGGGGTTTAGGGTTGCATATGTTGGTCGTTAGGTTTACCCTTCCCCCTGGAATTGATTCCATAACCAAGTCCCGTGCCTCCCATTAAGGATTTCTCGATCCGCTTCTACCTATGGGAACGAAATCAAGGATTATCTGTCGCCGAGATATGCGCAGAATTTGAAGCGTTTCTGCCCCTAACCACCTGGAATAAACCTTGCTGACTGCCATTGCGATATATTACATAATATTTCTCTGAGTTGACAAGGAAAACTAGAAAAAGGAAACGAACAAATATTAAAAAGCCTTAGTATATAGGCAAAGATGCAGTCGTCCGTTCATAAAAGTTAAAGTTCAAAATATTAATTGGAGCTCACACGTGTCAAGTTATCAAGTGAGAACAGAAAGTTAAAAAATCTGATGTGGCAAACACATGACTTTCTCCATATTTGGGGTATAGATATTTAAATTATTATGAATAGCATTATAAGGCAAAAGTATTATATCGTATCGTAAAAGAATACAGTCGTCCCTTTGGCCGTAAATTATATTTTGAATATGTTCACAGAATTCACAGCTACATGGTGGTGGCGCTGTATACCGGAAATTACCAAAAATTACGAAAAAGTTAAATATATGCGAAATGGATGGCTCTACAAAAATTTGTTTCAAACAAAACTTGGAAGAAATATTATTCTCTACAAATTTGGTCCTCACGAAGATTACTAATAACGACGTTTTTAGGGAGATATTTGACGGAACCCGAAAAAACAGATTTATAAATAATTCCTAAACAATAACTGCTATGGAAAATTGTTTCAAACGAAAGTTGTAGGAAATTACATTCTCTATAACGTTCGTATAGAATTGTATATACAATAATGATGTTTTAACGGAGAAATATCGCAAAAACCGATTCGGGTTTCGAATAAACCGACATCCGGTTAACCGGTATTATCCAAAAACTAATCAGCTCTTTGCGCCCATATCAAAGTGTTATATGTGAAATTTGGTAATGATATGGCAAGTACTTTTTGAGTTAGTGCCCACAATCACATACATACAGACACATCATTCCAAAAATAGTCTGAACGTGTTCTAGGGACCTCGAAACGTGTATTTCCGTTGGAATCACGAAGTCGATTTTTTTCATGATCACAATACTTTCTCATACTATGTATGGAGAAAGTAAAAAGGTTCTCTTTAGAATATAATTTAAATTGCAATATAAAGAACGCGAGGTGAGTTTTTCTTCAGAACTGTATTTCTTAATTACGGATTAGCTGAATGTAAATTTCTTTAAAACATTTTTATTTCAAATGATAGCCAGTAAGTTAAAAGGCTCAGTTATGCTTCGTACACAATGAAATACCACTTCCTGATCAACAAATTTATCAAATACCATTACCTGACACTACATGTACAATTTATTTTTCACTGAAAACAATCTGTCGTTATTTGCAATTCTCAAGGGATGATAATCCACAGTAGTGAAATTTAAAGAATGGTTGAATGCACCCTGCAGATTGCGAAGCGATTGATTTTTATACATTTACTGAAACGAGACACGTATGATAACTTAAAACGTGAAATATAAAAGGCTAGCTGAGGACACCGCGAATTCAGTTCATGAAAGAAAGGCAGCAGATAAAGTATTTAAACAAATAAGAGTAACATTTTTCGCCTACGCTATAGATTTATCTCAGAGACAGACATTTTAGCATAAAAACTCTGAAAATGCAGCTATACTCGAACATTTCAACTATTTGTCATCGGAAATAAAAAATATATATTCCGTGTGCTCTGATCGTGGTGAACGATACTATGTGAATGTGTTTTAGAATGATAAGAAAATATTTTTGGATATATTTTTCACAAAACCAGAACGTGCAAAGCAAACACAATTAATAATGATTATCATGGGCGCTGTAAAAGCAGCATCGTTCTCGTAAATCTTTCAAATAGAAACGCAAATGTTAAATATATATTAAAGATATATTTGTTTCATGGGAGTGAGAATAAATACTCTAAAACTGTTTTTAACGTCATCAAAGTTGACTTATTCGGAAATGTTTGCAAATGTGGAATGGAACTAAGAAAAACTTTATCAAATAAAATCAATCAGTTTTTCATTCGAAATAAGGAATGAGAAACGAAGAAATTGAACTTGATTTTAACAACCAATAGACAATATATTGATCTAAGAATAAGCAACGTACTATAACATAAAAATCTAAGGCAAATTCAATCGAAAAATGAATATATTTAAAGGAAATATTCCTTATATTTATCAATATGGGCAAAGCCAATGATGTGACGATTAAATTCGTTTAAATACAATAGTGATTTACATCACAAGGTATATAATATTAGGCACTATTAATTCAATCCATAAATGCAAATTTTATCAAGCACATAAATTCCATTGTGTAATAGACTTTTAACAAAACAAACGTACTAAATTTGCGATCATATGTCACCAAAAGGTGGGATTCACCACGCTCGTTCACAGCGAATAACAAATATTTTAATGATGCCAACGGAACACTGCAAATGTTGAAAGTGAATTTAAGTGAAGCTTTGGGTAATTTATTTACATTTTCAGGTTATTTGGACTCGCATAGTAATTAATGAAAATTACCGTTGGAGTGGAAAGAGGTTTGAAAAATTGCTATCCGACGAATTATGAAGAGTTCTGAAAGCACTGAGAGAATACAGATGATAATTTCGCTTATTATTACTTCAAATTTGGAAGATTATTGGATTAATCAAAAAATTAACATCGCGTATGTATGCACAACTGAACTTTATTAATGGGGCGATTATGTAAGGAAAGCGTAGAACATATGGATTATATAGAAATCTTATTGATGTAGTATGTAAATATTTATACGTAATCACAGATAAATATGTAAGTTCATATTGTATGAAACGGATAAATGCTTATATTCGCAGAAAATAATTTAAAATGCTTAAAAAATTCAGAAACCCTATATATGGACCAGCGGCGCAAGACCGTTCGACGTAATTTCGGAACGCATTTTAATCGATCGATGAATTTCACTTAAGGAATCCATTTTCATTAAACTCAATGAAAAGAATCCATTCAAATTTTTGATCGATAACCCGAATTTAAAATGATGAATTCTGAAATATGTAATTTTATAAATAGTGAGATGATTAAAGTATCAAAACGTAAAAAACGGAATGCACGAATGATGTAGAACGAACTGTTTCATTTAAAAAGTTATCTTGATCGCGTAAATACCTGCTGACTATCGTATAGTATTGTGGTTTCTTCACGTTATTCAGCGGTATTTTCCTTGTTTTTCATTTAAAATTTATCTGGGAAAATAATTTGGAGATAGGCACAATGCCATTATTAATAAATATGTCTCACGGGTATCACACATACAACAGATTATTTAAACTAATCTGGAACTTGCTCATAGAACAGAGTGATTCTCTCTTGTATGATCTTCAGTCATATAACCTCTAACAGGGTTCTACGAAAAAATCTCAATTTTAAATGTTTCAATGGACGCCACTTGTTAAAATATACGAATCCACAAGGCGTAATATTATGATTACTATGAAAGAAAACGTTCAGAATATAACGCATTTAGTCCTCCACAACGCGAAGCTAAATTTAAAAAGAAAATCGAGAAAGCAGAATATAATTTAACAAATAATGTGACATGATGCCACGTCTGGAAGTGTAGCGAATGCGAGAAACAAATGAATCGTGTCGCATAATTGGGTCGTCGATTGGCATGAACTATCCTCCGGAGAAACTTGGCATTTTGCCTCAAATGAAAATTTGCCAAACTAGAGCACGGAGTGCTATTGAAATTACCACCCAGTTGGATCGATTGCTCGTAAAGGCTAAAGACTGCGCCGCCATAATCCTTGGGCGTGATAAAGGATTGAAAAGTCCCTAGAGGTATTCCTAGAAATTAATCAAATGAAAAATTTTGATTACGCAAGTGCGCCGACATAAAAGGCGCTTTGACCAGCATCCTTTATACCCGTGTAAGGGATGATGAGATCTTCGTCTAAAGACCTGTCTCAGGAAGCCTTGGCATGTATTCATATTATCCGTGAAAGCATCTACGTTTATTCAGGGTTGAATCCCATTATCCTGCATATTACGTCAGATAAAATTTGAAGCGCATTGTCATTCGTGAGATAAAATAAAATCGGGTTGGTACAAGTTTTACTAATACAATAAACCAAGTATTCTATTAATGGGGCTATGTATGGCTCCAACTTCTAAAATCTCCTGCTAAATTATTTTCCTGCAGTCAAATTATTATTAACGAAAGTAATTTATTTAATGCGAATATGGTTATATTTATCTTAACAAAAATCGATCCTTTTTTCATCATTCTCCTAAGCCATAGATGACCAACTGGCGGCCCGCTAGACCTTTCGATCCGGCCCGCCGCCTCTTTGCCAAATTAATACAAAGTAAACAAAATATCTAGCTAGTAATTATCTCAAACACGACTGCGACGCAATAAGTAAAAGTGTACAAAAAGAGCGCGGCGTAATAAATAGAGGACGACAGCGTGACTCGTGTCACCACGCAATGTATTTTTTGTCTCTTTTTCTTAGCTTTAGCTGTCTGCCAATAGCAGCGCAAAAAGTGGCGTGCGACGCAACAGCGCCGGTCGCCGAGCCGAAACGTGTTCAGTCATGTAACTGATTTCTGTGCGTATACACTGTTGCAAGTATATCGTCGCGTTGAGTCCTTAATAATTATTAAGGAAGTTTCTTCACTGTGAAATGGGTTCTAAATCAGCTGAAAAAAGGTTAATCGACAACGAAAATAGGATTTTCAATAGTTCTTGGGAAAATGGTTATTTATTTATTTATTACAAACATGCAAGGGAAACCTCAGTGTTTAGTTTGTTTGAATGTGATTGCAGTACCAAAACAATATCATTTAAGAAGGCTATTACATGACAAACCATAAGTAGAAATACGAAACATACATTGGTGACGCCAGAGCAGCCGTCGTGACCGATCTTCAGAAAAATATACAGTCGCAAGTACTCAGCAGTCGTCTCTTCTGGCTTCGTATATTCTTTGCATTGAAATTTCCAAGGTTAAAAAAACATTATGTGACGGAGAGTTTGTGAAAATTGCGCAGTTAAAGCACTGAATGAAAATCGACTTGCAAGTGAATTTGAAAAAGTATCACTTTCGAGGCAAACTGTTATGCGCCGCATTGCTGACATCGACAGTGCATTTGTCGAAATTTGCAGGATGTAATACTAAACTGTGGACATTTTTCACTGGCACTGGACGAAAGTACAGACATTACGGATGTGAGTCAACTTTTAATATTTGTTAGAGTTATTACACCACTATTTGAAATATACGAAGAACTATTAGAAGTTTGCTCATTGCACGAAACTACTATTTCGCGCTGTCAAAAATGCGGTAGAAAGGTTTGATGGTTTCGGAAAAATGGCATCACTTGCGTCGGACGGAGCAAAATCCATGACGGGAAAAAACGTTGTCTTGGTTGGGCCGTTGCGGAAAGATAATATCAATGCTCCAGCAATTCGTTGCATTATTCACCAAGAGTCATTGTGTGTTCAAAGTATGAACCTTGAAAATGCTATGAGTACAGTAACTAAGATCACTAATCTCATTAGAGGGGATGATCGTAGTTTGAGCATGTTCAAACTGACACCAACGAATTGGAACAGATGACTGACCAGAAGTTTCAATGTTCATTGGCATTTTTAACTTATATTACACAACAACTGAACAAACAATCTACAACTCCAAGGACGGAAACAGATTGTGGGTCAACATGTTAGATTTAACGATGGCTTTTGTAAGAAGTTGAAAATACTAAAAAATTTCTAAATTCATAAAGACTTAATGCATTTTCCGAGTTGCAAAATCTTAGACGAGGAAATGGAGAATGCTGATTTCACACAGACACATTAATTTTCGAATTTGAAAGATGATTTGAAGATTTTCAACTGCTTCGCCCTCAGATTTGTTCAACAATCCTTTGACAGCTGAAATTGAAAAACAAGACGCATCTCTCCAATGCGAATTAAGCGATTCAAAGACAGATCCTAATTTTTCAACAAGTAAAGAAAGCGATATAGCATTTTGAAAACTATTGCGCGATTTTGCGTTAAAAATTTGCTCTATGTTTGGGATTACCTACATAGTATGTATGTGAAAGTACATTTTCCAATATGAAACATCAAACCTAAAGAAAGTAATCGGCTTTCCGATAAAACTTTATCTCATTTTCTTCGTGTTTCTTCAACTGAAATCGTTGCTGACTTCGCTGCCTTAACTTCACCGAGCCAACGCTGCCTTGACTTCATCGAGCCAACATGTACCTATGTCAATTTAGTTTTTTATAATTAACTTTTTTGTATTGAAAATTCTGTATCAAAAAGTACGCTGAATGTTCCTAATCGTTTGTTTTCTCATATTATAACCATATCTATTACTAGAAAATACCTGTTATATGTTTGCATATAATAAAAAATCAACACGACTTTCTCCATATTTGGGGTATAGACATTTAAATTATTATGAATAGCATTATGAGGCAAAATTATTATTTCGTATCGTAAAAGAATACAGTCGTCCTTATTGCCGTAAATTATTTTTTTAATGTGTTTACAGAATTCACCGCTACATGATCGTGGCGCTGTATACTGGAAATTACGAAAAAGTTGAATATCTCCGAAATGGATGGTTCTACGAAAATGTTTCAAACAAAACCTGAAAGAAATATTATTCTCTACAATTTTGGTCCTCACGAAGATTACCAATAACGACGTTTTAAGGAGATATTTGACGGAAACCGAAAAAACGATTATTTATAAATAATTGCTAAACAATAACTGCTATGAAGTGTTATATATGAAATTTGGTAACGATATGGCAAGTACTTCTTGAGTCAGAGCGCCCACAATCACATACACGCACACACCACAGACATCATTCCGAAAATAGTCTAAACGTGTTCTAGGGGCCTCAAAACGTGTATTTCCGTTGAAATCTCGAAGCCGATTTTCACAATACACAATACTTTCCCATTACTACATATGGAGAAAGTAAAAATGCACAGACAAAAAATAATTTTTTCTTTCTCCATACGTAGTATAGGGAAAGTATTGAGATCACGAAAAAATCGACTTCGAGATTTCAACGGAAACACACGTACGGAGGTCCCTAGAACACGTTTAGACTATTTTTGGAATGATGTGTGTGTGTGTGGATGGATGGATGTATATGATTGTGAGAGCTCTAACTCAAAGAGTACTTGTCATATTAATACCAAATATCATATATAACACTTTAGAATGAGCACAAAGAACTGATTAGTTTTTGGACAATATCGGTTAACCGGAAGTCGAGGTTTATTCGAAAAACTATTCGGTTTTTGCGATATTTCTCTGTTAAAACATCATTACTGTATATTCAATTCTATATAAATGTTATAGAGAATGTAATTTCCTACAGCTTTTATCTGAAACAGTTTTCCATAGCAGTTATTGTTTAGGAATTATTTATAAATAATCGGTTTTTTCGGTTTCCGTCAAATATCTTAAAAACGTCGTTATTGGTAACCTTCGTGAGGACCAAAGTTGTAGAGAATAATATTTCTTCCATGTTTTGTTTGAAACAAATTTTCGTAGAACCATCCATTTCGGAGATATTTAACTTATTCGTAATTTCCAGTATACAGCGCCAGCACCATGTAGCGGTGAATTCTGTAAACGTTCAAAATATAATTTACGACACTAAGGGCGACTGTATACTTTTACGATACGAAATAATTTTGCGTTATAATGCTATTCATAATAAGTTAAATATGTATACCCCAAATATGGAGAAAGTCATGTGTTGGCCACATCAGATTTTTATTAATATGAGATATATTTATAAAACCTTGCCCACCGGCCTGTAAGTTTCGGAAAAATGGCCATTAGATAATTTGAGTTAGCCATCCCTGCTCTAAGCAATGAAATATTTATATTCTAGTTGTGAAATTGAAAGGATTAACGCAATTATGTCACAATCATTTGTAATTCCAAAAGTGAATTTCAATCCAACATCCTTGTGTTGATTACTTCTCCGGCCAGAACCACTAACGAACAAGAAACTTCCGTGGAGAGATTACGTATCAATGTTTTACATTCAGAAAAAGATTCAGGAAAACCGACACAGAAATTGTGCCGAAATACTATCGATACTAATTACGTAATGATTTTCTTCAAACTAATTATTTTTTAAATTTATTCGTTTCCTGCCAATTAATGAAAACTTTACTTCACAGATTAGTGGTGCTAAACACACACACAAACGAATTTACACATTTTTAGGAAAACTTTGTTACTAAAGCTTTAAACAGTGGAATTTTTACCATAAAAATCCCAGATGTGATTTTCACTAAAATGGCACCTAAGGATATATAGATATAAGAATTGACAACTTCCACTGCCGCCGACCGAAGTATTCGCAACCACCGATACGGCCCTCCATGTAGAAAAGTCTGGGCACCACTGTTATAGAGAAAACGGTACAATTCTCATTGCTCCGGAAATTTTAACATAGATCGACACACTTCCTTAACATTAACATTATTGCATTTTTAGAAGATGATGAAAAGGAATTTATAAACTAATTCAAGCAGTTTCGCTAATCAAGATCAACTTATGTCGAAAGTAGTGCACATAGTTCTATTTCTGTCGATGTTTTAAATGAATCATAGTTACCAAATAAAGTTAATATATTGCAATTGTTTATACCCAACGGCGGTATATTCGTCGAAAGATAATATTTTATAATTAATTCATTATGCAACCAAAATTATCTAAGTACGAGTAAAAGGTGAACCCACAAATCTGTATTTTAATACTTATTAAATTGTCTGTAATCAGCGACTAATGCGATAAAACATTTACGGCAATGTAAATAATTTTCCAAGATTTATTTGTAAAAATGTAAGAAATATTTATTCATAAATAATTTTTCAGAAAGTAATATTATCGAATAATATTTTCTGTTTATACTTTTAAAGAAATGGATAACCATGCTTGTATGGATGAAAATGAGTTGGAAATGTTTGATGTAACACAATGCAGATATTGTGCAAAAATCTTTTAGTTCAAAACTTTTATGCTTCATTAATACTCTTGAAAAATTGTTTAAATAAATAACTTAGTTTTTATTCAAAACTAAGAAATACTGAAACAACCCTTTGGTTTTCTACCCAGAAATTGTTAATTATAAATTAATCAGCGCTTTTATTAAACTTATTTTCAATATACGTCGGATTGATGATTTTTAAATAAGAAATATAATATAATAATTTGTGTTCCTTTGGGCGTTATATCAGATTTCCGATAATGATATCTTCGACGTTAATCACAAAACCGTATTGCCACATTTCATGAGATATTTACCGAATACAGAATCCCTCCGATAAATGACTTGTGCAGAAATTATACAAAGCCATGTGATGCAAAATGAAATACATGGATATTCAAAGTGAAATCTATTGATGAAATAGTTGAACATTGAAGATGTAGGCAATATATAATGGAACCTTCTATGCTTATTAAAAAATAATCATTTCTGAAAATAGTATCCATAATTTTATGAAGAAATGCCGTACAGATTTGATTAATCCATTTAAATTGATGCTTGAAATTATGTATTCTACTACAAATACTAATGCAATTATATTTTAAAGTTGTATCTTTATTTTATTTTCGATTGATGTACCCTAAATAAATAAAAATATAAACATAACGCAATACATTTTCGCCAAATTCGTGCAACAACATTAATCAACTTATAACAGAATACTTAATTAGATTCCGAATGTAAATTGGGAATGCCCGCCAAACGATTCGAACTAGAATGCTCATGGACGTTCTATACGGAAAGCATTCGTTCCAACGCCCTTTGTGATTGAGATGTAACCAAGCATGGAGGCAATCAAGAAAAGATAAGACGAACTCATCTCACCGTCGCTGTCAATTGCCTCCGCTCCTATCCGAGCAGTAGAAAAGCGATCGGGGAACATTCTTTTTGCCTAACGAAGCCCTTCCTCCTTTCATCCCTTTCGGAAATTCGTTCTAACCTTTTTTTTTCCCTCTCCATCGCTCATCCTTTTTAGGCGACGCCTATCTGACCGAGAGTAGAGGTCCTCGCTTCACGCTGGAGCCTCCGCCGCTCGTCCTTTTCTCCAACGCCACAGGCGCTAGAGTCGACTGTGCCGCCGAAGGAACTCCGACCCCTCGAGTGGAGTGGTTGCTGGCTGACGGCTCGCCGGCCCCCAGCGTCCCCTCCTCCCGACTCGCCCTCGGCAACGGAACTCTACTTTTCCCCCCATTCCGCGGGGAGGCGTTCCGGCCAGACGTCCACACCACCACCTACAGGTGCTCGGCAGCCAACACGGCGGGTCGCATCATCTCGTTGGACGTCCAATTGCGAGCAGGTGGGGAAAGAATTCCATCTCCCGTTTTCTCTTATTTTTTGTTCTCGGCTTAGAAACGACGGGGCGATGACATGAGTGGTGCGAGAAAAGGGGCAAAAAAAAGGGCAAGACCTTTGGAGGGCTTCCAGGATTGAAGCCACCCATGCGCAAAATATCTATCGGCTTCTTTCTGGACGGTATATTTTAAGGCTTATTAAATTTCACAGACTTGAATTAAAAAACGGAAACGAACGTTAACCCAAATAAGAACATCCCGAATCGGAGAATATTTTGGGATGGTTTTAACGAAGCTAAATTTCTGTTAAAAAAATTAAATCTACGGGAAGCAAGAGATTTTTTTTAAATTCCGCCTTTCGATTTAAATTTGGAATTGAAAACGACATGAAATTTAACAAAAACAATTAAGATCATTCATTAGTGTTTTCTTATGTGTCACAAATTTTATAAATGAAGTTAAAAATGTTTCGAATATTTTGATCAAAATGATGCTTTTATGAGTTGGATGCACTTATTTGTTTTATTGGTAGTTATTTTATAATCGATCATTTGTATATTGTTCAAGTCTTATTGAATATTTCTGCTGGAGAATTTACTTTTATTGCACGCACAGAAAACCGTCCCGCCCAAAATTCTGTCAGAGACCGATGTTTTCAATTAACTCGATCTATATAATCTCAAGTAATTTGGCTGGAATATTTTTTAATTATAAAGTTTTTATATTTCTATTTTTAAGACACTTTTTACAATTTCATTTTATTCGTTAAGCTAATTTCCAATGTAAGATATTTATATAAACTTAGAAACCTGTGTAAATAATTGATAATAAAATCACAACAGTAATAAATGGCAATTATCTGCCCAATAGCAGGACAATGCTGAAACTATGCACGTATTTATTTCCTCAATATAGAGATGTGAAGCGATTTCTTCTTGGCAGGGTAAAATAGCCAATCTATTCTTTGATGAGTTCGGTATATCGAATAGTACAAAACTGTTGGGAGAATCTGATGCGTATTATTGCTAATAAGAGCCGTTGCCAGTGATAATTTATAAAACAATTTCGAAAGTGTTTTTCTAATCATAAGGGTTCCTAGAATTGTTTAAAATTACATGCGTTGCTGATAGACTAAATTATAATTAATTAGGACCAAGCAACGTGAAATAAACGTACTTCTATTTAAATAAATCCTTAAAGAACTGCCAATGATGGGGTTATAAGATTAAAACTGAAACATTTTCTACAGTTATTTTGAATGATTAAAATAAAACAAATCCTATTAATTTATTATAGACAAATGCATATAGAACTCGTGCAAAGTCAAGGTCACTAAATTGCGAAATGTTCGTTTTCCAACTGGGATTGGAACGGATTTCTTTGTCAAAAATATAAAAGCACACAACAAACAAACACTCCAGCAGAATTTCAATCAACTAAAAATCATTAACCTTACAATGTTATCACCAAATAGACAAACCTTTTTCGTTTCAGATAGATATAAAAAACATCGATCAGATTTTTTTAACCGTGTTGTTAACCCGACTAGAAATAACTAGCTATAAAAGCTTCCGTCGCACTAACATGTAGCAATTACATTAGTGCCTTACGCGAAAATATATATAAATAATTCCTAGACTAGATAAAACAGTCATTCGCAGGAGTGGATTCAATTAACAAAAGCCTAATTCGTTCCATCCAACTTGCAATTCAAGTTTTCGAATGCGGAGCTCTGTTTTAGAGTGCGAGTGGTATTTCGGTGGTGATGTTCGGAGCAACGCTTCGGCTCCCCGGCCAACTCCACGAACCGCGTATTCCTCTCTCTCTCTCTCCCCTATTCATTCTCTCTGTCCCTTTCTATCTCTCTATCTCCCTCTCCCTACCTCTCTGTCTCTCTCGCACACATATTTTACGAAAGTAAACTGACTCGCGGGGAATTGGAAAGAGAGCCGCATCTCCACGGGCATCCCAACGATTTCACAAGATTGAAATGCGGCCATATTGAGGGAACGTCTCCTGCACGCAACCCCTTGGGGCATTGACGAAAGAAACCACTTGGGGACGACTTACAAAGGAATTTACCACTTTTCCAGAGGAAAATTATTCCGTTATTTATTTCAACGCACGAAAATACTTGAGAAATTAATTAAAATCGCCCTTAAATGGTTCCCCCTTGCTTGGCATGCATCAAAAAACCAACAGCTAGGCATATAATTTTCGTTTAGTAAGAACGATTTGTAACCCAGAAATGTAATGGATATTTAAATAATAACAATAATTCCAATCTTTCCTTCCAGAAAACATTTAGATTTTCTCTTCTAAAGTTTTAACAACGATTTATAAAGATGTACACGAATAAAATCTCCAATTAATATGTACTATTTATCGTTAGCTCTTATAAATGCAAAAATAGAACTTTAATTGTAGGTTTTAATACACTATTGTTTCGAGTTCATTATACTAATTTGACGGATACACGAGAAATAAATTTAACATATATTTAGATATGCTTTATAATGTTTCTTTAAACGTGTAGAATATCTGCGATTTTAAGGTAAAAAATAAATTATCAAATTTAGATGAAGCACATGATTAAAAATTATATCAATTTTTAGATAATTATGGATTATATTAATAATTTTAATAACAAATACTTAAATATAATACTTTATCATTAAATACCGTACTTTATCATTCCGTCTTATTAATTATGGCATCAAATTCTAGTTTCAACTTATAAACAACCTTTATTAGGACGAAATTGCAGCAATAACTTTTACTGAGTCTAAAATCCTATGCATTAAAAGGAATTACATAAATTCATAATGGGAATGAAAGGCGTAATTCCAAATAATGTAAGATCGACTCACTCAATGATAGTTAACATTTTTACTCAAATAATAATCATCTGAATTTATTAGTATGATATGCACTTCACATATTTTATTATGGTTATTAAATTATCTGAGCAAAAATGATAAACTGCCTTTATGTATAGTGTTATAATGAATTGATAATCGTTCAATTCGTTTGTTATAGAATGTCGTGTAGGACTTCTGCCTTTATCTTCCATTCTCAATCCTTGCATTTCTATGGAGTAATTGAAAAACTTAACGACGTAACTCCTCGTGAAAAGGGAAAAATGTGGTATTTGAAATTTTCAGACCGCTGAGGGGGCCGCATGAAAATTAAATGACCCACTTTTAGAGGACTTAATAAGGGGCAAAATTCAAAGTGTATTACATCCGTATCAGCTCTTGCCAAGGTATCAAGGCGGAAGGGAGGAAATTCTTAAGAGAGTCCTGCTATATGTACCCTATGTTTAAGCAATTAACCCGTTATAGCATGAAGAGAATTCCATCTCCAAATTGCGACCGTAACGGCCTTATATGGCATTATCACGTGTGCCATATTTTCTCATGTATTCCAGAAGCATCAGTTTTTTCGTATTTCAAAGTTGCCACAGAGACCGTAAACTAATTATTCCCCTGAATTAGTTCGAGTCCTGCTGGATACACAGCAAACGTAAAAGCCGCCATATATCATTCAAGTAAACGCTGGATTTAATTATCATAACTTCCATAACTACGTATTCTACTGATTTCTCCCTCTTAAAGCCTATTATCGTGGCTCATTGTCGATCCCCGACAATTTTTTTTGTTTTGACTTGAGTTCGTGATTGTGGAGTTACAGTAACTTCGATTGCGTTTCTGGATAAGTTTATAGCTAGCAAAATTCTTCTTGTAATTCGTACTTTTCCCATTTTATTGGAGTATATAAATATTTTTAAAATAATTATGGAGCTCATCTTATAGTTGAAATCAAATTGAAAAATTATGACTCTCTAAAGCCATACAAAAGTTTACCAAGCCAATTGTACAAAGCAGTCATCGTCAGTGTTGACTCACCGATAGTGGATTATTTTTCAGACTATACTTTCAGTATTATTTATAATTTCCTATTTTTTCATTGAGCTTTAAGAAATGCTTTCGTTATTTCGATTTGCGCATAAGTTCGACATAATTTTAATTATCAAAGGAATTGAAAACTTGTTCGCGAAAAAATGCGCCATTGAAAATGGTCATCAAAAGCAGACGGGTATTTTATGTGAGCAAATAATCCTTGATACATTCGTGGCTGGCTCACGAAGCTGTTTTCAATTCATTTTAATCACTTTCTTCCAGCTCAGCGGTCGATCGCTTCAAATGGATGATGATTGTGCCATCGAAAGGGTTCCAAATCCAATTTTTAGGCGTTTCTTAAAAGAAAAAGCGCCAATCATTATCGGTTTGGGCGTCTGTCAGTCAGTAATCGTACATATCAGATGCCTGACCGCTGGATGTATTTCGATGAAATTTGGAATTTGAGATTTTTATTAAGTTAAAAAGAGGAAATGACATGAGTCACTCAATCTGGAGAATATATTTATGGCCGATGGAGAAAGGAAGTTTTTCAGATCAATCTGGAGTTACGCTGGATATAAAAAGATACCGCCTAAATTCGTAAATAACCCGTTGTTATAGTTACCAGGACAACAGCAAAAATGTCTATTGAAAACTCTTGTTCTTAGAATCGTGTTAAAAGAGGATTGTTTTAGGTAAACCCAGTGTCGGATCCAAGCAGGGGGCGATCGCCCAACCCTTGGATATTCTTAGGGGTAGCAAAAGGGGAAGCGGAGAGGGTTGTCATGTTGCAGGAGGTTTTCCCCAATAAGCTTCACTGTGATAATTATCATACTATTCTATCGTGTACTATGGTTTATTAATAGAAAATAATTTTGACAAGTATTTAGAGTACAAATTAAAAATATCTCCCACCCTCATGGAAAAATAGTTAATAATCGCCCCCCACCCTCTGGAAGTTTCTAGATTCGCCCTTGGGTAAGCCTTACCAATTTAAAATATTAATATAATATAAATTGCGCATTTAAAATAATAGATGGAAATAATACATTTATATCTGTTCACCTCAGAGGAAAATACACCTAGAAAGTTTTGTGGTGTTTTTATATTATTAAAAATTTCAGTTTTAATTTAAGGTATTTTCATCCGGACGATCACTATAGGCAAGGATCAACTGCATATACATTTACTCTTCCATAACATTCATATTTATCATTAATTCGACACTTATGCACAGTGGTGAAGGCAGGAAAGCCTCAAAAACTTGGGGTTAAGGCCGAACAAACCGCCAGGGAGCTTTTTTCAAATAGAGAATTTTATAATGTTGCTGACCGCCGATTTCCTTAGTACATATTAGATTGGGGTTCATATACTGGAACGTTTCAGCAATGTGTACAGTATACAATAGAATTAGACAAACTATATCAACGTAACCGACTTTTAAGATCTAAGGGAAGGTTCTTAGCTTAAAATTCTCCCCCTTCCATACACCAGAGCTATTTTACATTGAAAAATGTATTACTAAGATATTGAAGGATGATACTAAAATATTGATACGCGAATAAAAGTTCAGCTAAATCGTTTATCTTATGGGTCTTGCGGAATCTTCCATTCGGCAAGAGAGAGAAATGGAAGATTTGTGAAAATATTTAATTCAATAACCCATCTCTTTATCACACCTTTAAAATAGTATCGTTCGACTCAGAAAACCAAACCAAAATCAGTTAACGTAATATAGGTGCGAAAGCAACCTTTGGTAATACAATATTATTATTTATCAACTTTTATTTTAACTTCGATTTGTTCCTATATATTTTTTCTATATAATCAACCACGAAATCTTATGTAGTTGCTAACCAGGGACACAACGAGGATTGAATTTGTCTTCAGCCAAGATGTTCATGGCAAATAACATATTGACCGCAGCGCTCTGACATGTGAACAATTAAAATTCCTAATATCTTGCTTTATGATAGATATCAATTTTGTGTCCTCAGAAAAGTTGTCCCTTGCTAAAATTCTTCTATTAAATTTAAATACAGCACCTCCTACGAAATTTTCAGGTAATATTGTCATGTCTTTCCTTATAATATATAAATGTACGTAATACATTCAGTTTTTACTGAAATAAAAATAAATTTATTGAATTTGAATGTGATGTTAAAAAAGTTGACAAAATTATTCAATGAAATTGTATAGTATGAATTTTTAAAAAATGTTTTTTTTTTAATTTTCATCAGGCAAGGCATTTATTAACATTCATTGCTAAAAAGAAAAAAAGAAAAATTAATAAAAAGCGTTTCCCAATCTACTTTTATAACGCAGATACATTTCGTTACACGCAATACAAATTTTAGAAAATGCCTCTGGAAGACGTTTTTTATGAAAGTTAAATGTATGAATATTAATCTTGATTCTTCGATTTCTTATGCTTTTGCGTTGTATAAAACTGTATTTAAATGTTTCTATTTTTATATTTTTAATTAGTTTTTTGATCATAAAACTCCGCTGGTAAAGTTTTGAAGCTAAGAAATTAGCTAGACTTGGATGTTACTTTAATAATAACATGATGTGTTTGGTAAGAAAATTCTAATCCGTCCCGCCGGGTCGCACGTAATTTATAGGTCAGCCGGTCAAAGGAAACGCTACTAGGAATTCGGCCCGCCACGCCAAAAGGTTGCACACCTCTGGACTAGCATAAATGTAGCGTACCTTTTACTTGGGCAGCAAGTTTTCAGAGTATATTTAGTGAAAATTCATTTACAGCGAGATCTTTCAGTTTTGCTGTTTCTATTGAAACGTCGTTGCATATCCTGATGCAAACATATTTCTCTGTGATCACTTCTACTTTTTAAGGACGTTTTAGGGCATGGGTGGGGAATCTTTTCCACACGGCGGGCCGCATAAGTGGCGGCGAATCCTTCAGGGGGCCGCATTGGAATTTGCTACCACCGACACCCCCATCCAAACGAGAGTGGAATTTAAAAAATATAATACAACAATAAATGTAAGATAAGCAGGATTTGGTCTATTTCACTGTTGTAGCCGTAGAATTTCATATCCTCTTAGTTTTCATTCCACTTTCTATATTGTCCAACTTTTCCAATCTATCCATACATATCCTAACTGTACTCAAAATATTTCCATTCCAAAAAAATTTAATTGATGAAGTTACAAATATCAAATACTTCACGATAGGTAATAAAACGAAAGCATCTACCGAAAAAATGAATGAGATTAAATACCATTACAAGCAGAGCGGGGAAGTTCCGGTTCGGTCCCGAGCGATCCGGCTCCGACCTTAAATTTTCCAACTCGTTCCGTTCCGGGTTCGGTTCCGAGTGATCAGAAGAAGCAACTGCTCGGCTCCGGTTCCAGAACCATTCCTAGCTATAAAAAAATTTACCAATAACATTTTACATGAATTACAATTAATTAATCAATTACATTAAAACACGATGAAAATTTCTTAAAAGTAGTTTGACCAAAAGGTCATATTTTTAAAATAAAATTTCCTTTTACTTTCTTCCTACGAAGTAGGAAAAAAAATCGAATCCGAGATTTCAACGGGAATACACATTTTGAGGTCCCCCTAGTACGTTTTGACTATTTTCTCGATGTTGCATGTGTGTGTGTGTGACATCGGTGCTCTGACATTTTCCAGTATTTTTCAAATACTTCCTTAGAACTACATTTATGTAAATACTTGTTACTATTATAGTTGTAGACTGTAATTTCCTATAAGTTTTACAAAAAGACATTTCTTTATAATGCCGATTGTTTAAGAGCTATTTTGATTTTTCGTGTGAATTTGTGTTAAGTACTTCGCTGTGATTATTTCCAAGTTAAATAAGCGATATCAGCTCAGTAGTTAGAAGTCAAATTAAGCCTTTCCCAGACGACACCCTCATTTATAGAGAAATATGCAATCCGGAACACCGTCGGATTTGGAAGCTATTTCAGCGTGGTGTAAGGAATGACAGCTAGAAATCAACCAAAAGAATAGCTGCGTTGTCACCAAAAATAGCTCGCTATATGTTAACTATTCGTTCGGCAGAGTAAGGATTCCCATTTCAGATTCGATTAAATATTTAGGAAAAATTTAGTAATTGTTGATAGCTATGCGTACGCTGCCAAGAATGATTTAATTACACATAGATATTTCGTTAATCATAGCAAAAGCTAAACATATTCTTTAGTTATTGTTTTTTTTTTCAATGAAAAGATTACTGAAATTGTTTAAAAATTATTCAGGCTCATGGTACAAAGCTGAGACCACGTTCGAAACTGATCTTCCATGACGTTAAAATTTAGTCACCGTACCTAAAAGATAATATCATATTGCAGGTCTAAACAAAATATCAACATATTGTTTACGATGTGTGACCTTTTTGTTCCTTCTTAATTTACGCGAAAAATACAAATATTGTATGAGAAAATTTCATTTGGCGAATGATTAATATATAGTTTTATCTTGTCAAGAGCAACAAGAGGTTGGATTTATATTTTTGTCTTTAAATTCATGAAGCTTTTCTTGAAGCATCGTCTTAAAAAAACAACTTTGATCAATTGAACAACAAATTCAACTTATGAATAATATTCTTCAAATGGATTTCTTTCTTTCGATTACGGATGATATTAAAATATCAAGAAACGACTTATCTTCCAAGCCCGCAATTTCATTGTATACCGCCAGTGTAGAAAATATTATTTTATGAATATGCAAAGAAAGATGATCAAACTGATTAAAAGGTGAGCCCTTACAATGTATTTGAGAAAATAATTGAATGCCACTTGTTATTTCCAGCTTTACGTAATCTTTGAACCGCTTTTTACCAGAATCTATTATGCAAAATATGGAAACCAACTGTAGATGGATACCAACTTCCAAACATTAGCAACTTAACAAGGAATAAGAATAATCAGAGAAAGTTGACGTTTTCAATTTTTTATAAAAAATATAAAGTGGAAATTAAAAATGCTGTCTTAAATTTAAAAAATGTAAAAGTATTAATAAAAATTCATTCATTTTTAAGGGAACCGTTCCGAAACAATTACGGAACGAAAATGTTGACATAAATGTTCCGGTTCAGGCTCATGTTCCGATAAAGTTTTTCCGTTACTGTTCCGGATACAGGAACCGGAACCATTTTGAA
Organism: Uropetala carovei; assembly: GCA_036926305.1. Taxonomy (NCBI): domain Eukaryota; kingdom Metazoa; phylum Arthropoda; class Insecta; order Odonata; family Petaluridae; genus Uropetala; species Uropetala carovei. The sequence goes on from JAXCHB010000006.1 coordinate 3,196,319, forward strand.
ACCGTTCCTTGTTCTAGAACCGGATATTTCCCAGCTCTGATTACAGACTTTGTAAATTTTACTTTAAATAAAAACGCATAAATTAAAATCCACGAGAAATGGTATTTTGTGTCTCACATAAAATCAATTCACAAACATGATGGGGATTCTTAATAAGCCGCTTTGGAAAATACGCCTCTCTATTTCATTTTTGGTGCTATATTATCGAAAGCCGCTCCCAAAATTAAAAGCTCTGCGATTATGATAATCGTTGACCATGCCGTGTGTTGATTAATATATATTTTAGACATTATTTCCTACGACAGCACTGCCTATCCTTTTTCATTATTGAAATTAAGAATTCATTTGTATTTTGTCGTTGAAGATTACCCCCGACCCACAGTCTATTTTTTTCGGAGATTTTTCTAAATCCAATTCGGATCTTTTATATTGTACCAGTCTTCAGATATAAATATATAACGGAATTCACAGCTAGAGGTATTTAATCTCATTCCCCCATAATTCAAATGTAAATCTCTTCGTATTAAAATTCTTTCATTTGGATGTAACAGAAGTACTATTAACTACAGTGCTTTAATAGACGTAGTTTTACCACATTAAAATAAATAATAAATTTCCAAACATGTATTTAATTGAGACCATCGAATTCGTAATGATGTAATAGAAATGTGAAAAATTACTTCAATTTCGTTAATTAAAGATACAAGTTAATATTGACTGAAGCCAGAATGTATAAATAAATTACGGTCAGTTCATCAAAGGAATTTTTGCTCATCGTAAGTTTTTCAAGAAAATACGAGCTTAACATGCGTTCGACCGTATCCTTCAAGGCTTCAAAGCTAAAAAAATAAAATTTTTGAATATGCGATATTCACCACTTGCTCCTAGAACTGATGGATACTATCTATAAACATCAATTCAACCGCCCGGCTTCCCAAGGACTTACACATAACTCACACAAATAAAAAGTGTCAAAATGCCTTCGAATGACATTTCTATCGCCGTAACCCTTAAACGCATCGCGCAACAACAACAAAAAAGAAAACGAAATGCTGGAAGAAACACGATAGCGATGTCGACGACGCCATCTATATACTCCTCAACCCTTCAAAAGCATATAAAAAAAACCGCTATTCGAAGGGCCGTAAAGCCACCGCACTCGTTTCCTCGCGAGGTCACCACGAAATTTTTACCGATTCCAGTGTCCGACAGCATAAGGAAAGTGGCTCCATCCATAAGTGAAGACGACACATTTTACGCGGCCCATTTGACTCTCCGGCAACATACCGTGGTGCCGCCCCTGCGAGGCAGGCACACCCACATACTCACACCGACGCAGCGCTTCACTCATAAGGATTGAAGTCGACAGGCCCTTATTCGGGGAACGAAGAAGGGTGGAATGAGTCTGTCGCATAGAATCTTCTCAGTTCAAGTGCTATACGGGAATTCCCTTGGAAGAAATAAAAACTCTCCGTAGTACATAAAAAAAAAAGAAGCGGCAAGGGCCAGGGTCCGAAAATTCTGCCGATATTTACCTCCGTCGTGTTTTTTTTGTCGAGAATGACGAAGTATTCAATAATAGGGGAGAGAGAAAGAATGAATTGAGCCGGTGGCTCGTGGTAGGTAAGCCATACTACGTGCAATGTTTACTCGTAGTAAATGTAAGTGCGAAAGGAGAGAAGGTTTGGGAGAGGGTGTGAATGAAGAAAGGGTGGAGGATCGTTTGGAGAAAGGCGTTTTGGAAGGCGCCGAAGGGGGAGGAGGAGGAGGAAGGAAGCCCGAGGGTGTGTGCTCGCGATTCTCGGATCAGTGATTCCGTAGCTGGCGACGAATTCCATCACGTGAAAAGCCGCAGCGCCGGAAGAAAGCAATAAGCGACGTCGTATGACGCCGAAGGCGTTGGAATGAAAAAGGGGGAGCTAGAAAGCGAGGGGAGAGAGTGTGTGGAGGGAGGAGAATAAGGAGGCGGTAGAGAGATAAAGGATAAAAAGTTTTCCCCTCCCTCTTTGGCCGATATATGTGAGGGGCGGGAGGAAGTGCGGAAGAGGAACGAAAGAATATTCTAAGAATCAGAAAAAAGCAGAAACCTATTTTCATGGGCTGTTTTATGGCTTTCGAGAATTTTTTTCCAATACCTTTCTTTCGGGAGGCAATTTAAACATTGTGGAATTGGGGAGGTTCTATATATTTTTTTTTTCTTGTTCCCTTTTTTCGTCGGAAATCGAAATGTGAGAACTCTTCCGACCATGTGGAATTACATGTATGTGTGTGCGAGTGAGGGAGACCGAGTGTGGTTCCCTTAGAGAAGGAAGAGAATTGGATGTAGCTGTTGCCTCGCAGGGCTTTGGAACGGCGAAAGCCCACCTTCCCCGGCCATCGCTTCTTCTTCTTCCGCGAGGTAGCTCAGCAGGGAGTGCAAAGGGAGGACACCTTAGGAAATTTACCAAGTGTCTTCGGTGTCGGCACGACACGTTCGAGAGGCGTGTTTTGCGACGCGGAAAAGCCGCTCCGTGAGTAATGAGCAGCGATGCGCAGGAGGGAGACGGAGAGAGTGACAAGTTTCTATCTCCGCTTCGCCATCGATTCCAACGCGAAAAAAATACTCGAGCCATTCCTTTGTCGATTTTTCGATATCGGAAGTACGGGAATTTTTGTATTCCAAATAATTAAAATCGCGAATAAAACGAATGGGAGCAATGAGTTTTAATTCCCTAGCGCCGGTATTAATTACTACTTTGCCGCCATGTTATATTGTGTACATCTGAATATTAAGCACAAATGCATTTCATCAACTGCTTTAATTGGGTAATTATCGCTCAGTAGTATTTATTTCGATAATAAATCCTGATGCTCGAATAGCGATGAAATTGCCCATTTTATTTTGTATTTTGAATCATTTTTTTTTCTTTTACCATTGCCCTAAACTGGTGCTCAATAAATATTTTTATGATAGCATATCCGATTTGAACAAAAGCATATATGGCAAATTTTCACGTTGCTGTTTCGCGTTGAAGCACTTAGGAAATTCTCGCCCGAATCTGACCTATACGAAGGTTATACATTGATAAAAGATACATCTACTTTTCATAGTTGGACTTAATTATCGAGTAAAATGTTAAAAATTTGTTACGTTTCATTTTTATCCTTATAGAATATCGTTTGAAAATAAAAATAGCATTTATAAAAACGAATTTATGAGCAATTCATTGATAAAGCATTTTTTACTTATAGATTAAAAGTTTAACAGCGCAATGGAATGGGTGTTTTAACAGACTGCATAAAATCAAGGCAAAACTAATCCTGCGTTTTATATCTCATTCCTTTTATCAAATAAAGTGTCGTGAATAAAAGAGCAATTTTGCATTTACTATTTCTACTCTCATAGAGAGAGGACAACGTTCAATAAAATATTCTTTAATAAAAATCATTAACAAAAATATATATTAATAGATACGTAATTGACGTAGTATGCACGTAATTCTTTTGTCTCATTTAAACGAGATATCTCTTTCAAGTGGAACATCAGCAGCTTACGCATGCATACATAAATTTACATAAATCCGGTGAAATCACACGTATTCTACACTCACGCCGCACGCGACTCCCGAAGAGGTACTTCAATGCGTTCAGAGGAATTTGAAGAAAACTCTGTTGGAATTCTATACAATATGAGGACGGAGCAGCTGCAGGTTGAAATTTTGGCACCATAGGAATTGAAATAGGGTAACGGAACGTAAAATTCCGGCCGTATTAACACTCCATCGCCTCCCCTCGAAATCTCTCAACTCAATGTGCTTTTCCACGTGCCCTCGGTATAAAATATATGATAAATTTCCGTCGAATAGTTTTCAATAACCGGTTCCGTGAGCTAAAATAATTTTCCTGCATTCCATTTAACCGAGGGAATAAAAACGCACCCAAAAATCAAAATGAGCCAATTTTTCGCAGCCGTAATAGAAAATGTACGAAAACACGTTAACAGGAGTCAAATTAAAACAAATAGCCTAAATCACGAGCATCATATTATATGGTTCCAAATTATCGACATCTTTTTTTATAATCAGTTATTCATGACCTGAAATTATTCTCTCAAAGGAACTATTCAAACCCTTGGTAAAATTATTTCACGATCCGACCATGCTCTTTATTCGCGTTCACAAAAATAGCATTCATGACAAGAAAGGTTATTTCCATTCGTATTTTGGAAACCATTTCATTTTACACCTAATCATCTGCGAGGGAATGTTAATGCCCGCGAGCAATTCCATTCTTTTTTATAATGTCTCGGAACTCGTTTCAATGGTTAATGAATAAGTAATGAGGGAAAATTTATTATGAAAATGGCTTTTTCCCCCTCACAGCGGAAAACTTCGGAGTTCCAAATAGAATAGTGACATCCTAAAAATCCTTGTGAGCAAAAAAATAACAAAAAAACATCGCGGTGCCCTAATGATTAAAAAGAAGAGGAGAGCAGAAAATCTTAACAGGAAACGAATTACGAGGGAAATCAAATAGCCTGCCCTGGGGGACACGTCTGAAACTCCTCGGTACAGAGATGGGATTCGAGCGAACGACGAGAGGGAGGGAAAGAGTGGGGAAGGGAGGGAGGGAGGGAGACAGAAAGAGGAAAAGAGGGCAGGAATGCGAGGACTGCGTGCGTACGAGGGTACGATTGCAAGGCACAGGATATTAAGGAGGGAGTTTGGAACCTTCCTCGGGGGAGGAAGAAGTCAAGGAACGGCTGGGTTGCAGGATACGTGGGTCACACGTCAAGGGATGGGGAAACGAAGAGGATGGGGAAATTAAGGGGCCGGGGCAGGGTCGGAAGGCCGTATGAGAACTTGTACTTGCGGGCCCCGAGGGCACGAAGCGTGTGGGTCCGGATAACTAGCGCGCAGGCGCCGACCGTGGACACCGATGACGATGCCCATGCCGCCCATGGGAGCCAGAGGGAGCACGAGGTCGGAGGAGAGGAAGGTGGGGTGGGGGGAGAGTGTCACCGGCGGATCCGTCGCCTGCATATGCATTAGCCGCCGGATGCACTGCGAGAGAGGGCTTCTCCAGCTGCAACCTTCTAACTCCCTCCCCAACTTCTCCCTCCCCGCCTTCTCCCTCCCCACCGACACTACCCTCGACCATCGCAGTCGCTGGCCACCATTATCTATCTTCTCCTCTTCCTTTACCCCTATCAACCATCCCGCCTCTCTCGTCCGCCCATTCTCGTCTCTCTTGCACCTCTACGTCCGCCGCCGTCCCTAGAGACTCCCTTCCAACTGCCCCCTCCTCTCCCCCACCGCCTAGGCGTCCCTCACTACGTCCCCATCCCTTCACTCGACCGATCCAACGCTATTCACCCTGCAGTTCCCAACTCCTCGCACCCCGACACTCATCGTCCCACCGGTTGACTAATAACTCGATAGTTGCGAAGAGATGAATTAATTAAATACGAAAAGGAGAAAAAAAATCACGGGATCCGCTTAAAGCCTCTCTCTGAATTTTCTCTTTCACTTCTTCAAGAAAGAAAAACATACATTTTCGACGTGGCCTTTTTAACGGATTTCGAATCCGTCCGTGTCTGTTAAAAGCCCCTCGAGGTGGAATTTGGAAACGGTTGCTTCAAGTAGAGCACACTCTTCGTGATGGAGAATGATTCGCAATTCCACCAATTGACCCGGCGACCTAATTCCAACGAGAACAATAAACGCCAACTGTCTGTAAGTCGCCTCAAATAAGACCTAACTCTTGCGGTCCGAGCAGAAATGAGATTTTGCGGCTTTTGGTGCGGGATACGAGATTTCTATCCCATTACAAAATTGACTTTGAGAGCCCCAATGGATTTAAAGGTAATGAGAATGAACAATCAAATGGGGAACTTAGGGCAAAGGCTCCAGACTATATCGCATTTGCAAACAAAGAGCCCTCCAGCTAAGCTGAACTCATGCCTTTTAAATGTATGAAGAGTCGCATTTTTGTAATAGAAGGTGGCACAAAGCTATTTAAATGCGGATTAGCATTTCAATAACATTTTAGATTTATAATTTAGTGACACTGTTTTGAATTTAAATTTAAATTTTATAAACAACATTCAGGCAATAGGTTTTTAACATACCGCGTATATTTTCGTGCTCAGACTAGAACGTTTTTCAAACTTTTTCACCATAATCACGATCAACGGAATATGCAAATTAAGGGGACGAGAGTAGCTCTTCCATTCCCAAAAACTTTTACTCGCGACCGATACATAAAAACTAAAAAGATTAACGTTTACTCCATTCGATAAATCGATTCGGATTTCTTTCAGCAATCCCATTACTCTCTACTAGCTTTAGATTTTTTTTTCGCACCATTCGCCGTAATATCGGCAGATTAGCGACGGAGGCAAAAGGGAAAAAGAAATAAAAAATACGCCTTTTTCCATCTTTCTCTAGAGGTTCGATGATTTTTTTCTAAGTAAGAATCCAGGTAGAAACGGATGGGAATGGGAGACCGGGGGGGAGGGGGAGGGGGGTACATAAGAGCAAAAGGCGACCCATCGAAAAGGAATAAGAGGGCTAAAGGGGGTTATATGAACGAAGGGTGACGCATGCATATGCCACCGCATCAGCTTCATCGATACACTGCCTCCTCCTCCTCCTCTCCATCTGCCTCTCCTCCCACCTTCCCCTTACCGTTCCCCCGCGCCTCCTTTCCCTATCCTCCTCCCCCCCCAACCCCCACCCATACCTCATCCTCCCGCCCCCTGCTTTCCGAGCCCTTCAATCGCTCCTGCACAAAGAGCACCATCGAGCCGGGGATCTGATGCACCCGTGAAGAGGGGGCGGATGTCGGGGGGACGGAGATGGAAAGAGACGGCCAAAGGTGGGGGAGGTCGGGAGGTGAAAGGAGGGAGAAAGAGGGGAGGAAGACGAAGGGACGAGGGAGAGTAGTTGGGTGCGGAAGGAGGGAGTGGAGTGGAGGAGGGGGGTGCGGCAGAGTGTACGCCTCGAGTGAACGGCCTGTGATTGAGATCCGCACGCCTGCGTTTCGGTCGAATGCAGCGCTCCCCTTGGGATGAATATCGAACGTGGAGAGAGGGAGGAACATGTTACAAACGCCGCGCGCGCCCTTGGCATTCAAGTACTGGGCGCTCTATTCGAGTGACACACCACTCTACGCCCAGTTCCTCTATCTGCTCTCCCCCCCCCCCCCCCCTCCCACGCGCCCCCTCCGCATTTCTTTTCTATCCACCTCTCTCCCGTAGGCTCCCTCCCTCCCCCTCCCCCTCTCTATTTCCTTCGTTCAGCGGAAAACGCACTTTCATCCGCTGGGCGCATCGCAAAGGCTCCGTCTGGTTGCGAGTGGCGTGGGAGGAAGCGAGGATGAAAGTGAAGCCCGTATAATTTAAGAGAGATGAAGGTGTTTTGATGGATCCTCTCTCTCTCCCCCTCTTTCTATCAGATGATCTTTGTGGCTGCTCGGATGACGGGTCGATTCCTGTTGAAAGAACCTATCCGGCTAAAAAAAATATTTATCGCCTTTCATCCCGTTATCAATATTCCTTGACTTTTAATACATAACGAGACGTGGCTCGGAGTATAATCTGCACAATTAATTTCAAAACTCAAATTAAAACGAAGTATAGTAATTTATTTCATTTTCTTAGCGAGAATGCGTATTAGAAATTTTATATTTTCATCGGATTCATATTTAATGCAATGTTGGATGGAACTAAAAGATCGTCCAAGATACAGAATAATAGATATAATTTAATCTAAGGCACAGGTACTCATATGGGCGAGACAGACCCAATAGAATGCGTTTCGCACACTCGAAATAGACTATTTAATGTATACATAATTTCAAGTCATATCAGGTTCTTAAATAAATCAAAAACTACAGAAACGGAATTTATAACTATTATACAGGGTGTCTCAAAAAGATGTACACACATTTTCGGAAAGAAAAACAACACATTACAAACCTCGAAGATAAATTTATTGGTGTTAATATTTCAAAAATATTATCACTTATTTGTAAGTGTTCAATTTTTTTAAATTAAAGAAATGTAAAGTAAATTAATTAAAAATATTCTTTAAAGATTTCGATTTCATAACATGTTAGGGGGTTTAAAGAAATTAGATGATTCAAAATGACGTTGCGCATCTAATGTTAAGAATTAAGGTCTTTATTTACTTGGTAGAGTGATGGTTAGTGTGTCTATTTCACATCACTAGGGTCGCGGGTTCGAATTCTGCCGAGGGAATTGTCGTATGTGTATTTTTATTGTTATTCCGCTCATTTTAAAATGTCATAAAGTGCTGTTTGTGAGCCTATTAAAAATAAATAAGTAAAATTAAAATAAATAATTAGAGTAACTTTCTCCCCGCATGACAATTGGTATAAAAAGATACGGAAATTTTTACATTATTAGAACTTTTGTTTCCCTAATTAAAGTATGCGACGTTTTATAAATACAATGAGATTTCTATTTATCAAGGAATACAATTTTGAGTAATACGGACGGAGTTATATCTTGTAAATCTTCCTGCAAAGTCATTCCATTCATATAATTTATGAAAATTTAATTTCATCCGTTGAATTGGGAACAATTCTAGGCCACATCGATCATATCGACAGATGTCTGAATGAAAGTAACCCAAAGCGTTTAAGAGTTGTTCATAGTTGATCAAATATTTCCAAAATTGAATTGGCAAGCCAAGAATAATATAATAAAGTGTCATTCTTAGTGTGTGGGCCGATATGTTGCTTTATTTACTCAAAAATCCATATCCCAATCAAAAAAGTTTCGCAAAAATTCCCACTATTTGGTAGCAAACACTTCACACACAATTATGCTATTCTTTCTCCTTCCATCTAACTGCACAATTTAGCGAATGTGTATAAAACTGTTACCAATAAATGGAAAATCATTGATACCGTTATGTACAAAAATGTTATTTGTTGCTGTAATTTATTTTAGCAAACACTTCACACACAATTATGCTATTCTTTCTCCTTCCATCTAACTGCACAATTTAGCAAATGTGTATAAAACTGTTACCAATAAATGGAAAATCATTGATACCGTTATGTACAAAAATGTTATTTGTTGCTGTAATGTATTTATTTTTATTTTTTCATTTCGGAAGTTGGTTTCGAAACAAACTTTCGTCCCGTTTATTATTTGTCATTCGAAGAGTAAATTTTGTTTAAAAATGAATGGTAATTGTTAAAATTTGTTAACAAAAACGGGGCCGGAATATCACAAATACTTTGTAGTTTTTAAATTTGTGTGTCAGTTTTCCACATACCAAATAAAAGACCCATAACATCAAAGTATATGAAACTCGCATTAAATATAAGTTACTTTATCGAAATTAATGTACAATTTGGAACTAACGGTAATCTAAAACTCACAGCACCTCCATAACTCAAACTCATTTATAAAAATGATGTTCATTTCTGCTGAGTCTTGAGTAAGCAACTTCCATTTTATCTTTAAATTCTCTTTTTGAATCTTCGCACACAAACTTGAGTATGAAATTCTACATTGGTCACAAGCAACAAAGCAAAATAATACGCTATTTAGAGTCAAAAACAATGATTAACAGCTGACATTTTATGAGCAAACAATAATACAATTTATAAATACTTTAACAAATAAGATATCCTTGCTAAAGTGAGAGGTGAAAGCATGTTTTCTTCAAATTTTCAGTGTCCTGATTTGTCTCTGCCACACCTTTGGAATATAGATCCTCGGTAAACTTTCCGATATTTTAAAACTTCAGCCCTTTAGCTTTAGTAGTATAGAAACAGTAATATTTTGAAGTTTTGAATTTTCCAAATTTGAAGCGTCCTAGCGGAAAATCTAATTAAAGAGAATTTTAGAAATATTCCTTAAAACAACGCAAGTTAAACGGCAGATTGGCGGACGGACGGGTAGACAGAGTGATCACATAAGCACGTTTTTTTAAGGAAACGTGCTTTAGCCTGATAAGGTCATAATTTATGAAATCAAGACCTCATGCTCAAGTTTAATTTTATTTGGTTTTACAGTTATATTTCACTTTTCGGCAGATATAAATATACGGTGATTTCATTGTAATTATTAAAAATTGCCTTTAAATAAAAATTTAACGGTAATAGCAATTTAATTACTTTCAATTGTAATCAACATATAACACTTAACAAGGACTAAACAAAATATCCAGCCTTAGTTTAAATATTGTTGAAATTGAAAGGCATTTACTTTAGATCAACTAAACAAAAAATATTTCATTCATTACATTACTTCTTTTAGGTGAATGTTAGTTAACTCGTCAAAATTTGGGATAAATAACCTACACCTAAAAACTAGATATATTTAAAAATAACCAATAGAACAATAAATGATTAACAAGAAGCTATTCAATATGAGTTTGACAATAAGGGAGCTATGAGAATTCGATGCGTCTATTCCACTCCTTTTCAGATAATATCCCTTCAAGGAAAAAGCAAACATATGCTTCTCTAAGCTTCGTAATTTTCATTAAATGTGCATGACCCTCGCTTCCCTAATTTTCGTAAAGGATATTAGATTATAACAGACGAAACTCCAGAAATGTGGCGTCCCTAATATTCCCAATAAACTTATGACTAAACGTTTTTTGGCACCAGTTCAGATTATATCATTTATTTAAATGGTGGTTGGTAACAAATATATTACGCTAAATCCTGTTTAATGAAATGTATCTATTTAGTCAAAACTCAAGAACTTGTATGTAAGTGACAACAAAAATTCGACTTATCGTAGTTCATTTAGCGCATATATATGGATTGGAAAATGCCATCCTTCATCGGTAAACAATAAGAGTTGTGCACTTTCAGATTAATGAGTTCAGCTGCGTGGTGCTGTTAATATTTTTATTATTATAAAACCTTTTCATCTTGCAGTGGTACTTCAACACTATGAGATAAGCGTTTATGATGCCCACGTGATCTTGGGGAACACGGCGGTGTTGCGATGCAACATCCCTAGCTTCGTCAAGGACTACATGGCCGTAACATCTTGGTTACAAGACAACAACTTCAACATCTATCCCTCGATTGAGGGAGGTAAGAGATATAATTTTATTTCTAGCTTTTTCATATGTACGAGTATACCGTATTGAAATGTTATTGTTAAGGCAGTGAGAAAAAATCACGGCATAACAGAATTTATTCAATATCCTCCCTATGAATTTCTAAAATATATATTAAATTCTATTTAAGCTTAAATTTCCAAATTCATAAATATATATTATTTTACTCTGGCTAATACTTTGCTGTATGAGTTTAAATGAAGATTATGTAATTTAACTGAGCATACTCTGACGGGGTGAATTTCACACAGCAGCCTTATATTTCGTGAGGTTTACACTTTTCTATGGACTCCAGCGGCCCCTTTTCAGTAGCTGGAATGACTCATCTGTTGAACCTTTTTCATCGAAGAAATCTAGTATTGTGACAGCTGTTTGGAATAGGACGTTTGTTTACAAAGCGGTGCGCGATATTCTATTGCGGATATCTGCGAATTTTTTCTTGTGGGCATTAAGTTCTTGTTTTTTTAGGAAATTTTATTTTATATTCAATAACAACCTCCGTTTATATAACTTTTTACCTTTTTAAATAGTTTTTGACCAAGAGATATCATTATTAAGTTCTGTAAATCATTTATTTTCCGCTTGTATCACTTAATTTGTATTATATTAAATCGATACTGTGTGTATGAATTTCAACTTAACAACCCAGTTATGTTGTTTTATTTACTGATTTAGATGTGAGTTTCGCATTCTGATTTGTATTAACAAGAAATTGTTCGTCTTTTAATCCAATCTTCTGAAGAAGCTTACAATTTTGGTAACGCATCTTAGGAGAGCTCATAAATCGGAGCATAATACCGATAGGGACTAAGAAATCAAATCAATGCTTACGCTGTAAGATATTTTCTAAGTATTTGTTAAGGCTAGTGTGAGGTGAAATGTTTACTAATAAAACTTCATTTTTTGTCTCCTATCGAAAAAAGAAATTTATTATATGAAACTGTAATGCAGTGTAACCATTTCATAGGATTTAATAATGTTTTCGCTGTCGAGTTTTATTCGAAGGCTGTGTCATTTACAGCTCCATAGAAAATCAAATTTATGTGACTTGATACTATTTATATTAACGCAGTATTTATTTGCCCGCCCACCGAGAGCAATATTTGGAATTATATTTCAGTTTTAAAAGGTTAAATATTTTAATAAAAACAAAAATAATTGTTTTTATCGAATAATATATTTATGCTAATTAATGCTTATGAATCACAAATTGAAAAGACTCGTGTTCGACATTAATTCATTTTAACTGTGGGGTGTAAAATTCACCCCCGTGAGTACCGCCTGCTTAAATAATTTAATTACATAGTTTCTAGAAATTTTATGCATTTTAAAATAAGAAGAGAATCGTAAAACTTCATAAAATCGCTATAATAGACCGGAACTTTCATATAAACAATGGTTAATAGGCCATACTTTTGTAAACGTTATGTACTTTTATTACTAGCCATGATATTCATTTAAGTATATAGAATAGTTTAAGGTCATTTTGAAGCACACTGACGTCTCTCTCGGCTCTAATACGTCACTAGATAACATAAAAATCCAAATAAGCCGAATATTAAGGGAATATCAGTACATTTCTGTAAATAAAAAATCGTCATGTACATGAGCACATCCTTCGTGAACACGATATTTTAACAAGCAAAAATTTCTGCTCTCTGTATTCTAACTTATATTTTATAGTGGCACTCTACCAACGATTTTTAATTTATTAGTTTATGAAGAAATATACAAGAAAATCGGAATTCGAAAGCCTACCGAAAATCTCACATACGGTCGTTTAGTTCTGGTAAAATCTGAAAAAAAAAACTTTACAGATGAAGAGAATAAATGGATCAACCGACCCATATTCCCAATGACCTACACTACTCCTATCCATTCGTACTAGCAATATTAACTCATTCAGTCTCTCTCTACTATAATAACTTTTACAAATGATTGATTACGGGCAATATCATCACGCAAACACACTTCCGCTGACCAAAAATCATTGGATATATTGCAGTAATTTGAAGCCAGGATCTCTCTTCTACGGGAACATTTTCATGCTATGTTAGGTAATTTGAAAATTTACTTGTAACCAAAATAGAGAATCGCTTTATAAAATTTATCGTTTTATCCATTTTCGCTGAAATAAAATGTTTATTTGTTTAATCAGAAATATAAATATTTTCTGACCCTCAAAAACAGCCAACGACCAATATTATAAGACTTTCTACCGATGTAAGAGAGCTAGATTATATTCAGTCCCATCGCTCTAAAAAGTACGCATGCAAACCTTCGTTTAGGAATCGTATTTCACATTAGGGCGGTGATAAACCTAGTGTCGCGTTTTTCATATAAAAGGAGTAAAACGAAATCAACGATCCCATCCTAGTGCGCATCACCAGCCAAGGTTATAAAAGGAGGCGAAAGGTCGGATCGTCTTGAAAAAAGTTGTAAAAATAACATTCTCTAGAGAATATGAGCCCTTGGTTTCAGATAACAATGCTCCCAAAACACATCCACAGACACTGACATGCAATAAAGGAGTCTTATTTTTTCAAAGAAAAATTCAAAAGGAATATATAACTCATGTTGCATAAAAAAATAAGATATTCTACTGGTGGTAAAAGATGTTGAGCGTTAAAGGGCACTGAGACGGCTGAAGACAGAAAAATATCCTCTCAAAGTGTCGATAAGGTTTTATTTTCATAAGTACCAAATCGTTAACATTCGTTAAATGATAATCAGAGTTGAAAATTATCCCGGTCCACCCAAACTTCGGAGAAATAATACAGATAATGCCTCCAAGAAAGATATTCTTTCGAATGATTGCGATTATGGATGAGTAAATAAAATATATGATGAAAGTTATTCCATCCGTCTTTTGTTAGATGTTTTTAAATTTTGTACCGATTTAAGTTGAATTATCGACAATTACCAATTGCCATAATGTTACAATGCCACGCTGTGTATTTTTAAAAACGCATGGTTCTAAAAGTACAGCTTTATAAGTGGATGCTTTTTATTAAAGGGAATGCTGAAACAAAGTTTCAGTAAGGCCTTAATCGATTCACAAAGCATGTGCGCAAAATAGTACATGGAAATATTTATCAGTAACAACAAAGAGAACGGAAAACGCTTCAGCATTTTATATTCTTCTGAAACCTTAACCTGAGCAGGAATTTAGCAATTTCAAGCGATGCATTCAAAGAGAATATATTTCTTGCTGGGTGTTTTTGAATTATCCAATGGCCTAATTTTGTACGATTGATATAGAAGCCTATTGGTTCAGCTGGTACGAGGAAAAGGGAAGGGACGGCAAGCGAAGAGGATGTAAAGAAAGGTGAGAACCAATCAATTACATCGGATGATGGATTCATATGCATGAATGATCACTATCTCGTGCTCTTATAAATCATAAAAGTAACAAAATTTTTACTTGAAGGCATTTATCACAAATTCCTTTGAGAATGCCTGGGTTTGTCTCAAAATCTCGCGATAATTGGATATACTACAGCAGTTAGCCACCAATCACTTTTGTAAAGACTGAAGGTACAATTAGATGGAAAATAAACCTTTCTTTGAAAACCGAATCGTATTTTACAGTATCGTGTGTACGTTTTCATATAAAACTACTCATAGATTGGCCGAGAATTTATTTTATTTCGAAATTTAAATTATTTTGCTACCAGCGTCACCGATTTCAGAAATATCGCAAAAATAACACACATGAAAAACTGGTATTTCGAAAATAGTTTATAGGTGAAAGCTAACGATTATTCAATTTTGCCGTCTAGCTTACAAATAAAATGTTACTAGTTCGAAGCGTAGCAGTAAACGTAAAGATTTATGCGCGCATGACGCCTTGATGTAGGCAACTGAAATGCGTGCCTGCATTGCGGGTAGCATAACATCCAGGCGGGCTATGCAGGGTGACATTAACTGCGATATAGTGGTTCTCAACCTTTTTGATAACACGGCCCACTTGAACTTCAAGAAATTTCGCGTGGCCCACCCAGGGCCATAATAAGGAAATTTGTCGACCCTGACTTTCATAATTATAAGAATATCCTGAAAATTATTTTTATCAATTATAAAAATAATTTTTTATAACATTCACAAATAATTACAAATTCATGAAACATTTAGGTCACTCCTCGAAGTAATTATGATGAAAATATCGACCTCCGGTCTTCCTGTTTGGGTTTCATGCTAATTTCTTTTTCAACATTTGTAGGTATAATCTGGGAAGAAAGGTCATAGGTTTTACTTTTTTCCGTTTATCATGAATTTTCAAATATCGATTGCAATTTTAGATGTAAATCCAACAAAAAATATGAACAATTTTACAATAAAAAAAACTTTATAGAAAAAATAGCTGGTCACTTGCGTCTTTAATTAATGTGAGCCCTGTGCTTGGCATTGGCTGACAAGTTTGTTGATTATGGGCTATATTGGAGAAAGGGAAAAACTCATGGTAGGGGAGGCGACCAAACGATTTCTTGATATATTTTTGTAATGGTGAGTATTGAGAATGCAGTTTCACATAAATAATTGGAAGGGAATGGAAGGAGTAGCTTCACGGTTTTCTGACTCAACGGCGGGTATTCTTGTACGTCTAATTATGCCCAAAATCTTGCCAATTTTGCCGTTTTTGAACATTCGTGTTTTAAGGTTAAGTCAGTTGACTGTTCGAGGAGAGTATCTTGTTCTGCTGCGTTGAGTTTGTTGTTTGGATCGGAACAAAACAAAAATAGATCGCAAACCCACATATTTCCTGATCTAGGATCATCATCATAGGAAAAATAATCTTCAACTTTTCTCCTGGGAGCTTCATAGTGTCCTAATATTACCTTACGTACTCTTTGTTAGTCAAAATTGAAATTTTCATCATATGCAAGGTCCGAAAATTTTGGGAACACACAAAAATGTCAGATTTTACCCTCGATGCCCAAATTTGTAATTTATTTTTGAAACCTTCAATTATTTGAAAAAGAGTAAAAATTGAACATTTTGGACCTTGTATCTGAAGATTTAGTTCATTTAGTAACTTAAAAATACCCCCTATATAAGACAACTTGTGCCAGACAATTATTATCATGAAGGCTTGTTTCCAAACGTGATCGTTTCTCTGATAGGAAAACTTTGAGTTCTTTATTGGGCTCATATAATCGAGTCAACGATTTTCCTCTGGGCAGCCACCGCACTTCAGCATACAGACGTAACTTCCTGTGTTCATCAGCACATTATGTGCATAAAAGTGAGAAGTCGTGAATTTAGGGATTTGGCAGCAATTTAATTATTTTTACTACTTCGTTAAGAACACTATTAATTTCAGAAACTACCTCTTTTGATACTAGCATTTCGCGATGAATAAAACGATGCACTGTTTTTATTTCAGGTGCAGACATGTTTTTAATTCTTGTTGTTATTCCAGAATGTTTTCATGCAACAACTTCAGCACCGTCACTACAAACACCGACATTCTTGTTCCATTCCAAACCTTTACTTGAAAAGTAGTCATTGATAAATCGAAATATTTCAGCACATTTCGTTCTAGTATGTAATTCTGGCATTAATAAAATGTCTTCTTGAATTTCCTTCTCATATACATAACGCACAAAAACAAGGACTACTGAGTAACTGCAGATGTCTGCCGATTCGTTAAGTTGAATGACAGACTATGGAGAGTTATTTATTTATTCTATTAATTGAGATTCGATGTCTACCGAAATCATAAATTCTACGTTTTACTGAGTCGTTAGACAAGGGTATTTGATTCATTTTTTGCAGCGTCTTTACCGAGCACTTCTTGGCAAGCTTGTATAATTGAGGGCTTAATTAACTCTTATCCTATATTAAAAGGCTTGTTTTCTCTTGCAAAGCGAGTTGCGATTAAAAACGACGATTTTAAAGCAGACAGGCTTACTGTATTGCTAATGGAAATTGTCTTTTGCATATTTCTAATGTCTTCAAGTTTTCTCTCAAAAAAGCGAGTTTTCAAAAATTATTTGGAACGATAACTAATCGTAAACCTTTTCGCGGGTCACCAATGCTATAGAACGAACGTTTTAAAAAAGATATAATTTTCAATAATATTTAAAGAGTTTTAACGAACATTTGATGACATAACAATAATTGTCAATGAAACCTTCGGAGAATTTTACGAACTTTTCTCGTTTCAGGAAAATAATTCATTACCCAGATATGTGACATGTGACCTGTAAAATTTATCTGAAAATTCTTTATCGCTAAGTTGGACCACTGGGGCATCGATTTGTCGGTATTTTATTATTTTGTCTCTAAAATAGTTGCAATTCTCTCAGAAAGACCAAGACTCAAATTCATCCAGATGAATGTTGACTATATGATAACGCATTGAAAACGGTCGTATGTACGTATATTATTGGGGTAAAGTATTTACGATTGGTTTGGTTATAACAAATAGGCCGATCCTCTTTTTAAAATCATATGATGTCTTAATCACAACTGCGGAAACGTAACATATTTTAATCCAATATCTGTCCTCCGTTGACACGAAAATTACATTCCGATAAATCAAGAAATTCTGTTAAAAGAACACAATAAAATTAACGGCAACCTATGACGCAATTCAACTTTCTTTAAGATTAAACGCTTACTTTATGTGTTTGCTGGGATCTACCAACGTTAATTTTAATCTTTCCTCACCAGGATTTCACTTCAAACCTTTTTCAGACCAGAAACACTTGATGCTGCCATCTGGTGACCTGTACGTCCTTAACGCTAGCCCATCCGATGGTTACAGTAGCTACAGATGCCGCACACTACACAAACTGACCGGTGGAACACAAGAGAGCTCAACGGCTGGAAAGGTTGTGGTTACCGGTGAGTGAAATATTGGACATTCTTTCCCCATATTTTCGAACACATGATCGCCGATCGCGAAATAATAATCGGCAATCTTTATTTCCGAAAGAGGAAGAGGCGACGCTACGGCGACGTATCGTTAAGAGTATGGGGAGAAATTTCACGGAAACAAATCGGTGTATACCTACTCTGCTGCCACCTATCGGATGTCATCCCATGTGATGTCATTGTTCATGTGCTATTGTTTGGATACGACGCAGATGATCGAACGTGGAGCCGGAGTCCTCAACAAAGCCGGTCTCATGAAGCGTGACAAAAAAGAATGACTGGCAGACGTCCTACCACTTGAATAGGATCTCTGGCATAAAGGAGTGTGTCTTTCATTCACCGACCCGCGCCCTAAATATAAGGAATTGGGAATGCCACTCGTAAAAGCGCTTTCCAGCTATTGTAAAGGGGTAAAAAAAAAAGAAAAGTTTACGAGGATTCCGAGAGATATTTTTCCTCCCCCTCTTATGTAAGGTATGACTGTGTTTAAAGGGACCTGGATACGCGAACAATGCAAATAAATGAGACAGATGTCATTTAAATACATTTAAATACATTTTCATTCCTCTTCATTTTGATATTTATATTATTAGGTAAATTAATTTCCCGTTTTTAAAGGTTTTTATGAAGGTATGCTGAGCCTGTCAAATTAATTAATTATTTGATACATCACAACGGCGGATAATAATATTCCCGCTTATTATTTTCTCTTGCAATAACAGGTATGTAATTAAGTTTTTTAAATTCAGATATAACTAAAATGAATCCATGATCGCAGTAAGACTTATGACGCTGGTATTAAGGTCAAAGTATAAAAACTAGTTAATTATTTGCCCTTACATTCATAAATTAAAACGCAGAAATGCATACATATAATCGTTTGGTTTACCTCATGAACATAACTACGGTATATTCTCAAAAGTGGCGTTAACTATCCATAAATATTTAAAAACACATAGAACAAACACTTAGGGAAAAGTTTGTATAAATACTAACTGCTTTAAGTGAATGAACTAAATCAGCAAAATCAAATATTGATGTGTTCGTATTTACGCGAGGACGAATTGATTAATTATATATATATATATATATATATACACACACTACAGAAGAGGAAAGGTAAGTAAGGATATTTAGGGCAACTAGGTGTTGAAGGAAACCCAGTGAACACTTACCGGAAGTAGAGCCGCTGGGGTGTTGGAGAGACACATTTGTAGAGGTTAGAGCTTTCGGGATTTTCGTCAGCACAAGATAGAGACACTTCCGGTAAGTGTTCACTGGGTTTCCTTCAACACCTAGTTGCCCTATATATATATATACACATATATACGTCGCGTTAATTATTTGATAACTAAAAGTTTACATACCACATCACATATTTTTTTATATCTCATATAAATCATTTCACTAAAAATTATTTTGACTTTTTAGAAAATCCATTGGGTTAAATTTTTACATATCTTTTTACGTATCTTTGCTCATTTGAGCCTAAAGTAATTCAACTATATTCTATCCCAACCATTCCGTTCAGTACGGACTCTTATGGGAGATTCTCCCTCCCTCTCTTTCCCATGTGTTTTTCCGTACAGCCGTATTTCTCTCTAAAGCTAGTCATTAACCGGGAAACCGCTGCGGAAACTATTTTCCGTGAGCTACGGCCGTTCGGGCCGCTCACTCACTCTTTCAAATATAATTCGATATTTTGAAAACCATCGAACACCATTACTTCCCGATTGCAGCATCTGCAAATATTAATCTTTCTTCGCATTTATTGTGTATATTATAACCATCTAAAACCAGCACAACGGGATATAGTAGGCAACTGAAAACTTCGTGCTCTCAGTAGTTATTTTCGAGTTGTGTTTTAGTTTAAACTATTTCAAAACAATTATCGTACTTTTTGACCAAAAATCAAGGAAATTTTTATTGACTACTTTTGATTGTAAATTGCCGGAGATATGACAGTTTTGGTATTCCATAATTTTTAAAGCGGAGAAAAATTTAATGTTTTCAGTTATTACGCTATTTGAGTAATTTTATTGTGATTTAAAATGCATTACTTATTCAGCACTAATAAAAGCACATTTTCTTCTATAAATCGCGAAAAATAATATTAAAAACACAAAAAGAGAGTAATAAATCATGTTTTAATTGTTTTGGCGGGAAGATTTGCCTTGCGTAGAGGCTAGCTTTAGAGAGAGATAGACCTAAACGGAAAAATACATGGAAAAAAAAGGGAGAATCTCCCATAAAGAGTCCGTATTGAACGGAATGGTTTGGATAGAGAGGGATGGCAAATTATTTGTTGCCGCGTGCCAGGAAAGTAATGTGAACCGCCAGAATTTTTTTACGTGCCACTAGTCTACTCCTCTTTTAAGAAACTTCATATTTTATATAGATAATACAAGTTTATGCTTGCCAAGTAAAATTCCATGCGTGCCAAGTAAAATTCCATGCGCGCCAAGTAAAATCCCTAGCGTGCCACTTCCGGCACGCGTGCCACGTATTTTCAATCCCTGCGAGAGTGTGTAATAAGAGAAATATCGCTACGAGAATTTTATTTGATACGTAAAATCGAATTGAGTGTATGGAAATACGGAGTCGAAAATCAGCATGGTTTCCATTCGAAAAAACAAAATACGCTAAACCTACTTTCATACGAGTAGCTTTAAACATCTACTTCACTTTTATATTTTATTTTCTTAAATTTACAATAAGACACACAAACTTTGTGGCACCAGGATACACACGCATTTGTGATCATCGATTAATTTCAATAATTTTTCGTATACATTAGCATCTTGCCAAGTCCCTCATTTTATAAAATACATAAATGATACTGCCCATCTAAAGGTAATAATAAAGTGCCAAATTTCGTAGAATCAGTTATTAAGAAATCCTGTTTTCCAAGTGATTATTTAGCGAATTGCAATAGGATACCGTAAATTTCTTTGAAGAAACATTTTCGTTTTTAATTGAAAGTTGATCCAGTCAAGATTAACGTTGGAATTATCATTTCATTTAATTCATAGGTAGGGGTAAGATTTTGTTAGTTTATAAAATTACACATTTTCAGAGGTACATAAAAGTATGACAAAATAAATTCTTTAAATTAAAGATGGATTGCTGCGATAACTTGAGAAAGTTAAGCAAGTGTTCTCCGTAAAAACAAATGAATACGTTTCTATTTCATGTCGCTTGGGTTTTTTATGTGACCGCATTTTATGGCATTGTCAACAGAGCCGTGGGTTATCGGTTGTTATTTGTATGACGAGCGAGTAAAATCAGGAACGACGGAGCATTAATGGGTGCTATTTTTTCCTCCGTGCTGCGTTTGAGTAATTGACTTTCATCACCCAAAAGATTTATTTTCAACCTCGTACAAAGCACCGCTATACGTGACCAGATTGCTTAGAAACGCCAGCATTTCACGCTCTCTGTTTTATCAATGTAATTTGGGCACACAGAAAGCGTATTGAAGAAAAAACTTTTCATGGGCATTAAAAGATTTTTCATATTAATTAACTATCAAAAGCTTTACGCCTTTTCCCCCATGGAATTAAATTTGATCAGATAATCCTTTTCCCGAGCATGAAAAAGTTCGCATCAAAACAAATGCGATTTTCATTTGGGGAATACGTCATAATCCGTTACCTTCAATAAATTCCCAATCAAATCTTATGGAAAAACAGAAACAATGATTCACGAAATTCTTTAAAGTGATTGGGGCTTTCCTTAAAAAAAAAAAGAATTATTTTAGTGAATAAATCCATGCGTCAATACATGCACGAGAAAAGTTTTCTGCACCAGCCGAGCTACCATCTCATTACGCCGCCCTCCTTCGCAGCCACCAAGTCAACGCCAGCACAAGTCACACTTTTAATGGACTTTCAAAGGCACAGAGAGTGAGAGAGAAAGATTGAGGAAAAAAAGTAATTTCCAGAACGCCAAGCAGTATTTCACTCCCTATCGCTTTAACGGCTTTCAAGTTTTCACTCTGAGCCACGAAATGTGGTCGGGCTACAGAAAAAAAATGAAAAAACGATGGAATCCAAGCGACTTGCAGGAGAGATAGGGACCGAGCGGGAAGAGGGATGAGAGTTTTAGGGATAGAGAAAGAATCACGCAAACCCCGCGATTCCCCGAGACTTCGCTTTAACATTCTAAGAGAAAAAGATTAGTCGTAGGAGAGCGCCAGAGATAGAGGATGATCAGACGATTCGTAGAAATCCTCGCGGGAGGAAAATATCGCTTTTCCCTCTCTTTTCATTACAGAGCCCAAGGGTCCCGTTCCACCTCGCCTCAACGAAAAAAGCTCGGCAGTGATTGGTCGCCGCGGAGAGGACGCAGTGATCCCGTGTACCGCACAGGGCCACCCAACGCCTACTTACTGGTGAGTATGCGTGTCTCGCGGGATCTGCCATACGCCACATTCTCCGTCCTCTCTCTCTCTTTGCTCTCAACCACACGCACGCTCAACCATTCCCTCCAGCCAGCATTGTTCACCAAAACCGCCCCCGAATATCTTTCCCCTCGCCACCCTCTCATTCCTCCTCCCCCTCCATCCTCTTCTTACGCACCCCGGGTGTCGTTCTAGCGTGAAAAAAAAAATCCCCCAACCCATGAAACGAATCCTTTTACGGCACACGATCGATGCCTGCTCAATTTCTCTCCCAATGTTTCATATCTCATCACGAGGGGCCGACTATTACGGGCGGCGGTGGTAGTGGGAGGAAAGGCGAGGACGGAGACGGCACGGTCGGGATTACGAGGGGCGAGGGAGGAAGGAGGGGAGGGGGGAGGGGGGGAGGAAGGAAGGGGGGAGGAGGGGGGGAGGGGGGAGTGGGTGGAGGTGGATGGAACGCGGGGAAAGGGGAGGGAAAGGAAGGGGGGAGGGGGAGGTCGACTGCGGGACTCGGGCGTGATGTACGGTGCGGCCGCGATATCGCCGCGAGGGCACTAAATCCCGGCCGACGATTAACACGGACGAACCGCCAACGGGACTCGACGGTTTAAATCACGCAGCCCATCCATCGGTGTTTGTCAGAGTGGGTCGCGTATAAAACTCGAACCATCTGGCGTAGAGGGTGAGCCGTCAATGCGCAGATTTCGCGCCACCAATAAATGGCCGTTGAAATAGGCGCGATGAGGACCACGGGATAGAGGAGGAGGAGAAAGTGACTACGATGCCAAAAATCCCTCCCCTACTCGGGTAAAGGAAGAGAGATGGAACGTGCGTGTGTCACTCCCTAACTCCCTCCCCCGCTCTGCCTCCCTCTCTTTCGCTCCCTCACCCTCTCGCTCCTCTACGCTCCTAATCTGTTTTATTCCCTAACGACGTTAATCGAATTTCCCTTCCAGGGTTGCTTTTTATCACCTTCAATCTTTTATAAATTAATCATTGGCCCGTATAATGGAGTTTAAATTTCTTTGTTTTAGACCCGAGAGACTGAATATTTTCTGCGCCATTTTTTATAATTGATTTATTTTTTGCGGATTAAAATTACTTAGACATCAATCTCTTCCGGGATTGTTTCTTCCCGATCGGAAATTAATATCACCCTATATTTTTTTATTCTCGATAATGAAATACCGACGTAATCTGTTTCCGGTTATAGACATTACGTTGATGAATGTGATTCTCGACCTGGTCCCTGGAAAACACGCGAAATACAATTAAATAAATGATATCGCTTACGTTCCCGAAATATTGAATCCCCGTTTCGATAGGATAAAATCATACTTTATGTGTTGCATTCTTCACGGATCGGCCAATTTATCCAATGTGTCGCTTGAAGACCAAATACATTATTTAAACCGATAAACTTGCAATTGGATTGGGTGTAAAACAATTTTCACTTCGGATTTTTTTCTGCATGCGTCTGTTTCTTTCCGATTGGCTTTTTAGAAGTTTCAGAGATAAGGGGAAAGAGTCTGATGATTACCGATTCTGTGAATCAAATCTTCTCGTACAGTTTATTTGCCGCGGGAAGTACTGATTTAAGTTTAGCATCATCACATGTCCGTTTAGTGCGCTCAACTGTAATTTGAAGAGGTGGAAAAGTTGTTTATTATTATTTATCGAGAGGAATGTTCGTGTTTAAGCTCGTCGATAAGTACCAAATATTTCTAGAATAAGTTATTATTATGTTCTTATTTTTGACCTAGGTACGTGCAGATTATTATAGCGGAGAACATATTTCAGATATTATTTTTGCGCTTTTTTTCCTTTCCATCCTTCTTTCCTCCATATTGATCCCCCTATCTGCTTTTATTTCAATTATCCTACTAAATTCAATTTTTCCTACACACTAAAACGTTTCCAATAACGAACACATTTTTTCCCCTAAAATATCCAATTGTTATGCATCGCAACGCTTCCGAGTGATTAATGGAAGGTAGGAGAGCAGAGAAGCACAAAAGGAAGCCGCCGTCCGGGAGTTGGTTTGCATTTATTTCTCCATCGCTTAACGTCCACTTTATTCAAAACTTGAACTAATATGTCCGCGGAACTCGCGATGAATAGCGATCTATGTATTAGCACGCTTCTTGCAAACCGAAATCGCTCCATTTCCCACAGCATTTTATTTTTTAATTTCCTATTCTGAAACTTTCCCATCACTCTCTCCTGGATTTGCGGGGGAGAAAGAGGTATCACGCCTCTCCTCATCATTATCAGGTGGTTCCGGAAGATGGAAGGAATTTTTCGTTTGGAAACCGTCACGGAGAACGAACGACGATTCCTTCTCGGCGGATCTCTCGTGCTGAGGAACGTCCAAGCCGAAGATGCGGGATTCTACGTCTGTTCCGCGAATAATTCCGCGGGAAGCGCTAGCCTAGAGGTCCAACTTCGAGTTTTAGCTCCTGTTGGCGTCCACGTTCAACCCCCGAACCTCCTGGTTGACTCGGGTCAGAATGCCGAATTCATCTGCGTGGCCACGGGCTTGCCTCCTCCGGAGATTTGGTGGCTCAAAGACGGTCAGAGGATCCGAATGGGCGGAGACGGGTCGTCGGCTTCCGTGACCGGAAATGGAGAGAGGATCGTCATAACTTCGGCCCAGAGGGAGGATCAAGGGATGTATCAATGCGTGGCGCAGAGTGAAAACGACATGGCACAGAGCACGGCCGAGCTACGGTTGGGAGGTGAGTTTGTTATGTTTTTCTATACATTTCTTCTTCCATTTTCCCCAGCATCTGGTTCCGTTTCCTTGTCCACCATCGTCATATGGACGTCTCTCCTCCGCCTCCCCGCAAATTTCATTGTCTGAGAGCGGGTACCGGAAATTGAATGCGGTGAACTGAGTAGGTTGTACTAAATTTGAATCTTTTACCTTTCTCCCACATCCTGTTCCCTCTCCCTCTTTCCTTTTCCCTGTCTCGCTGATTTTCGTTTCATGGAGTCCCGTTGGAGCGGAAGCATAATTTTTATTGAATACGGTTCCCAACATCGGAGATTTTTTTTTCGAGTTCCAGGCATAAGAAATAATGGTTTGATTTTGTGATACGAAATATAAAACCCAACTCGAAATTGACAAAGTTTGTAGCCGAGGGCGTTTCCTGTTCTTCCCATTTCATTTTTTGGAGTTTGCCGAACACAGACGAATTAAACTTGAAAAATGAATGGAAATAAAATCGTTGTAATTCGGTTTTGGGCAATCCTACGTGTTTGTTCTTTAAATTTTAATCAAATAATGCGCATCAAATTGGTTTAAGCTATACATATTTCATGACTGAGATAAAAATTTCACCTGAGCATGGCTACGTTTTAAAGAGACAGAACTTAAAAACTTGCTTTAACGATACAATTCATTACAATAAAATGTTGACTCCTCGCGTTATGATATATTATTAAGAGTTCACTATGCATTTAAATACCACATTTTTGATAATTTACTTATAGTCATTCTTACACTTTCAATTAGAATTTTAGTCATATCATTAACTCAAATTATAGTGATATCATGAAAAAAATCGGTACAACATACATTGTACAAACTTTCTCATATACTAATGCGTCGTTTAGTTATCTTTTGAAAAATATGAACTATGTGGAATCATTATAAATATCAACTTAAATAACTATACGAAATTTGATGAAAATCGTAAGTCCGTTTTTTCGAAAATCCAATTGTTATTAAAGTTGCCCTAGTCATATATTCATTCTTTGAGAAATATGAAACATTTAGTATTATTTCAGACGTAAACCCAAGTAACTGTACGAAATGTGATCAACATCGTTGCGGCTGTTTTTGAGAAAATCACGTTGTTAAAAATGCCTTGAATAAACTTCCCTTAATTATTGAGCAATATCAAAAATTTCTTCAAAGATTCTATTCTGTATGGTAAAATGCCTAAGTACGAGATTTAATTCATTTTCGTTCTACCGTTTAGGCTCTAGAGCCGCGAACAGACGGACCCCCAGACAGATATTGCGAAAACCACTTTATCGGACTCAGGTATACCTAAAACGTATATTTCCACCAAAATCTCGAGATCGATTTTTTTCGCGATTACAATATGTACTTCGTATATGAGAAAGTAAAATACTCCAAATGTACTTTGTCAAATCTCATCTTCCACATTATAGTAAGGACTTATAAATTTAATTAATAATGATTACAGAAAGATGAGACGCTTTTGGCTCTAATCATATATATAACGCAACTAGTTTTAGAATAAAGCTTTTCAATTCATGTAGAAATTTATACCGAGTAACATTTCACATAATAAATAGTGACAGAATTATATTCCATTTTTGATCATTTCTATTAAATATATAATATACATCTAAATAAAGAAAAATTAGAAATTACATGGATACCAATGGAATTCTTGATGAAGACTTTGATGCAACCTTTGTCAAAGGATCGTGAGACCGCCTGTGCATGAGTGATTGAATGGCTCAATTTTGCTTTGCGTAAAATAAACAGTATTGACTATGGCCACAAATACTTACTCTTTTATTACCCCGCTCCTGTATTCTATGGGTATTTCCAGATTTATGACGTACCATGTGGTGAGATAAATCAATGCACCGATGTGCATACATAGTTCCCCTGATGAATGTATTTTTTGGTCAACCCATAAGCTTCCGTTTTCAGTGAAATTTTATTTTGGCAAATTCGCTGCAAAGCTTCGTCGTTTCCATTAAATCCATTTAAGTTTTGATCCTTCTTTTGTTAATTTCATTCTGTTTTCAGAGAGTGGGTTCATTTCATAAAAACAAAACATATGATCGTGTCAAAAAGGATCATAATACCACATTGGAATGCACACGCTAAATTTGGAATCCGGAGTATTTGCATAGGAAAATTCATTTTAGAGCTCACAATTTAGCTTGAAAAAGGCAGATACGTAGCAAAAATGACATTAATTCTAAGGACAGAATTTATCTTAATCATTAAAAGTGACGAATTATATATACATTTTAAAACACAGATTGCTCTTTTGGAAAAAATTGAAATGAAGAGTGCGCTTAGCGTCCCAGAATGTGATTTTTTATAACTACGTGGCAGATTTCAATCGAAAACATACTCACTTAGCTTAAACCAACTTAAAATTCTTAAAAATGTGTACGTATTCACAGACTGAAAAATTTAATCCACGAAATAAGCGTAATTAGGATGTTAGCTAAATTTTCTCATACAACTGCTTTGTATACTTTGACACTTTGTTGTAAATAATATAACTTACCCCACTAGATACTAGCTTATAAATATTTCTACGAGATTTTTATGAAAAAAATTTTAATTTTTATTGAAATATCTAACCGAATTTACTTTGCTACATTATTTTATTTCTCAACTTAGGGGCATTTTTTATTATTTATATGTAGAATTTTAGCATTTTAAGCATTGAGTAACTGGGATTCAGTGTAAATACAGACACAATTTCAGGATTGATATAAAATCATATTTACATTTATAATGAAATATAATTCGAAGTTATGCGCTGAAAATCAGTTAATTGATATGCACCACAAATTTTAAAATAACGATGAAAAACTCTTTAATTGAAAAATATCGATCAAAATTTATAGGTACACAGATTTGGCAAAAATTAAAAATCCTCCATGACAGACATATATTCTCTTGACTCCATTTAACAAATACAACTGCTAATTTTCAACTGAAATTTCACATTGTGCATTGATTTTATATCAACAAGTTAACATAGAAACTGAATAAAATAAACCTTCTGAAATGTGGCACCGTCTTTCACTCGTCAATCCGATAATTGCCAAAATTATACAGCTTCTTTGAAGTTGATAATTGTATGTTTCCCTGAATGTTCGAAAAAGGAGTACTATTTTCAATCACTCAATCCGTGCAATTATTTGAGTACTGCAAATTCTATGTATACTTCAAACTAATAAGAGCTTCCTAATCCTACATAGAATTTTAATAAAAAAAACTTACGAGCTTGGAATCATATGATGGTAACTATTCAGAGCAGAAAAGATAAAATTATGCTTAAGATTTGGCATGTTATTTAATTTGAGGTGTTGGTTGTGATCTTTATTCAATACTTTATAACGCTCACTTTAAACATTTGGCACTGGAATGTCAGTTAGCTTTTAATTAAGCGCTGATATGTGATTTATGATATTCTCTGCATCGCCCTTGCCCCTACTGACTCATTCCTGAAATACCTATAATTTCTCGAACTCTTTCGAATTTAATTTCGTTTATAGTATATTGATCCCATATGAGAAAATCACAGAAATAACCTGCGCCGTGTTGCAGAATTAATTTCCATCTTTTAGATAGGTTTGCTTTCTATATTAAGGTAAGTCTATCCCACAGCTCTCATGCGATGTTTTTATCTTCGGGTATGCAGCTGCAAAGGAGGATCAAAGCATCGCTATTTATATTTGTTGTAATATATTAACTTCAAGAAAAATAATAACATTGATACCTGACATGCCAATAAATCGTTATTAACCCTTCAGCGGTCCGTTTGGGTCTGTAAAACCTAGGCCCAATAATAAAGAATGAGGAATGGGACGTTTCGCCGCCGCCAGTTCACCGCCACCACCATTTCGTCGTCACGGTTCGTCGCGAAACTTTAGGAAGCCATTTCTTGTAGGGTTGTGACTTTTCAAAGTTTAATCTATATTTTAATACCGTAGTGTTTCGTCCTTTAACATGTTGGACGCATTTTGCAAGGTTATCTCTCGGTCGCTTCTTGGTCTATATTTTTCATCTATACACTGTCAAAAATCCGAAAGTTTCCATTTTTTTACTATATTAATTTCAACCAAAGACATGAAATAGCCTCTATCTTTAGGAATGCTTTTCAACACCACTGTTCACCACAAGAAAAGCTTTGAAATCGGTTTCGGTCATTATAAAATTGCATTTTTAAATTAGTTAGAATCGAGATACGAACTTGAGACTACCATTTCCGATTGCATTAAAGAATTTTTTTTTAGGAATCAATGCACAAATAGATTGCAAGGGAATGCAATATGGTCAGAAAATCGTCTACTTGTTCGTCAGAAAACTAACTTTTCAATTCCTGTCAGGAGAATTTTATCTAAAAACATCCTTTGTCTGTGGAGTGGATCTGAAAAAATTTAGTTATTCCTCTTAGGTAGTCTACAAATTTCTTCATGAAAACCCATAAGCAAAGGCGATTATTTGAAATATAGTGAACATATGTACTCCGTATTTCCAAAATAAGATAATTTACACCCACCTATCATCATCATCTAAAATTTACTATGGTACTCTCCCAGTACTTATAAATTTTAATTATACGATTCACCGCAAAAATAATCTTCAAGCTGGGAACCGGTGGCGGCAATACGGCGGCGGCGATACGTCCTAGACCCTAAAGAATGTATCTACAATTTTACTACTTATATTATATTATACGAGACTTCGTCAACATTGTGTAAAGTTATGACGTCATAGTGACGTAATCCACTATTACTCTTATATAAAAGGACAGGTTGTAACGCTTCAGGAATGCAGAAATGGGACTATTTGTGCACTTCCAGATATAACGGCTTTATCCCTTGTGTGTGGGGGCAAGCATAGAAATATACCTGGCAAGAGTGGACTTAGGTCAGTTTTTGAAGCACAATAGATACGGCTAGAGTTTCGAACCTTTGCTCAGATCGAAGGCAACTCTCTCAGCAGGAGCTATAATTTCAGGTCAAAGAAGACTGCCTCAATTTTATTTCAGAACAATCAATCATCCCGGTCATTTTTGACGGGCACTTATACTAGTGTTTCTATAAAGCCATGAAGAGGTATTTCAGAATAATCGATCAAGATATGTATTTTTTGACGAATTATTCGTATTCCCTGTGAAAAACTACACCAAAGTAGATTATTATTTGCGTTCCTGCGGTATTTTTTTAATAAAACCGATCCGAGCTTGAAATTTGGCACAGTTACATGTTCAACTTATTATTTGATTATTTAATTGTCTTAAAATCCTTTTTCTTTTTGCCTTTATTAGTGAAATGGGGGATAAAAAAGAAAAAGAAACTGAATACATGAATTTATGTAGCGAAAGAATTAACTTGATTTTTCTTATTTTTAGTTGAATATCACTATTAGAGTGGGCCCTAGTAATTTGGTATATATTTCCGTACGTTTTATTATTTCCTCAGCCTGTTAAAGAAAATTTCTACTCATCGGTTAGTGTTAACCTGTTGAGCAATATTGATTGTCTTGAATTGAAATTGTCTTGCCTAAGGGACTGCTCATATATTTAAAATCTCAGCACGCCTTTTAAGATATTATTTATTATACAACTCATTATATGTTTCATAGTTAGGTAAAATGGCTGATAATGTCTAATAAAACTGAGAAAATTATTTCTGATATATATATATATATATATATATATATATATATATATATATATATATATATATATATATATACATAAGGACGCTTCCTGGCGGTAGTAGAAAAAAGTCTGAATAAAAATATTACATAATTAAATGAAGTCATTGGATGTTTTAAAAAAGACAGTTATACGAAATCATTTTCAATATTGCTTGAGAGTAGAGAATCACTTCGAATCTGTACAAGTGGTCGAGTATCCTCTTGGCCAATGGAAAATCCGAGTTTGATTAAGCGCTATAGATTTTAAAGATATTTTCAAAAGCGTACAATTTTATTCGACCCAAATTTCAGGTCACAATTGCAGAACTGAGTTAAAAAACAACGAAAATTAAATTAAATTATTGTATTATGTAGCCATATTTTGCATATAATTACGAAAATTATATTTTTAATAATATTTCAGTATTTAGCGATGAGAACATATCTCATACGGACTTCAAAGCAAATTTGCAAATAAAAATATTCGCACAGGATTTTTAATTAGTGCAAAAAGTTTTGGATCTGATGGACGCCAACCAACCCCTTGCCTAGAAATTTTTCAGCCGACCGCTGAAGGTTTAATGTATCCATAAACCTCAACTACTAAGCTCGATATATTAAAGTAAAAAATACAACATCTGCTACGCCAGTGAAAGCCCTTTTTCAATGGCGAGGAATTCGGCAAATAGAGGATAGCTTCGGGTGACTTAAAGTGGAAGGGAAAACCTTAAGCGGTGGGCAAAGGTCATATGCAGGAAAGACCTAATCACGTTAAGGAGATTTACTCAGGTAGTGGAGAATCCGAGGAAAAGAGTAAATTTTCTGACGTTTATCTTGTTAGCCCAAGAGAGATACTGTTTGAAATGACAATATTGGAAAGCGTGAGCATAAGATTTAGGTAGTGATATACAGAAAGAGAAATGAGAAAGCTTACTACATTTCTGTCAGGGATGGATTACGATGATATTTTATTGCATCCTATGTGGAATAAACTGATAAAGTATAATGAATACAAATATTACGGTGAATAAAAATCCAAGGTGTGAAATTAGCATCCACACTTGAGAGGGCTATATTGAAAGGATACAAAATGTTGATTCATTAGGAAATAAATTCGCAGAGGCAGACGAATTATTAGCCTGTAAAGCATGACAGCGTGAAGCAATGTGCAAGAGTGCGAATTGCAAAACATGTAACCAAGTGGGAAATGAGGAAAGAGGTGAAAAAATCTGCCATGGCCGGGAATCGAACCCGTGCCTTCTACTTGCCGGGCGGATATTCTACCACTGAACTACCGTAGCAGGCAAATTCAATTTATATCATAGGCATTCTCACCATTGAGAAGTTACGAGTTTTCTTCGGTGTATCTCCTTGAGGACATCCGTTGGGCTGATTGATACTAGCATAGCTAGTTTGGTTCCAACCTAAGAAAATATTCCCGTTCTGAAACAGGAGAATTATTCTGCCACGGTAGTTCAGTGGTAGAATATCCGCCTGGCAAGTGGAAGGTCCGGGTTCGATTCCCGGTCATGGCAGATTTTTTCACCTGGGTCCTCATTTCCCATCATAACAGCTTATGCCTGTAGCATAAGGATCTTCGGATCATCCTTTCTATCAATGTAACCAAGTGTTAAATGTTTCGTATGACAGTTCTGTCAGAATTCTAGTATTCAAAAATGTTGCGTTAATGTCATCACGTCGCTTAATTCCAAAATGAGAATTTTAAAAATTAATTTTTCATATCTTTACTAAAAAAGGCATATAATTCTTTCTTGTTTGTTTGTTTTCTTGTTTACACACTTTTACAGCCACCCTTTAGACGCGATGTACGATAATTTCTGAGTAGATACGAGTTTTAAATTTGGCAACAATGCGTGAATCACGCATCAAAAGGCAATGGCAAAAAATATCTCATAGAAAAAATATCTAAAAAAATTGATCTACAATCACCATACAACACTGCTTTAAAGCAGAATGCACAAGGTTTGTTATTCCTATCGTCGATTTTCGCCTTCCATTCGAAATTACTCATATTTAACGAATATGTGACAAATTTTGACAAAATATCGCGCTTTTATCGATAAGGTTCGTGGACAACGAATACAATTGTTGTGACTCGAGATTCCTATTATTGTTTCAATATTCGTCATACGATAGAAATACGAAGCATTTACGTAGATGTATCGAGCGAGAGGGTTGGAGGGAGGCAGAGGGGGCGAGAGGGAGGGATCGAGAGGGGGAGGGAGCGAGAGGGAGAGGGAGGGAGCGTGAGGGGGAGGGAGCGAGAGGGGGAGGGAGCGAGAGGGAGAGGGAGGGAGCGGGAGGGGAGGCGGGAGGGGAGGAGGAAGGGAGGAGGGAGCGAGAGGGAGCGGGAGGGGAGATGACAAGGTTGGGGAGGGACGGGAGGAATGAAGGGAAGGGGATACGGCAATATAATTTTCTTTCCCGTCATATTGACGGACATTTGCGTTATGTACCCAAGTATTGCAGATATGAAATTTAAAAAAATAATAATCAGTAAACTTTCAAGCTTTTTTGTGATTGTTATTAAAAATGCTGGCAACATTTCTAATTTGAAATGCAGTAAATTTATATTCTAAATATCGATTATAGGTACATCCTATGTAATTTTAAACTGAGTTGGAATATTTAGGTTTTATATCACTCTATCATAATCCTATATTAAGCACGTAATATACAATCGCCCGTAGTATGGCCAAATTCTCTTCAGAGGTTTAAATCAATTCTATACGTAATATTAAAATCAATATTAAATTAACTTAAGAAAGCGTAATTATCGTTTGAACTGGTGCAAAAACTTTTAAACTTATAATTTTCCTTCGCATTCAAATCTGAGAAGTAATATTAAGGGTATAGTTGGTGGAAATCATTTAATAATACACACCAATTATCATATATTTTAATGAAATTCATTAAAGGAAAAAATCTCGAAAAGTATTTGAGAGAGACATAAGTTGTTTTTTCAGTTCAGCAAACACACGCACCAGCGTATCACCCCTTCAACAATCAGCTTCTAAGAGATTCTCTTTAAGTGATTATTATAGAGGTTATCGGTCAATGTACTGAAAATCGTTAAGAAGTTTTTCAATTGCGGATAAACAAAAAGGATATATTACACATACGTAGTTGGAATGATTCAACAAAAAATATCTCTCACCAAGCGATGCTTTAAAAATTTATAAACTTTAAAAATTTGTTAAAATAAGTTCTTGTTAACCATGTCATGTCATTAATCTAGCTATGCTTCATTTTTTCTGCCTAGTTTTAATTTTAGCATTTTTGTAAATAAAAATCAAAATATACTTTTTCGATTATAACATATTAGCAACCGCAAAATATAACATCAATAATAATATAATATTAAATTAAATAATTGTTCAGATGGAAAAAACGAAAATAATCAGGTTAAGAGTTTTCCATCCAAACCTCTTTTTAAAACGAACTACTTGTTTTAAGTAGTGCAAGAAATTGTGTTCATGTATACATGTTTATTTATTTATAATTATTTATTTATTTGTATTTATATTTATTTATTTAGGAAATTTTATATTCCCAAAAATCATGAAAATAGCAATTTAAAACAAATTATTTAGTATATTTTTAAACTGAGATTGCCGAAAAAATTACGAAAATGTATATTTAAAGTCTAATGCATCATGGCACAACAAGGTACAACTACGCTCAAACATCTCTTTTAATATAAAATAAAAGAGACTCGTGCGATGGAACTACAAAGAATTCACGGACTTTTGAAACATTACTAAAGCACTCAGCATAAAAAACACTTCTGGCAATTACAAATGGAAGCGCTATTGCAAACGCTCTCGAGTAGAAAACGCTATTGCGTTGGAATCGAATTTCCGTAAAATGTTTTTTGTTTACATTCAACAACTGATATCAAGGTTACACGAGAACAATGCGCTGCGATGATATGAAAAAAATGAAATCGCATTTTATATGGGTAATGTACGTACAAAATCAAATACCGGAACACCAAATTCAGTTTCAAAACCACTCTCAAGTTAGCCCGGACAAATGTTTATAGAACTCACATTATCCCAGCGGCTCAAAGCGACAAAAAGCAACGATGACCCTTACAAGCCGTCCATAAAGGTCCACCGCTACAACCTTGATCTTTCAATGGCTAGGCGTACTGCGTTTACATCTACAAAAGGGCGCACCGGTTTGGTTGATGAGGATTGGTTTCCATAGCGTGGAAGGGGGTATGGCGAAGGGATTAGAGATGGATGGAGAGACAAAGAGAAAAGAGGGATATGGGAGTGAGGGGAGGCAACTCACGGAGGAGAAGAAGAGAAATGAGGGTCGGAGGCAGGAGGGGAAGGATGGAGAGAGGATGGGAGGTAGAAGCCAAGTGGAGACATGTCCCGCGGCTGTATCGGCATTTCGGCTCGCCGAGAGATGGCTTGTTGATGAGCAGAGTCGAGCAGAGGGACGAGGCAAACCTTTTCATGGCGAGAGTCATGCGAACGAACGGGTGAGTGAATTGGAGGGGAGCGGAACGAACGGCGGACACGTCGGAATGGTTGGCTTGCCTCTATGTGCATCGGTCTACTGGTTGCGAAAACACTGCTCTAGCATCGAAAGGAGGGACTTCCCACGTCTATCCTCTCACTCTCCTCCCGCCTCTCCCTACATCTCCCTTCATTTATTTCCCTCTTCCTATCACTCACCCTAAATGTCCATCTCTCTCTTTCTCCACCTCTATCTCCATCCGCATCTCTTTCTCCATTTCTCCCTCCCAACATCTTCCTCCCCAGCTGTCTCTACCCACCCCTCTCTCTCTCTCTTTTCTTTCTTTCTTTCTCACTCCACATCTTTCCTCCATGTATCTCTTCCAATTTCTCTCTCGCCGCCCCTTCCTTTCTCCATATCTCTCAATTTCCCCCGTCACTTTCCCCTTTCTTGCTACCCTTTTCTCTCTCTCTCTCTCCTTATTTCCCACTCCCTATTCTTCTCTACCACTTGCTCTTATCATCTCTGGCATACCTCTCTCCTGGTCTCCCTATTTTCTCTTATCTCTTTCCCTGCTATTATTCCAACATGCATCCTCTCTGTCAAACCCTATACCCAATTAGCTTTTATCTAAATAAAAGTGATAAGGAGATGTTTAGCGTCATATTCAATAAATAAACTTCTTTTGCCTTATCTCTTCAAATATCTCCATTTAGTCGATATTTAACAAGAGGCCTAACAAACGCTCTCAGCCCCTTTGTAAATACGTTTTATCTATCTCTTTTTCCCTCGCCTCTTCATCTCTTCCTCGACCCATCTCTCTTTATACCTGCCTATTCCGACCTTCCCACTTCTTTATTCGTCCCCGTTTACCCTCAGACACGTGAGATCCCTTTTCCACTCCATCCTCTGAGCTCGGGCTATTTTTTTTTGTGAGGTCCGTTATTTGCGTCTACGTCCTATTTTCAGACCATCGATCGTTTCTCTACGCTGTCGATTCTCACTTTGGAAAAAAAA
Source organism: Uropetala carovei (assembly GCA_036926305.1). Taxonomy (NCBI): domain Eukaryota; kingdom Metazoa; phylum Arthropoda; class Insecta; order Odonata; family Petaluridae; genus Uropetala; species Uropetala carovei. Next base: position 3,232,656 of record JAXCHB010000006.1, read on the forward strand.
TGATGTAGTACGGCAAATATTTAGAAAATGAGAATTTTTAGCGACAATCCTGGTCTAATATAGGATTTTGTTTGCCAATATCGCATTTGTTATTACAATATTTAATTTAAAATTCTATTTAACAAACTATGAATATTTTTATCATATTATTTTCTAATGTTGATAATTTATTTAATATATCAGCATCAACAAGTATCTTTACTATAAAATTTTAGACAAATTGTCTTTGCCAATTTCCATTCATGTTATATCATTGAAGATAGTAACCAATAAATTCATCGAAATCAATTTGAAAATGTTCATATGCGAATAAACCTTCGCAGAAATTTAAATCCGATACTAAATCCATGTATTTTATGACAGTTTTATATGTAAATTGGAGAGACAGGCACAGCATACTCATTAGATTAAGTGAGAAAGATAGAGAGGCATTTGTTCGGTGAATCCAAACCCTTGCTTAAGATTTAACGAGGAAATTATCTAGTTTACGTTCATTGATACAAGTTTGTTTGGCGTGGAAAAAAGTAACTAGCTAAGGCTTTTAGAAAATTGACTTTTATTGACCCAGAGCGTGTGACTAATCTTCCAAATGGAACCGTGATTAATGAATGTATCTTTACGGTTCATGGTATTAAGTTAAGAAAACCAGTATAAAGTTTATGTTCGCAGTGTTCAGTAACCTACGAGTCATAATAATATATATAACTTTATGGCTAAGAGAAATTGGGGAGCTTAGTTCTTGTAAAATGCTACAAACTTCAGGCTATTTATGGTTCTTAACAAAACGTGTTTCTATTTAACCATGAATTAATTTCTAGTTTTCAAGCGCAGTTTGCATATTTCGTACATATAAAAATATCTAAAGTAAATATTTTATTTTCACAATTTATCTAGTTAATTTTTTATTCGAAAACAAAACGTTAAAGTTTTTAGCGGTCTTTTTCAAAAAGATCAGCTTATGCGCTCGGTTTGCCCGTCTCTCTGTTTGACGCGCTAACTCTTCATAAACTGAATTTATTTTCCATTTATTTATAAATATTCTAGTTTTATAAGATCCAGTTTCCTCTTTAAAAAAATGATGCATGTGCATCTCTTTTAATTGAATTAAATGAAACATTTTTAGATTTGCCGTTAAAGAATCTTTTGTTTCAAAATATAACTCATGTAAATGTTTTCCATCTATGACAACATTTCTAATTTTTATTGGATTAATTATTTAATTCTAGTAATCCGCCATTTCCCTTAAAATTAATACAAACGATACAAATTGCTGAAAAAACATCCAAGATTTATTGACATATAAGGATAAAATATCATTAATTAGATTTCATTCGAATACTCTTCGAAAGAGTCACTAAGCTGCTCGGTAACTATCATATTTATTTTCCACCAAAAGTCTTTAAAATTACTTACAAATGAACTTTTTCACTATAAATTATTATAATTAATCCGCGAAAATAGGATAATAATGGGAATGAAGTAAACTACCAACTGCTTTATTGGAAGTGCGCTCTCACTCCTCTTCGGATATCAAGAGTAGTTTTCTATGTGTAGATATATCCCAAAAAACTGCTCCGCACTTTGGGACCAATCCGAGAGATGAAATTGAAATAAATATACGAAACACTCCGATAGAGGCTATGCCGCCGAAAAATAATATACTCGGAATTTAAAAAATAACCGCAGCGGAGAATTGAATTATGTCCATGGGTCATCGTACAAGCGACCAGAAGTTGAAAAAAAAATCGCCACGGTAGACGACATGGGTACTTTATACGAAGTGGAAGGCTTCCCATTCAGACGACTCCTTTCCGCTTCCTAGAAAATCCCCAAAGGGCTGAGAAGTGAGGGAAGTGTCCGGCGGCATGGCCGAAATATTGGCAACCCTGCTAACTGATAAGGTTGAGGGCAATAAAGGAGAAAGGCAGAGACAGAAGATGGCGGGGTGCAAGAAGATGGAGAGAAAGATTTTATGGGCTGAGTGCGAAGATGTAGAGGTGAAAGCGAGGAGACGGAGTGTGAAGAGGTCGTGGCGAGAAGAAAGGAGAGAAAGAGAGAGGAGGGGGAGGGAGGGAGGGAGGGAGGGATGAGTGGAGTTGGAAGAGATGGAACTGGAGAGAATGTTAGCGGTAGAGGCAACCTTATACTTGTCTCTCCTCCCAAAAAGCCTTCCCATTCCCCCTCCTCCTTCTTTTTAACTCCTCTCCCTTGAGTCCCTCGCCGAGAATACCATAAGGCACCTTCCCTCCTCCTACTCTGTTTCGCTCTCTACCCCACTCCCCCTCTATCCTACTTCCTTTTATCTCCCCTCCCCGGTCCGCCCTCTCCCTCTGATAATCTCCACCCATCTCTATCTCTCTCTCGCTTCCTCTTTCTCTAGCCCTCCCTCTCAACACTACCCCAGAACCTCTTTTGCACGCTGTCTCGCTTCACCTCTTCTTAACACTCTCTTTGTCCTACCTGCTCCCTTACTGGCATCTCTTACAATATCTCCTGCTCTTTCTCATCCTCCCTCTCTCTCTCTCTCATTTCCCTCTCACCCTCATTCGTGAAACCCATCTGTAACTATCTCATTTACCCATTTTTTATTCTCTCTCACCATCTATCCCTTACCCTCTTTTTTTTGGCCCTCGCTTTTATCCATCCTTCTTCCACCCTCTCGTTCGTAACCTCTAGCTTCTTCTCTTCCACATATAACTTTCTCCTGCTTCCTTTCACATACCATTTCTCCCTCACCCTGTCCTTTACATTCACGCCATCTCTTACTCCTATTACCATCTTTCCGTCAGTCTTATTCCTCTGTCGCTCTCTTACATTCTCTTACGATTATCTTATAATACCTCTACATCCGGTTGCCCTTTCACACTCCCTTACACTCTCCCTCTTGCATTTATTCCTTCTAATCGCCCCTTTTCCATAAATCTTACAGAAAGACGAAGAGTTTAATGAGAGAAGAGAGACATTAATATCGAAATAGATTTCGCGGAGGCGGATAATAAGAGTCAATGGGATTAAAGAGAGACTCTCAGAGGGGTAAAATGGAAGGAAGCGAGATGAAACACAACCACCAAAATGTTACAAATGGGGGAAAGCATCCCCCGCTTGTAACAAAAATAGTTTTGAATGGACTTAAGCCAATAAAAACGAAGGCAGCGAGGCAGAATTGCCAATAAACAGCAGGAAAATAAGTTGCGGGGCGTGCGGATGTGGAGCGGATAACGGGTACGTATCCCACTCCTCTTTTGACTTAGGGCTGGCAAAAGAATACGCATAAATAACCGCGATTGTTGAAAAGTGTACAGAGTGGCGGAAAAAGTGAAGAGGGGGAGGTTATGGGTGCAGGAAATGAAATGACGAATGGATTAAACCGGAGGGAAACTGTATAAGAATAGTTTCAGGAACATATCCAAGTGCAGATAGTTCGAGCAGGGTCGAAAGGAAGTAGGAGAAAACTCGAGACTGAAGCCCAAGGACTCGAAGGAATACCGAGAAAAATCAATAAACGTAGAGAGTCAGTCACTTCCAAAGTTACGTGGACAACAAATACCGAAAAGGGGCGTCTCACTCGGGGAAAAGGGACCGTTGTGAAAGGATAAGGCTTCTCAATTTCTCATATGCACGGAGGCGGGAGAAGGAAAAATAAAAATATACACCTTCTTTTCGAGCGAAAAAGTATTCAATAGGATTGTATATTCCTTGCGCGAGTGCAAAAACGACGGCGAGGGAGAAAAAGGGATACGGTAAAAGGAGACGGGCAACAGAAAAGAAATTGGAAGTCTTCCAATTTGTTGTAGTTGAAGTCGTTGCTCTTTGAGTCGGAGGGTCCAGGCTTGGTCGTGCGTAAACATGGGTAATGGATTGTGTTTACATACAATCCATATTCCAGCGCGAACATTGGCAGGCATGATGCACAGCCCGAGCACTGAATAGACAAACCGTCATATGAACGCTCCCATTGTAAACGGACGCGTTCATTTGGGTAAATGCATGAAGTGCAGCCCGCACGTGTGTGTGTGTGTGTGTGCGGTGGATGACATGGGGAGGGAGAGGTAGGGAGGGAGGAGGGAGAGGAGGAGGGACACGGGGATCGCTTCGGCCACCGCTGACCCCCCCGGCGGCGGCGGCGGCGACGTCCTAACACACAATGACACCGTCCAGCAATAATGGCCGAGCATACGCAAGCGATGTGCTTTGTAAAAACAAGGAGCGAAGCACGCATTCAGTTTGAGTCGAGCGCCCCGAAGCGGGAGAAGTGCGAGAGAGGAGAGAGAGAGAAAAATGAACCGAGGCAAATAATTTGGAATTCAAGGAAAACTTTTCGCAAGCTTGAGAGAGTCTCGTAAATCTTCCAAAGTCGGATGTTTACTGTATAAGAAGAGCCGACGCTCTCTTATATGAACGCATTCGGGTAACATAAACTATGTGAAAATGCGAAGCTTTCAGATCAAACGAAATGATTTACGCCCGAAAGTTTTCTTAACAGGAATATAAGTATTTAAATTAATCTAATTGTTATTAGAATTTTGTTTCGTTCCATAAGAATTTCATGATAAAAATCACTAAGTTTCGCGAAAAATTAACACTATCACGCGCAGGTTGTTTTATATTTACCTTTAGTCATAGTATAAGCAGGTAGAGAGTGAGAGAGAGAAAAAGAAATTTTTCAAACCTTACTGCAAAATACTCCCTCAAAATTTTTGTGAGCCCAAGTACTGACTCTAATTTTGCGAATATGTTTTCGAAACAACCCTTTTATCATTTCGCGTTCAAACCTCTATTGATAACGTAAATCGTTCGCGCTTTTGACACAAATCTCGTGTCGCAATCATGTTCAGAGAGCCATGCGTCAACATCTGGGCGAAAACTAAATTTTCTCCATGGAAGCGAAAAATCCTTTGTAACTTCATACCGAGGGTTCATTTCGAACGCCCTTTCTATTCACTTTAAAATTTCAGTGCGAGCAATTTTTTTTATATAGATCTAAGCTTCACCAACAAATCCGAGGGAAATAAAATCGGAACGCGCGAGAAAATAAAGCGAACTAAATTATTAATTTGCGATAAAGTAATGATATTTTGATCGAAAATGTTATCGACCGGACATGGTCAATGAAATAAAGGGAGAAGGCGTTCGGTTCCAGGAATGGAGTGGACTGTAAGAGAGGAGTTTGTAGGACGGAGGAGGACGCATCCGAACCATGAGATGAGGCGACAGGTAGGCGTGGCTTAACACAGACGGAACAGATGTTCGAGACAAGCGGGGTGGGCTGACAAAAGAGGGTGGATGAAGGGTTTCTCATAGGAGTTCTAATGGTCATTCACCCCAGAAGAATTTAAATTGAAAACGGACTTAAATCTCGAGACTTATGGAACGCATAGTACTCACTAGTGCTTATAAGAAGTTCTGCCAACTTTAAAAAATAAACTGTGTAGAGCTCTTCAACTTAGAGGAATCAATTGAGCAGATTTCAGGTCAAGTGGGATTGAGAATTCCCCGTGTCCTAGACAAGATGGTTTTGAATAGTTTTTACTTGAGCTGTTTGACTGGGGCAGTACCTTCGGGTATCTTGAAGACTCGTTAGGCAGCGCCACGATACCATAAGTACTACAAGTAGAGCAGATGTTTTTGTCAGAATGATCTCATAATAATTGAAGCACTAGAGCATCTATTGCACATGCAGAAGGAAATGATAGGATAATAAAATAATCCAATTACGTGTATGAGAAATAAAATAAGCCACCTCTCGGGCAAAATGTCATTGATCAAATAATGTATACATTATAATGGTAAACAACGTATATATGAACGTTTGAATATATAATTTCTTTTTCGCCTCCCAAGATATTTTCAAACGGAATGTACTTATATTTGGAGTCGCTCTTTTCCAAAGTAATTAAATTTAATCGACAAGTTTTAGCCATTTAAAGCCTCTTCAAAGTCAATTAATAACCGGCATACAAATTTTACGAACACAAATTTACCATTAACCTTCATGAATTGGAAACAAATTATTCGCTTTCCGCTAAGAAATTATCATCAGACTCCTTAAACTTATTTTGTCAAATTTGTGTAAATTGGAGAAGTCGATGGATGGGAAGAAAAGCTTTGACCTTTTGAACTCGACGAGAAGAGATCTAATTCCAATTGTATATATCCTCGTGGAAAACTGCCAAGCGGCAGACGACTCACAGAAATAATTCTTCGCGAGATTCGGTGAGCGATTCCCGTCATGGAATTCAAATTCTACTTGCTCCTTTTGAGGGACAAGAATTGAAGTGGCCGCGATACAAATTTTGGTTTTATTTTAGGCGGACTTCTGCACATAAATCTGTAAACATAAGCTTTTGGTGAAAAAATAAGAAACATACGCCATCGTGTATATGGAGTTGTATTTAGCTCAATTTCCAATGCAAAATATTTTTAAACTACGAATAAAAAGTTCAAACTCTCGACGACAAATCTAAAAATTCTTAGTGAAAACACTGAAAACATGCGCTATATTCGAAATGATTACAAAAATAATTATTGATTCTCTAAAAGAATAGTTTGACCATTACATTTTAAATTTTTTGCTGTAAACATCAATAATGATTTATTGCTTACATAAAATTAACAGTTAAACATGGTGCTTTACTAAAATTTGTCGTTCAAAGTTTATTAAAGATTTTAGATCTAATTAAATAATATTTTAAATACCTTACAAGTTATTTAAAATATTACTACTAAAAACGACTCTTAACGAAAATTTGTGTCATGAAACAAATTTTACGATGCTTTGCAAAGACTGTTTAAAAAAACTACAATTTCATCTGAACGCCAAAAAAAAAAGAAACGTACCTTACCGATATGGCTGCACACCTGATGATTAAACATTATTCACTCTCTTTCCACGTTCTTTCCACCACTTCTGGAAATCAGTCTAGTCCACATATTATAAGCGATCGTGGAGCACTTCGTCGGCGGTTCGCTATCTGGAGTTAACTTTATGCATGTTAGAACGACTCTCAGAAACTTCGGTGGAACGGTTTGCAAACACCGTCTAAGGACCCTTTTTAAACAGCATACTCATCGCTTCCACACTGCCAGTTTCGAATAGTCATATCGAATGTCTCCGCTTATTTTTTAACGGGAATACTTTTCAAAATCGTAATCGATAATATTCGTGCAGCATTGAAGGGGCAATTTTTTCATCGCGAGCGGAGCTTAAAATTACGTTAGTACCGCTCAAACCCAAATGATATGGAAATGCCAATAAAACCTTCCAAATTTTCTATAATTTAATACAAATGCATACAAATAACTAAGTTAAAATATCAAAGATCGTAATTCGATTAAGTTTTAGAGACCTTCTGCGTTTTGAGGTGAATTGCAAAGGCTATATATTTGGCTTTAAGTAGAGAATACAAATGTTAATTAAAACTTTTTTCTCAAGATATATCTACGTATACTTCTATAATGTAAAGGCTAATACAGTTATTTTGTGAAAACTTCCACTAGCCACAATAATTCCCAGGTGTCAGAATTCATGAAAATGAGGAATAAAAAAATTAGATTCTCTAGTTTCTATTAAAAATACAAAACTTAAGTTTTTTTATCATATGACCATTTGAATGAATTTCTCTCAAACTTTTTAAACATTCATATATAATGCGCCATGGTAATTCTCTGAATATGTATGCACAAGCAGTGGAACGAAAACGTTTTACTGCACTTTAATTAGCAAGTTCAAGCGTATAATACATGAAGTTGAATAATTATTTGCATGCAAAACCGAAAAGACGAGCATTTTCTTACTTCTTCTATAATGTACAAAACCGTTATGAATGGTGCTCACATTGAATGAAGAAAAATAAGTATCTCCAGTTTCTTCTCTTTCATGTTTATTTTGGTGGCGAGGTCATGTTACATCCCCTCGTAAAAGAATAAATTAAGTAGTCTGAAAAAGAGTATATATTTTTTATCCTTCAGAAATACAACGGGGGTATAGTTCGGATTTATTTTGAGGGGTTTAAATGTAATTAAAAACTGAATAATGGAAGGGGCTTATGAAATAAAACCCCAACTCCCGAGTCTAAACCGTGTCCTAAACGAAAAATCAACACTTTAGAGAGGATCGTCTATCGTTATTTTTCACATCTTTCAGACTAACACGCTGCATATCAATTGTGCCAAATTCATGAAGGACCTTTCTTCTTTCTTGATTGATGAATAAACTCAAGCGATACCCTTTTCTCAAGCAAACTCCTTCAGACTCTATCGAAGCGGATATTTAAGAGTGTTATTTGTGGACGTTGTATGGCTCTTAAAGGAATGAAACTACTGATAGATTACAGATCGATACGAAACTCTTTCTAGGGATTGGTTGCCTTCAAATAGATTTGAAATTCCAAACGGGATCAACTGTTAACGGAGCAAGGGGTCCCTCAATACATAATACATCAGGAAACCGTTTGGGAAGAAAGACTTCCGACGGTGAGATTTTCTAGTGCCTCGGCTCGGCGAATGTCCCGCGGACACCCACATCTGAGGCCCCTCAACCTTTTCAACGGAATTGAGCCGCGCTCGAGAGCACGCTATTTGTCAAGGCGGGGCGACTCGTTCATCACGGCCGGTTGCCTGGCTTCGACGTCCTTAACGAGTCTTGAGGAAACAACGAACGCCGCAGCACTTCTAAGAGATTGATTTTGAACGGAGCAAGAAAGGAGGGAGCAAAAGTGACTGCGTTCGGGGAAAAGCCCGGCACACTCGATTAAGATCATGGGTTTTGTACCGTAGCACCTTTCTTCCAGAATCCGGAGTCGATAGTTTACAAGAAAGAAAAAAGGGAGTTCTCACTTCAGCACGTCCATTACAAGTTGCGAAGTTTCGGAATCATTGCTGAAAATTTTAGGTGGGTGGAATAATTAGCGCTCCCTCGAACGCAAATTCGAAAATTTTCATGTCGTATCAAAAACTGACATTAACGTGAAGTTTTATGTTTATATATAAATAAAAAAGGCACATTATCTGAAGAGAGAGCTGTTTTTTTATGGTTTGAAATTCAATAGAGTGGGAATGATGAATTCGTCTTGAAAATTTTAGCATATGTGGGCCTAGCAGATGCAAAAAATATTCACCGAAGGGATACAAAAACAGTTTGATTTGATGGAATTCGCATAATATTGTTTCCTAGACAAATAATGCATGTACATATTAAAAACCTTATGGATGATGCTGGAGCTACTACGCGATTTAAACGCGCGTAAATAACAGCTTTATTCTTGGCTTATACTTACCTCTAGATTAGTACAGAATGAAATGTAAACATAAAATTTGTTATTCTCCTGCAAAATATCGATATTTATGCACAAGCATGTGAAAACAGAAGAGTTAAACCTACTCTCATATTGTATTTTTAACAAATTTAGATGAATTTACAGCAAAAATTTCGTAATTTGCCCTAAAAATAGCAATATATAGCGAGTAAAAAAATAACGGTAAAAGACATCGTTTACCTTCTAGAAAGTGCACGTGGTATAATCCGCTATAAGAAACGGAGATCATATCACAAAATACTGGTTTTCACTCTGTATGAGATAAAATGTGTTGATTTATCAAGTTTAACGTTTAAAATTTTAAGAAACGAGAATTATAAAGTTTTAAAGATTATTTCATTTAAACTGTCTAATTTAATCTCGATCAGTAACAAAAATATTAAATCCTCCAGCTACTCCCCATTTTACAGGATAGAATATCCATAAAGACAAATAGAATTTTTACAAACGTACTCTAAATATAGAATCCTAATCAATAGCCGTGAATTCCATATCTATTTACCGTGTTGTGTGCCATTCTCAGAAAGGTGTAATCTTTTTTATTGCAGATTTTAAATTTCGTTCGCTTGAAATAGATAGCGCACTCGAAACCATGACCTCATCGAAAACAAATAATCAATTACACATAGGCGAGATTCTATAAGATTGGAGCTGCAGCAAGAGAGAGTCTCTCTACCTCAAAGAAACAAATGGGATGCGACGAGCCTCGGAGCGATAAAAACATAGGAAAACTCTATTCCTCAATATACATTACATCTCTTTGGAAAAGAGAAAATAAAATCCTCCATCTGAGCGTTGATTAAAATTCAATCCGTCATTTGCACTCAAAGCGCGTATCAGCGCAAATGATTTATATTCGAAGACTAAGATATCTCGGGAAAAGGGTGGAAATACTCCAAGAGCGATTCGTTTACGGAAAAAGTAATAATACTTTCCGCAGATCCTGCGTTTCTGTGAGACAAGAGCTGACGCGGGTAAGACAATGAAGAATGAGAGGGGCGCGAGGAGTTTGTCAACTGTTCGACCGGACAAGCGAGGAAGGGAGATCGCGGACTGCGGGATTCATCCCCAACAAATTGAATCGAATCGAACAGAACCTCTCTCTCCCTCCCCATCCCCGCCTCTTTCACTGTCCTCTCTTCACACTGCCCACTCCCATTCTCCCTCTCTCTCTCTCTCCCCTGCCTCCCTTCACTCCCTCTCGCTACCCCTCACACCCCCACACACTTTTATTCCCAGCTCCGATACCTGCCATTCCCACTCTCACTACCTCCCCCCTCTCCACTCTCCTCCCTCCCAATCCACCCACATACTACTCTAACCAACCCAAACTCCCGAGAGGGAGAGAGAGAGAGCGAAAACACTCTCCATCTCCTCCCCCAACCCCCTAAGAAGAGACGCATACGTGAGGAACATAAATCCCAGGTTTCGTCTTTCTATGCTTAAGGTAGCAGCGGGACTTATCCCTCCATCCCGGCGTTGAGAGCTCTGTGGCGATGCTCATGCCGTGATTAAATAGTGCGGGTTCTGACGACGGAGAAATGGGATGGAGGGAAAATGGAGAAAGAGAGAGAGAGAGATAGAGGGTTGCAGGACGGATAGGGGGTGGGAAAAGGGTAGGTTCCAGGGGGGGGCAGTCGGGGGGGATGGGGAAGTCTGCAAGTGTCCAGCGCGTAAGAGGAGGAAGACGAAGGAGAGAGACGGGGAGTACGGAGTGGCAGGGCCGGGGTGGGAATAGTCCCGAGGGAGGTTGAGGGAAGGCCGGGGAGTGGGTAGGCACGTTCGCGCACTCACTGCCACCCCCGCCGCCTCCCTATCGAAAATCGATGCCGCCCGATGAAGGAGTGGAGTGAAGCTTAGCCGGAGCGCAGTCTGGAGGAGGTGGAGGAGGGCCCCCCCCGCCTCCATCGATCCCCCACTTGACCTCCCGGAGGCTGAGGAGATTCGATTGTCTCTCCCCGGGCCTCTATTCTTCGCTCCTTCTCGCCTGCCTTCCTCCGCGACTTCTCTTCCCACCCCTTCTCCCCCAAAACCCGCCCCATTTCCCTCGCTCCTCCGCCTCCCTAAGTCCCTATCCATCCACGGCTATACACACTCCCATACCGAACCACCCCTAAAACACACCGAAAAACACATGCGAGGACAAAGATGAACTCGCCTGCTCCGAAAGGGAAGTCACCGTTCCCGGATGTCCCTCCGCCACATACGTCACATAACCATCCCCCTCGCCCTCACAGGCTTCTGGTTGGTAAGGTTTTCGGGAGGTGGACAGTGTTGGTGTGTAGCCGGAGGCCGGATAGAGGGTCCTTTGGGGGATGGGTAATGCCCTCCAAGGAGGACAAACAAACTCCGGCAGCAACAGCAGCGGCCTTCTGGATTGCCTCACGGAGGCATCCAAAAAGGGATGGCGAAAGGATGGGAGAGAGAGAAAGAACGGAAGTGTGGATGGGAGAGAGAAAGAACGGAGAGGAATAGGGAGAGGAAGGTGGCGAGAGTTTGGGGTTGGGAGAAGGAGCCTAAATAGATGGACTAACCGCTATGACAAACACTTTCCGCGTTTTCCTTCATTCGCACGGTTTCTTTACAAGCGCCTCAATTTTGAAATTAGCTCGCGAATCGAATTTCGGAAGAAAAAAGAATTATAAGGATTGAGTGAACTTGTTCCCAACATTTTACGGAACGTTTAGAAAACTTTGAAATAAAAGGACAACTACAACTTTATTTTTCGATTATCTGTCAATCATTTTACGTTGCCCACTCATGGTTTACTCATATTAAAAATTGAAGATTTTCAATTCATTAAAGTACACTTATTCATAACGTTAAAGATAAACTTATCGAAATAATAAATGGATTATATATTCGTATTATCTCGTTACCTATCATACCCGCATAAGCAATAAGCCGTTTGGTCATTAGTAGAGTACTATTATGTAAAATAAAGTTTTAAATGTTGATATTATACGTCCATTTTGTATTTATATTCTTGTATAACTCAAATATAGAGAGTATAACTCAAATATAGAGAGTTTTTTAAAAAATAACTATAAAATTTAGATTTTACAAAAATTCTCATAATTTCTGTAAATATCAAATTATATCATTATAAGTAACATTTATATAATTAATACATCCCATAAAAATATAATACCCTCTTAGCTGTATAATTCTCATGTCAAATTCATTAATTAACCATCTCAATTTTCAGCAATAAAAATAAAACATAATATCGGAATTTTATGACAACAAATGTCCCAAGGCCATTTATTTCTTTCATCAATCCTTTTAAATTGAAGAACAGAATACATTTTCAATTCCGTTTTCATACATAGAAAGGCTATCTGTCGAGAAAACATTTGATGAATGAAAGCAAGAGGAAAAGGAAAAATGTTTCTTTTCTTTCCGCGTAGATTTCTGAATATCGCCGTCAAGTTCAGCTTCACTAGCAACTCGAAGCATTTCCGAGGAAAAGTTGAGTTTTGGAAAGTTTTCTCAATGAAGTTTGAAATAAGGGGAAACAGGAACTCAGAGACTCCAACTTCCAGTCTACTTTAACTATCAAGCTGGCAAGTTGTGCTGTTCTTGCTCTCGTTGTAAGTAATGCGATATTTAACGCAAATGAGCTATTCGGGAAGTGCGTGTAGCAATGAAGTCACACTTACATAGGCATAAGTCAAAATACTCATCAGTGAGTTGCTATGAGAAGATGATGAATATGACTGCGCTGAGAGTCGTATACAAATAATTTCTCGAAGATCGCTAAATTCACACGAATATCGTAATCTAAATGATAGGAATTACTAAAGAGGTTTCTTAAAATCACACATAAATTTCATATTTAAAAAGCACGGTTCTTTTCATTCCGCGTAGAAAAGTTATTTTCTGTTTTAAATTTTTTTCCTAAAATCTAAAACGGGTAAAAGAATGGAATTTTTACGCAGGTGCATATATACTAGCTGTACCCGCGTAATGATTGCGCAGATACTTTATATTTTTCAATTCATTTATAAAAGATTAAGAAGTGTGAAGTAAGTAAATATGCATGTAATAACTGTCGATGATCTCAATAATCAACATTAAACCCTATTAACGCATTTCCCCGGTATAGGATATTAGTGTATTTGGCTCTCACTGTAAGGTTCACGGGTTCGAATCTGTGTGCGCGTATTGACAATTTATTATTATTGCCTTGCATTAAGGCATTCAAATTCGGATTGAGAAAATAATGCGATGCGATAATCGTGGGTTGGGTTGGTCGCCATGGCAACCACTAGAAATGAATCCAAGATTTTTCACAAATACGTAACTTATCCGTCAAAATTCGAGCGATATCGAACCAAAGGAGAAAATCGATGATCAGAATAAGAAACCTTATTTATTTTCATTAATAACAGTTAAAATCAGAAGATCGTAGGTTAATTTTTTCTAATTTTAATTTATTTATTCATTTATTAAATGGCAAAAATTCATAAACAGCACAAGACTTATTGCAGTGAATATCGTAATAGCAATATCATCGACGAAACACACGACCATGGTCTCGGCAGGATTCGAACCTGCGACCCTAGCATTGCGAACTAGACACGCTACCAAGGCCTCCGTAAGAATGAAGGCGTGCGCGTCGAAAAATCTATCATTACGTGTTATATAATGGTAAACAGAAATCATCCCCTGGGAAAGAACCCGGGGTTTTATGAAAATAAAAAGTTTTTCAGAGACCTCCTAGCTAATGGAAACAAAACGCCGTTTACCGCATACCTCTACGAAAAACGATTTTTGAGATACTGTGGGGGACGTACGGACGCTTCTAAAATTATATATAAGATCTCTATATATAAAAATATCTGCCATGTGAAACGATCACGTGTTAACGAAAAGATTTAAGGATTGTGCTGAATACATGTGATAGATAAATAAATGCGTAAAGTGAACCCGGAAAGAGTGGAGAGTCCGGATAAAGTAATAATCAAAATAGAAACACTGGGATTTCTTTTACGGAAGAGAATAATAAAGCATGAAACAAGTTACTGGCGTGTTACTGAATTGTAAAGAATATTCCATTACTTTAATACAGAAATGAATTTTATTATTTCACCATTAGTTTAGGCGTTTTTAGATGTATTCTTTAGTAAAAAAAAGTCTGAGCCTGTAGTTCAGTTAGAACGCTAATTTCATTTCCACAGGTGAACGTCTATTTTAGAAGTATATTTTAATAAGCAATTATATACTTGATGAAGATAAACATAAAACATCCCCACGGAGATTTATTCGAAAATGAAGCACATCCTACTCAAAAAGCTGAAAATAAACCATCCGCTAACATAAAATATAATAGGATGCGACACCATGTCACGTGAAACACAGTTCAATCCCGTCAACCATTCATCAAGTCAAATCTTTTGGAAGTCTTCCGAATGAAAATGGAATCTGGATGGTAAGTCATCGTCATCTGAGCCGTGAGGGAGAAAGGGGAGGGAAAAGAGGTGGGGAAAGTTTTTAATATATCTTCCACGAATGAAATCTCGGCGACGAGGAAGCAGGAGAGCGTAGCCGAAGAATGTATAGATGATGAATATGTTTGGTTCATGAAAGCTTTACCCGCGACATCTGCTTCTTTGGGAATCGGGGGTACAGGGTGAGAAGAAAGGGGGGGAATGTGTATTAGGGAGAAGGTGGGGAGAGAGAGAGAGAAAGAAAGAGGAAAAAAGGAGATTGTTAGCGGTGGAATGAGGCAGGGAGGAAAGGTTGCAGAGGGAGAGAAAGTGTATTGGCTAGGAAGGGGTTGAAAGAGAAAGAAGGAGAGGGGTGGGAGAATGCGAAACCGTGAGAGAGGGCTGGAGAGAAAGGAGGAAATGTCGGACGGGAGGGAGGGTTGCGGAAGGGGGAGGCAGGGAAAAGGGGGCGAGGCGGAGGGGGGAGGGGAAGAGGGAAAGGAAGAGGCGTTGGGGAAATTGGTTTCCCTTAGGAGTCGGCGTCGAATAAAGCCCCACTGTGCTCCGACCCTCTCCCCCCCCCCCCTCCCCTCACCTTTCTTCCCCTCCCATTTACAACCTCGTCCCACTCCCCTTCTCCACGCTTCCTCCCTTTCGCCGTCCCCAGCGAGGTTCCCGCGCCGCCAGTATCTCCCTCACTCACTCCTACGCCCCTCTTTCTCCGCCCCCGGGGCCACCCTCCAGCCGGTCGAGATGAATGGCTTGGGCTGGAGGCGGGACCATTCTCGCGAATTGCGCTGCTCTATCATTGCCAACTACTTAACTCTGTGAACTCCCATCACTTTAACCCCGCAGACCCCTACTCAGTCGATGAAAATCCACAGTTTGGGAACTGTCCTCCCGATTCAAACAATATTTGTTGAGAGAAGGGTTAGTCTTATCAAGGGATTAAGTTTCTTTTATTTCTCGATAGGACGGCGATTTTCTGTTTTTTTTTATTTGGTTTTCAAAAATGGTCAGGTTGGCAAATGCTTCGACTTAAAAATGGCAGCAGAGGGGCGAGGTTCTCTCTCGAAAAAAAAAAAAAAGGACGAAGAAAATATGGATGAGGAGAATGTTCGAATTATTGGTTATTCGCTCGAGATCAGCGTGGGAAGGGGGGAAGAAGGAAAAAAAGGGGGAAGAAATGAAATCCGCTCTGCTGGAGCCCAATCTCCTCCTCAACCGCGAGGCCTCGCCCATTTCCGAAATGTGATGGATTTTTAAAAAGAAGGAATCTCTTCTTTCCTACGACGAGGGCGACGGCAGATTGAGCGACTAACTTGTAGTCGAAATTCTTTTTGTTGCAAATGGAGAGGGAAGGCATTTGATTTAGATGAAGAATACAGTTTAAACGTTTATAATTGACTTGCTGGAATTAAATGAGAAAAATCACAAACTTCGGGATTTTGTTTCATTACTCAAACTTTTTAGATGAAACCCCCGAGCTGGGTTTCGTTATTATCTCTTACGGTGCTGGAGTTATAAAAAAATCAGTAACTTTTATTGTTCATTTCAAAAATATCCGCACAGCTACTGTCAGCGATAGTATAATAAAATATCGCCTTCGTTGAAAACTATTCCGAAATTCACTCCTACCCTTCGGTAACATTTCTAAGCTAATAGTTAAAAACTGTAAGCATAATATTTCCTTCGCAGTTTTTCAAGACCGCTACACGCTCGACCGGGATAAAAATATAAATGCTGGTAAGCAAATTGGATCAAGCATAATTTAATTTTAACGCCAACTCCGCCGCATAGCAGCGCACAGACTAAACATCGTAGCGTATGAGCGAGAAGGTGATTTAAACGCCATAGGTGGGAGCCGCGTTGGAATATAACACGAGAACAAATTAATACACGCGGAAATAGGGTTCCATTGAAAATGTTCGTAAACTTTTCGGAGCAAGCAGGCTGCTACGCCTCGCCGAATCCAAATATATTTTAATTGCATCCCTTTCCTCCCTTTTTTCACTAACCCGTTCCCTCTCTATAGAGCCTCACACCGACTCCAACACCAATCGTCGGCACCACAATGGGCGGCTGAGAATAAAAAGAGTGCCGCGGATTAAAATTCGATGAACAGAGAGACACAGGGAGGAGGAAGAGAGGGAGGTGAAGTAGGAGAAAAGGTAGGAGGCGAGCCACCGGTATTCACGACTCAAAAGGCGGTTAATTATCGACCTCAATAAAACTTTCCCACTCCAAGACACAAGGGTGGAAGGTGGAGTATTGGAGAGGGAGGCAGAGGGGGAGTTCCGCGAGAGTCTGAGGCGGGGAGGTGCTGGGCACGTCGACGCAATAATTTGGCCATTTGTCGGGGAAAGGATTTTATCTCTGGGGTGAGTATGAGGGGGTGAGTCCAGGGACCCAGCGCCTTAAATCAAACGGAAGACTATCGCCGTTGCACACGAGGGTGGGGTGGTGTGGGTGGCGGGGGCGAACAAGAAGCAGGGTCGGAAACGTAGAAGGGACGGGCGATTACGAAGAAGTGGGGAGGAGAATAGGAAAAGGAGCGTTGGGCTTCACAATTAGGCGACGTCGTCGATTCGTGCTCAGTGAGAGCGGCCGCGTGCGAAGATTAACCGCGATTCGATCTCCTGAGAGAGCAATGGAGAGAGAGAGAGAGAGACAGAGAGACAGAGACAGAGAGAGAAAGAGAGAAAGAGAGGGAAAGAGAAGCGACGTTCCGGTGGAGTCCCTCCTCGATAATTGCTCGTTCCCTTTCCAATTGGTGTGAAGCGTCACGCCAAAGTCCCTCTTTCTCTCTCTCTCTGCCTCGCCATCTCCCCCACGCCCTCCCTCATCCTTCTCCCACCCCGCGCCCATTCCTACCCGACCCGAGAGGAAATGGAATTCCGGAATCTTCTTTTCTCGACGCCCTCGCCCTCTACTAATCCACCCCTCTCCCCCCCTCCCCTTTCCATACCAAAACGCACGTCATCCTCCTCCCCCCACCCACCTCTCCTTCGAGCTCTAAAAAAATCCCTTTCCGCTTCTTCCACTAACCGTTCCCAACCCTCCCGATTCTTTCTCTGCCTACTCCTACCTCCCTAATATAAATCCCATTCCTTCGCCTATCCCATTTTCTCTATCCATCATCCCACTCCACTCACAAAATCCTCTTTCCCAATCTACCTGCGATGCTATTCCATTTGCCTCGCTGCAACCTTACCGTCCTTCCCTCAACCTCTCTCTCTCTAATTACCCGTCTCTACCACTTCCTCCGCTACCCGCCCCACACTTCCCATCCGACCGATTCCCTCACCACTCGACCACGAGTCTCGCCGTCATCCTCACACCCGTCCTTCGGGGCCCTACCCGATCTCCCCCATCAAACCCCTCCGAGCCGTCCCCTTCACTCCACCCTCCGTCCTCCGACATCCTCCCTCTGGTCTTTCGCTCTAGGGAATCCCGAGGGGGAGGGTCTAAGGGAGGCGTGTGCAGCGGGTGGGTGAGATAGGGGATGGGTGGGTGTGTTCCTCGTACGATCGATTCGCCCCTTCGGTGATTAGGACTCGGAGGTCCCCACCGGCCGCGGTAGAGCTCTCTCTCTCTCTCTATGTCTCCCTCAGGTCCCCGTTTCCCTCCGCTTCTTCCACTCCAACCCTCCTCCCAGTCAAATCCCCTCTCCCCTTCCCGGAAGGTGACGTCCCACGGCATTAACGCCGCCGCAGGAATAAAAGACACCAAGAACATATCGATTTTGAACGTGATTAATATTTAAAATCTCGCCGTAGACTTGGATTAATTTTTTCCCTACATCCGTGGAGATTTTTTTTAAGGCCGCGCCATATAGAGCATCATTTTCATTATTAATCGGTATGTGTTCCGAGGGATTATATAGCGGTCTGCACCGGCGGCTTAAATCCTGACGGAGGGGGAAAGAGAGAAAAAAATATTCTTCTCGCGGTCGAACTGACTGGAGATATTCGCGATCAAAAATTTATCTTTAAATTTTTCGCGCGAGGGCCCAAACGGAGTGAGTCGGAATAGGATTTTTTTTTGGGGGAGAAATGGAGGAATGACTAACCAAGGAATTTCTTGATTAAAAGAGGGATTTAATTAGAGAAAGGGAGTCATTTTTGCTAGTACCGCAAACCGTTTATCATTTGAATGGCTCAATATTTTACGAAAATCTCTCGATTACAGTTTTGTCGAAGAATTTGAAAAAAAATTTACAGGCGTTAAACCATGGAGATAGAAACGTTAGATAGTTAATTGAAATTTTAAAATGTATTAGATAAATTTACGACGGGTGGATTTTCATTAGAAACACGAAAATTAAGTTTACAAAAAAATTGTAGTATAAATAATTTAAAGATAAGCAAATAAATCGGAAATAAAAAGTATGGGTTTCTTCCTTTCTACAAATATCAATATTTAGCGAAATTCTATTTTATGATATTTTTAAAAGAGATGAACAAATTATTCAAAAATAATACTATTGCAGATCCCATTAAAAATTTTCAGTTTCATGAGATATATTTAAACGATGTTTAATAAAATATAGGGAATTAAATTTAAAAGAATTTTTGATCGACACTGCATTTAATTTTTCAGATTTCTGATTTTCAGGATAAATATATAGATAAAAATTGTAATGACGAAATACAGATATATTTAGCATAAAATCTCTATTCACCTGCATACCATCTTGTTTAAAATGAAAAAACTTCAATTTTATACCTCCGTGGCGAACATTTTCTAAAATTCGAGTATTGATGCAAAAATACGCAACTCAACATAATAGTAGTTTCTGACCAAAGCACGCTTTCTAACCTAAAATATCGGCGTCACGTCTTCAATTTAAGAAAGCCTTCTTCGCAACCATTCTGTCCAATTTCTAAAAAAATGAGCTCTAAAGGATATGATTTATTTCGTTATTTCAAATTAATCATAGAAAGCGTTCTTTTGGCTACTCTCCTGTAAGTTTTGAGCAGTCTAAGGCTTTCCCCTTAGTGAAACGAACATACCTAATTTCGTGGTTAAGTTGAATAATATAAAATGTTAATGGCTTGAGTAAAAGATACAACGTTCTGTTCAATTGTGAAAAATGACGACTTACTCTAGACCGCATGTACTTTTCACTCTATTTTCTCATTCAGTAATTTCAATTAAATATTTATAAAAATATAATTAAAAGGGCAGAAATCCATTTGCACAGTTGAGGGCATCGCTACCTCATTTACTGCGTCATTATTTTCATTTAAAAAATACAAAATTAATTAAGTTATTTTTCGATTGCTTTAAGAACTATAGGTTTCAATCCGCTTTATTCATTTTATCGAGTTATAAACTGAGAAAACAAAAGAAAAATGTAGACAAGACTTTATGATGTAGAAAATATATATTAATCATATTCTAGTTAATATCTCTCTGAGATTTATGCAGTGCATAACATCAACTTGAGGTTAATACAAAAAATTCTCAAAAAGATATGGCTCACAAAGCTCAGTGTTTACTCCAGACAAATCCATATCTTGTAATATATACTTAAATTAATATTTCAAACAATGTTTGCATTCCAATCAAAAATAGTAACTGGTAACAGTAACCTCAGTTCTCATATCAGCAATTATTATTCCCCCTTTAAATACATTCTACCGCAGAAAAAAGACTACCCTTGTTAATTTAAGTAATTACAAATCTGTTTTACATACGACGTAAAAATACGTGCGCTCTAAATAATCAAATACATGCAACATATAAACATTAGCGGCGGTATTTGAATCAATAAATTACGAGAGAATAGGAGATGCATAACATGAGAAAAAGGATAATAATTATAAGATAAAAATTAAAATACATTCTACCTAATCAAAACTGTTTTTAATGAATCACAAAACACGTTTTCGCATTCTTAGCTCAGTGCCCTCTAAAAATGACAACTTTAATCCTTAAAGTCTATCCCAAAATAATTGGATTGCATAACCATGGCTTATAGTATTAAAACTTAAGAGATATCATCCGGGAGTAGTTTATATCTACAAAAACAAATTCGTAACAAATGAAAATTTTCCGAAAGTGCTAATCAACTCTAAGCTCTAGGAAATCCTATTTTCTCATTCCATCCATCTCTGGCTGCTGCCGTATTCTTAATACTCTCAGAACTCGGCGTCCGTAATCCTATTCGGAATAGATAGTGTCTTTGGCCGCATTCTCTACGTTTTCTTCCACTCCACCCCCTTCTTCCCATCCTCCTCCGACCCCTTTTATTTTCTCCTCCCACCTCCCCGAAACGTCCAACTCCAGATTCCTTCCTTTCCTCTCAGCCGCTCTCTTCCCTTGGACTCGTTCTGATTGCAAGTGGAGGTACCCACGTACTCAAAAGACGGAGCCGTCCTTTATCCGCCAATGACCACCTGCTGATTCTAGCGTTTCCCTTCCTTTGTCGCAGCTTCAAAGCCTCAGCTTCTGTATAAATTCATCCAGCAAACCCTGCAGCCGGGACCTGACGTCTCGCTGAAGTGTATAGCAACGGGTCAACCCACACCGCAGATTCAATGGACTTTGGATGGATTTCCTCTTCCCCAAAATGAAAGGTGAATAGATAATTTTTTCCTCTCGTGGAGAATCATTGCCGAGGATTTCAATTTCTTTACGCCAGACGTCGCTCGTCGGAGAGGAAAATATGATGGAACCTTCACAACAGCTATGAGGTTACATGACATAGTCTTCGTCTCGGATTTCAAAAGCCGGAGATAATAGAAGGGAAGTGCTTCTCTGAGAGATCATTCTCATCTAAAGTAAAACCGGCAATGCATATTAAAGGAACTTTTCCCGAGATAATTCAATTCATTGTCGTGCATTTTACTGAAAGAGGATTCATTGTATTGCTCCTTTTTAATACGTAAATATTACCAATGGCGATATAAAAGTTCTTCAGTATATTCTGCCTCGTTATATATGTGTGCGCGCGTGTGCGTGTATATATATTTTAATGGGAACGCTTGAATATAATTTACTAATAAAATTTAATTTAGAAGAGTTTTAAATCTTCCTAGAAGTTTTTAAAATCTGAAAAACTTCTTTAGTTTTTCCTATCGTGATAATGTATAACGTATTTAAAGATGGTAGTTGCATAAAACTATACACGACTTTTTCAGTTTCAATACCAGTTTTAGACCGATTAAAAATTTGTTAAATTATTCTTCTGATAACGGACAGGGATGCTAGATATTGTTTAGTTTTAAAAATCGATATACTTTTTGCAAAAATGAATATCTAGTTGTATATCAAATTCGTTCCAATTTATTATAATAGACACTTTTATAAATATTGCAGGAAGCATCTGTAATCCCTGCATTAAAATTGCATCTTCACCGACATCTCATAAAATAAGACGGTCATTACTTATTATAGATACGCTGTCGGAGATTTTAAAGCTCAAATCACATATTCGGTGTTAATAACTAAGAGCCTCTTTTGACTACTACGCTACACAGGTTTATGATAGGTCAGTACGCAACTGTATCTGGGGATGTGATTAGCCATGTCAACATTTCCAAGGTGTCGGTAGAGGATGGAGGCAACTACGCATGTGCGGCTATAAACAGAGTTGGGACCACCGCACATACTGCTCCATTGCACGTCTATGGTAAGTGAATTCCGCCACAAACAGTAACTGACATTTAAGCCACCTTTGACTCATTAAAAGTAAATAATCTGTAAATCTGTGGATCATCTATTGGTAATACATGGATCAAATATTGTTAATACAGAAGAAATATTTTTTCTATTATTTTAGACATTGATACCACAATTTTAAGAACTCTCCTGATAATGTCGCAAAGAGGATTAACCGAAATTTTATCGTATATCAAAATTTATATATTTATGCATATAAAAGAATTTCTATTTAAATTTGTTTTTCAAGTAGACAGTTTATTGCGAAAGAATTTTTGCTGGTGAAATGTTATCAGTTTAGGTGTTTAAGAATGTTAATTTTATCCCACTCGTAAAAACGTTTAAATTGGCACTAGTTAGATTGCCCTCACATCAAAGTGTTCTAATAATCATAATAATCACGCTGTTAAATTAAATCAAGTGTTGAACTTCACAGACTCCAATGTGGATAGATATTTAAAATCTTCTTTGTAGGACT
The DNA here is from genome assembly GCA_036926305.1 of Uropetala carovei. Taxonomy (NCBI): domain Eukaryota; kingdom Metazoa; phylum Arthropoda; class Insecta; order Odonata; family Petaluridae; genus Uropetala; species Uropetala carovei. Next base: position 3,255,548 of record JAXCHB010000006.1, read on the forward strand.
GCCTATGGTGCGGAAAATGCCTTCAATTTCAGCCGTGGCTGGAGAAACATTGTACGTGACTTGTCCAGCGGCTGGTTATCCTATAGCTGGAATAACCTGGGAAAAAGGTATGCGCAAGTGACTCGACTAATATGCTCTCAGCGATTACATTTTATGATTATCGCATTTTAAACGCTTTAGTCAATTAATTAATACAAAGTGACTTTTTAATTATAGATACTGAAATATAATAAACTTATGAATCAACATTCAGTCCACGTTCAAATAAACCGTAATTCAAGCAAAAACGATTGGGCTAAATATTTAAATTTAATCGTATAAAAAGTAATTTTAATCAAAACATCCCATTTTCGAACCAATATATTTGAAAATAGCAATTTATCCACAATTAAAGACCACATGAGATAATAATAGATAGCAGTAATCTTCTGATATGTTGGGAAGAAACGTGACTCGTGGTATTAGTTGATGATTATTAGTGAGAGGATAGAGAGGCCCTTTGCTCTTAAGAAAGTACATTCATCTATTCCCGTTAAAACGGATCACGTAGCGAGTTAAAACATTAAAGGGAAGGAGGCTATCCATCAACTTAATACGTTTGGAGTGGGCCATTAGTAAGATTTTCCGAAGAGAAATGTGACAGGAGTTTATTTTTCAATGGTCCATCAGTAGGCCACCTGTTGATTTTGAGCCTGATAAAGTACCTTACTTCTTGACGATGAATCTCTTAGTTTTTCTGAGAAGGTTCATTTCATCCTTCTCTTAATTTTATCGAGCATTTAAATATTATCGCTGCATAAACTTAATCCTTATAATAAAGATCTGATTCATTGTTATAGATGCATAAGTAACTAGAGAAGTCATTTAAAAGCGGTAGCTTGGTAAAAATTGGAACAGAAACTTGGTCAATTCATCAATGATATTAAAAACTTGATTTCTCTTATAAGCTGTTTATCTCAATTTAATCTAGGGTATACCTTTACGTCCTTATGAGAGTCCTCATTGCGAAAAACTTTCAAAAAATTTATGACGGATCAAAATAAATTTTACCAAAGTTACGAGGCTGGAATCTTTGTTCTTCGAAAAGTATCTCGAGAAAGTTTCCTTTTGGAATATTATCCGAGAAATTGGTTAAGAAGATATTCAATCGACAGATGTTTCTATAATATGCGTTTTTTGTTCTTCCATTAAAGCACATGAAAGATTCGGCTTCAATATTTTTAGCATATATAGATTACGAAACTCGATACTGCACGTATAGATTATGCATGATAATTTTATTTTTCTCTTGATGGTCTCTAATAACAGTATAATTCGTTTATGCCAAAAAATAAATTCTATTTTATAGCAGTTTTTTCCTGATCCATTTAACCATATTCGCCAAATTGTGAAATGCAATCCAAGAAAAATCAGAGCAATATACATTGCACAAACAAAGGTTATTTGATTCAAACTATTCCCATTTATTGCTATCAACGATTTATTTTGTCTATAAGAAGCGCAGTTGCTACAAAAACAAAATCGAGGAAAATATATTCCGCACGTAAATAGGATTAATATACATAACCTCATATATGTAAAACTCTATCCTGCTAATTAGTTGTACCATACAAACATATTAAGTGTTATGTGAAATGTATATAGTCGCTAAAGCATTATAACTGGACGAAGATTGTCGCATGACGTAAGAAGACCGAGAAGAGATGCACGCTAGCTGAACACAATACTCGAATTGTAATGTCGCTAGATGTTACATCAGGGGTTCCCAAGTTTTTTGGTGTGGCTAGCACCATATTATTTTTTAGAACATTTGCGAACACCTCCACAATTTACCCAAAGTAGGCATGTTTACAAATGAAGTCAAATCAACGACAATGGTATTAATTATGTTCTTTGAAGCGTTTTTAAAGAAAAGAAGGGATCGGATTAAATCAGTGCTGCTAGGAAAAGCAATTTTAAGCATCTTAGAAGAGCATGACGGTGCTCCCGAGCACCAGGTTGGGAACCTCTGTGCTATACAGTTTTTTTTGAGAAAAATGACTTATGCAGCATTTTTTATGCCCGCATTGCTCTATTGCTGAATGCATTTCAGTTAAAATCGTTTTAGTCATTTTTGAAGAAATCGGCATGTTTTGAAAATCGGCAAGATTGAACTACTCATTATTGTTGCGTTATACCGTTCTTTTCTTCAGAAGGTCAACTTCGGATGATATTATACATAAATGTGAGATTTCGTGGAACATGCACTACACTCATACACAAAGAGTAAATTTATGTGAAAGCATACAAATAGGTAAGGGAGAAAGGCAAATGTAATAATTCGCTACACGAATGCTTCAAAAATGAAAAATTCTCCGTTGAATCTTCGAAGTTATTCTACAGCGTAAATCCAGGTCACTGGAAATCGATCTTGCTTGTTGCGGGTCAGTTACTAATTCACAACAATATCACGCCGCTCTGAGAATAAATACAACGAGAGGTGCCACAAGTAACAGAATTTCATATTAAACCATATAAGTAATAATCTTCCGATATAAATATTATCAATGAACGACATACTTCACTGTATAAGATAACACATTTCATCTTTAGTCCGTGTTTTGTTTTTTATTATTGAGGTGCACCTCGCAATTTCTATTGCCCAGAGACATCTAATGATGTTCGATGAAAGCCCTATAATTAGAAAGTGCTGCAGTTCACTCTATAGTCCCATGTGTATTTATACACATTTATATATATTTGGAATGTGGGTTGGGAAACAGCGCAATAAATAAACGAAACAGATGATTAGAAAACCAGAATCGGATTTTTGCGACAAATTCGCCACTGAGGAAGGTCAATTGGAACTAAGATGTGCATTCGGCTTTTTTAGGATTTCAATGGATAGAGAAGTGATTACCCATTAGGAATATTGGAATTTAATTTTAAAGTGAAAATATAATTCTAAGATAGATATTGTATTAGAGCGAAACAAAATTTATTTCATTGTTGTAATAACCGGAAAGAAAAGTAGTTTTATGATAACACGAACTTTTTTTGCACATCTTGAAGGTTAAAATAGTAGGATATCATTCAGAAATGTTGAAATATTAAAATAATAAGGATGGTATAAAGTGTGTTTAACCCTACAGATGGACGAACACTTCCTGTTAACCATCGCCAGACGGTGTATCCCAACGGAACATTAGCCGTGGCTAACGTACAGCAACGAGAAGATAGAGGAACCTATTCGTGCGCTGTCAGGAATCGTCAAGGGCATTCGGATCGAGGAAGTGTTGATATCACAGTGACCGGTAAGTAAGGCTAAAAACAGATTTCTTGGAAATCATCGATGATTCTCGGAGTCAACACGAAAAAGGAGCATTTGGGAACATGCGTTTCCTTCAAATTGAACTCATCAAATTCGAAATGTTTAGACATAACGAAAGAAAGGCCTCCGTGCTGAAATACTGATACCAGGAAACTGACAAAAGGATAATTTCCCTGAACGTAATGGAAATGATTATACGACTCGTCGTTACCTTCCGCCATCATCTAGCGACGAAATGTGAAAAACCAATTCAACTTCTGTAAATATGTACTCGCAGTACTGTATGGATATGAAGAATTATGAAGTGGCAACTCTAAAAAATGGTTGTGCTGTTTTTATATTATTCCAATTTCTTAAGCTAGGGATAATCGCATCAAATACGAACTTCTTCTGTCACATTCTAGGAACGTTTAATCAAGTTAAATATATTTCAAATTAATAAAACAGAAAATAATGCCAATACGAAAATTATTAAAATTTCGATAACGATGCATAAAAATAATTGCAAATTCTAATAAGATAATCTTTCGCAACTTTGATCGTAAATCTTTTACGCCAGAATTCGTGGACAGAATAGAATGCATTTTTACTTTTACCATTCGGATTACTCAATTTTATCCCTTAAAGCGGATATTTATCCAACATTCAATAAAAGTATTAAAATGACGTGCGCTAAATATTATTTAATCTTAGAAGAAAAATTTTGTATTAACACGCTTAAGAATTATTGTGTATGTGAATATAACAAATGAGGGTGAAGCAGAATTTTCTAAGGTTTTTCACTTTAACTGTAATAGAGCCGATTAAATTACAAAATTACATAGATATGACTGAAATATTCCAATGTATGTACTTCTGTCCCGAGTTTTCCATTATATCCTATTTTAATTCAAAATAACTTTACCCTTTCACAAACAAATAACGAAAAGAAATGCAGGAAAGCCTTTAATTCAGACACATGATATGCATTGATTTGGTTTCAAAAGAAGTTTCAATTACTACGAAAATTTAATAATGCACAGGACAAAAATGAAATGATGGCTTAATCTAAAACTTAATAATCACATGATGGCGGAAGGCTTGCCTGCTGACGTTTTCATTTCAATAAAAATTTACTTTCAAGTGTTTACTGAATAAAAGATATTTTCCCGCACATGCTACATGAAATTTAATAAAGGCACTCGTTTCCGTTTACTCGGAACCGGTAGTTCGTGGTGTTTGAGAAGCAGCAAGGCAAGTTATACTAAATCCCTGTTGTTTCTCATAATTTTCAACTTAAAAATGTTTTTTGACGACTTTCTTCATTTAATCATATTACTGTAATTAATTAAAGTTCATATTTTTCAATGAGCAACTAATTCCATTTGTATTTTAATTGCAGGAGAAGTTACATGAGGATCAAGTTCTTTGCGGGTGGACCTGAATGAAAATAGATTAACCAAATTTAGTTGAATATTTTTTCAATCCTTGCCATATATGCATAGCAATTCGTTAAATAATTCAATTGTCGACAGGATCTCGCGCGTTCAAAGAATCTCTATCATTTCAGTTGTTTCAGTTTGTTAGGGTTGATTCCTTATTCGTTCCTTAGCAAACCTTTTACCCCCGAAAAAAGTTACGAGATACAATCTTTTCGACAAAAAATTAAACTATGTTTATAACAATTTGTACGAAGCATCACGATTTTATGAGCAGCAAATCGATGTTTATCACCCATGGCATCGCTATTTCCCGCGCCAAATTCTGAGCGTGCTACTTAAAATTTCTACGAAATCCTTCCAAATTTCTCACTGATTGGAGCATAAATTGACGCTTCACTTCGTCATTCTCCTAAAGTCTTCCATTAACGTGACATAGTATTAGTCTCTAGCAACGCGTCAACGGCACTCAATTATTCAGGGAGACAACGCCCCGCAGTAAGACGAACAAAAAAAAACCTGAACCCCAAACGCTTCATGAATATGTAACGATTTGAAACGAGGACGGCGATGCAGCCATTTGGATACGGATCCAAATGGACTTCGGTCGTTTAACACGTCAGCGCTGCGAGCCTTCGTCAAAGGGTGGTCCTAAAGAGGGACCGTGCCGGACGAACATGTGGGTCAGGACAGACTGTCACGTGTCCGCCATTCACCTCGTCCCCACCAACTCGTAACCGCGCCTATTTTTTTCCTCCTGCGAGTAACCTCGACAGAAGGATTCTCGTCGCTTGCGATAATTTGGTTAATTACGCGGAAACGTTCCACTTTATGAAATAGAATCACCGGTCATAACCCTTGGTTGTGATTGATTGTACATGGTATGGTGAAGGGGGAGAGGGGATATTGTTTCTTGACCGCGTTCACTCTACGTGATTTAAAATCGTCAGCGCCATGCAAGTAGTGGGTTCTCAAATGGTTAACGCCAGAAATGCGTCACAAGTCCAAAAATTTGTTTTTTTTAAACAAAAACATACGATTCTTCCGCCCTAACGAACGAATTGAAATATACGTTTCGGACATTTGGATTTATTCAGAAACTTTTGAGTGACCAGATTTTGAAAATAGCTAATTTGACTGAAAAAATTATTATTTCCGTCAAAATTGCTATTTAAATTTGGGCTCGCATTAAGCCCCACGGTGAAAAAATACAGCATTAAAAAGTTTAGTTAATGGGTTTTTGCTAAGGCCACAACTTCCGTGAAGTTTTTTAAGCAATTGAACGAAGTTGAGTAAAAAATTCTGTGGTTACCTTAAATATCTGTAAATCCTTTTGTGTTCTCAAAGGAAAAACTATCGTGAATATATTGACCAATCCTATTAATTTCAGTCAAAATTAATTAGGACGCTGTAATAAATATTCCAATTTTTATTTAACTTGGGTTTTTCCTAAAAACATACTGAGTTTTAAAGTATCAACATTAGAAGGGCGTTAAAACGATAAGCGAGAATCGGCTGAAAGAGATTATAAGTCGAGGAAGCTTATTTCTAATTGGCTCATACTATGATACAATATAATTAGTGGTGATTGATGGTAAACGGGACTGAAAACACAAGCGTCCCAATCTGGATGCGAGACTGCGGCATGTAGAACGGGGTAGTCTCTCTCAACAGTTCCACAGCCGCTAATTGCCGAGTGCAGCTAAGCTTCCCCTTGATGACAGATTTGGCGGAATCGATACGATTAACTCTTTTTAATTTAATATGATTGACGGCAAAGGAGAAAGGGAAATCTACACAAGTTTCAAGCCAGCAAAACTTTAACAAATTTAAACGTTCAGCTAACTTTCACATTAAAAGCTTGCTCAATTTATCATCTAATCAACAATCAACAAATTTACTCATTTATCACTAATGTAATAGATGCTCGTTATTTTATTTCAGCGTTTAAAATGCCTCTTTATTCTAAATTATTGAAAATGAAAACAATTTTAGATGCTTATGTGGAATCGAATTCTATTTAGGTACATAAGGCATACTATCCCAGCCGCTCTCATTAGATCAATTCAAAGTAGAGCGAATATGTTTGCAACAAAATTAAAATTTATTAGGAAATGTTTTCTCTATTTTATGACAATCCTGATAAATTCTCGTAATTTCTACCTCTAACCAAATGGCGTTGGAATTGACTTTGTGAAGTTTTTTAATATAAATAAATAAACAAAAAAATTGCTCTTGAAAGTTATTAGCTTTTGATTTTTATAAATTTGTCACAAATTTAAATACGGCTTTTACAATTCACATTATTTCATCCATATAAAAGAAAGTTTATCCCATGCACGAAAAAGTTTTAGCAGTTAATTTACCGGGCCTTTTCGAGTGCAAGAAAATAAATTTAACCTTTTACATCACGAATGATTTTCGAATTCAAATTAATGCACCTCCTCTAGATAATTTAATCTGATACATATCCAGTTAAGATAATTTGTATTTGGATCCCAATATCACTTTGAATCGTTCCTAATGAGGAACACAAATGGCTTCCTAACCGGGTGTTTATTGAACGCTGAACCTAAACAAACACACGGCGGCACAAAGTAATAATCGACTGACCAAAGCGTTTCCCAGTCGCTTAACCTCTTTCGCATGCAACAGGAGTAGAGATAGCCTCATCTGGAGTGCCCTGCAAGATTGGCCATCATCACTCAAGCGGCATACGAGGAATGCGTTGACCAACGAATCATCAGCTTGCATTCCTTTCCTAAATGAAAAGCCGTGAAAGCAAACCCTCTCTGCTCTCCTCTTTGGCCGTGCCCGTGTCCATTCACGCTCCATCTCACCGGTGCCTCTCTCCCTCTCAGGATTAAAGGCTCCACCGACGCTGCCCCTCTCACGTAGCCCCAAGAGGGCCCTCCCTTCGGGTTGGGCAACCGCGTTAGCAGTGAGCACACCCTAAAAGGTACTAACGGCATTAATTTGACTTCGCCACGAGCAGCAGCGGGAAAAGCGAGAGTAATGGAGAACTCTTTGAAAGGGTAAAGAAAGGTAAGAATGGGAGGTGGAGGGACCCGGGTTTTCCGCCTTTCAAAGGACGTGTGTTGCGAGTAAAAGAGGCGGCGAGAGGAGAGGAAAGCATGTTCACGAAGAAAGTTGCGAGGTACGGTCGGATGGTTGTAGGCAAGCATTGTGGAACATATTCAGTTAAGAGGGTTGAGAGATTGTAGAGAAATTTACATACGTTTTGGAAAAAGAAATATGTTAACAAGTTCTCGGAACGAGACTTTACCGTATCGGAGAAAGGAATTTGAGATGGAACCTAACCAAGGCCATCCAAACAAGCCAAAGACAAAACGGCCTAAAGTACCAAGACACCGACTTCTATCACCATATAAAAAGTGTAAAGTTAAAATTATTATAGTGCATTCTCTTAAATTCGGCTCCGAGAGACAAAAATCTTCACCGACACTACCTCTAAGGTACAGCTGAGGGATAATATCGAGGAAAAAAATTTTAGCTTCGGTTTGCGATATATTTTAAGAAATAGGATTGTATTGGTCGCCAAGGTTAAAAATATCCGAGATATTTCATAGATGGGTGCGGAAAATGAAGAGGAAGACGATTATACGAGGAGAAAAGTCTGGTTGGAAAGGGAGATACGTGGAAATGGGGTGAGGAGAGGTTTTTGAGGTCCTCAGCTGCGCACGTGGAATTGGACGCAACAGAGGAAAACACTTAAGGGAAAGACTTATATTCGGGAAGAGAATAAGCCCTTTGGCTCGTCTTCCCCTCACGGCTCCTCACCCTCATCAACATCTCATTCGCGGCAGTCCTTAAAAAAGAAGACGGCTCTCTCGGCGAATTTCTGAAAAGAGGAAAAGGGAGGAAAGGGGGGTGAGAACGGTTGCTTTGCGGAAGGGAGGAGGACATGATAGTCTCCGTGGCGCAATATCCGGCATTAAGTTGTCGGGAAAACCTTCAGGTGTGGCATCTATTGGGAAAGAAACTAGGCCGCAAGATTTATTCCTCCGCGACGATTTACCATCAACTTTCGTGTCACGTTGCATTAATCCTCAAGTTAGTAACTGATTGCTGCAGTATTGAAAGGACGAGAGAAAATAATTTTCGGGGAGATATATGAGAAAAGGCTGCTTTTACGAGAAGTCGATTAAATACGAAAGTACGTACAGACGAATGTGTCAAATGAAGTTTTGGTAACTTACAAAGAGTTACGATCGTTTTATTTCAATTGGAGAATATAGCGAAAACGCAAAAAAATGGAAGGAAAATCCTTTCTAATTTACTTCGTACCACAGCTTCGAAAGAGACTACTTCGCACACAGCTAGATTACTTTCTAATTGCGGCTAAAGAAAATCTAGACAATATGCTGACATGTTTTTTCCGAAATTAAGAATGAATATAGTAGGTATCGATTAAATAATTTATTTGCAACGAGATTCAGGTTATGAAAATACGAAAATATCTCAATAGCCAAATGGTTCACGCGCTATCGATTTTGCTCTTTACTTTTTGGTTTTCATCAAAAAATATTTGTTCTAAAAAATTGCGTTCTTCTTAAAAGACTCAACAGGTGTACAGTTGATAATTTCCCTTCTAATAAACCTTTATAAAATACTCATATAACCACCTATATTAGGAATTAAAGCAGCAAACTATCAATGTTCATTTTGCTAACTAACCTTTAAATTTTAACGCGTCTTTTAAAGAAAATCTTTTCGTTTGGAAAAGCATTCGCCAAGGGATTATTTCAACCCTTCAAAAAATGGAACTTCATATTAATCCATTCGGTATCATCTATTATTACAGAAAGGCTCCGTTCATTAATATGTTGACTCTTAGCTGGATGGATGGATGCGGGATAGGGTAAAAAAGATTTAAAAAATAAGAAAATAAAACAGACGCTCCATTGGACAGACCTTTCTAAAGAATTTCCCCCTCTCTTTTTGTGGCCATTAGAGAGCCTACTGTGGAGAGGTCTTTCATTAGTGAAGAGATTATCAGATCAAAAAAAAGAATAGATACCTCATTAAATTTGATAAAATTGAATTTATTTCTTTCCGCTTGCTTCTACCTAATTCATTAGGCAGACGATGACGCAAAGAATTTACTTTGGAGCGTTTTCGTGATAAATCATTCAAAATCTAAATTTATGTATTAACTCAATTATTAGGTGTCAGCTAATGGTTGTTGAAACGGATTTTGTTGATCGCTTTTCTCGGAAACATCCAGCTCTTTCCACCAGTTAATTGGAAGAAAGTCTTATGCTGCCTGAAATGGTCTTCATTAACTTACCATCCCATAATCAAGCTTAAGCTCATTAACGCAAATCTGCAGTAATGCTGAGATCTTACCATCATTATTCACTGGAGAGACGTATAGTATGGTGCAAGGTAACCTTGGGGCATAATTGTCGGCAATGTCGCAGAGATATGAGTAAACGGAGATCCATAAAATGCGAGATTATTTAAGCAATCGATTTTTAGTAAGTGAAATTCAAATGCAAAAACTACTTTTAATTGAATTGGCAGTTTTCAAACGGTAACGTATATTGGTGATGAGAGGTAACTGAATTTATTTTTACATTAATTAATTTGTTATTTAACGAAATATTTATTCATTCATTAAATTATTTTCGTTTGGAGTTAAACCCGAGATGGGTGGAAAATAGAATAACAGAATTTTGTCAATTCTATAGTAAAAATAACATCAACATAAAGGATATATTTTTTCTGAATAATTTTAAACTGCACCGAAAATATCATACTTTTGATATCGTATTGCTGATGAGTCCGAGTTAATTAGTTGCTGATAACTTATTGCTTACCATCGTTTAAAATTTGTAAAATCATTTTCTAAAAACAAAAACTAGATCTTTTTATTATTATTAAGAATTCATGGTTACCATACACACAAACAGTTTTCATTCGCTATAACTAACAAATAATAAACGGAGTAGGTAGCTAGAGCGGTCAGTCCAACGTTTTTCCTTTTCCGGCCCATAGAGTGATACGTCTCCTACAGAAAAACCACCAAGAAATTCCTTCGCTATTGATTCCAGACAAGGGAATTTTTCTCTTTCAGGGGATTCCTGAGACGACTCATAAACCTTAAGACGAGGTTTTATTTTCGAGTCAGAACCGAATGAGAAGAAAGTAAAAAATACTTCTCAGTAATAACATCACATTCCCCAAAAAAAAAAGAGAAAAAACTGGAGACAACGAAGACGTAAAACGTTTCAAGGGAAAACTCTTTATTTTTCAGAGCCTCCGAGCATTTACCCATTTTCAATCCAAAACAGCCTCCACCTGGGGGAGAGGATCGGTTTACAATGTATAGTGACCAAGGGTGATCCCCCACTGGCCATCACGTGGCTTAAGGATGACCAACCCGTCAATGACCTCCCAAACCTCACCGTGAAAAGCCTCGGCGAGTACTCGAGCACGCTGATGATCGAGCAACTGAGCACGGCGCACAGCGGACGCTACACGTGCACCGCCAGAAACGCAGCCGCATCGGCTGCTCACTCAGTTCGTCTCGCAGTCAACGGTAATCGAGGAGATATTGAGATGAGGGGGGGGGCCGTTCAAGGAGCGGCCCCCGGGGCCAAAAAGGGGCCCGAGTCTACAGCACCGTCGCCGCCTCTCTACACCCTGCAGCCACCGTTGCCGCTGCAGCCGCACCGCCGCACGCCCCCAATGTCCCCATGCACCCCCCTCTGCACTGATTGCCCCCCCCCACTTTTTTATCACGCCCCCCTCTCTCTCACTTCCCCACTCCGAATCACGCCTCATTTATCTCTTTGTCTATATTTCTTCTTTCGCCTGCTGCTGGGTCTGTTTTTTGCCAGCCACTCTCCGAGCCGGATTCACCGACCGACCTCTCAAACCGTTCGATCGGTTGCCCTTCTGGTTTTACCAAGCCGGGAAATAAAAACCAAAATTCATCCCAGATACTCATAATGCCTCGTCGCACGTTGGAATAATACGCCAGGGAGAATTATTCGATCCGTCGAGGATTTTTATTCCTCTTTCTACCTTTTTCCAGTTGCGCGTGATTTTCTTTTTTTATGGTGGGAATACAACCGTATCCGAGAGATGAAGTGTTGATAATGACTGATGAATGGGAGTAGGCGGAGTGGATGGGCCGGGAGTCGAAATTAAAAGGTATTCCGACACCTGACTCCTCGAGAACTTTGAATGCAGCTCTCGCTTTATCTTCCTCTTGACGTTGATATACGATGGAATGGGTAAAATATGCGACATTAATTTTGAGCGATATTCAAAGAGAGATTTTTCGCGGTTTCGTAATATAAAAATCGAATATTCTTGGACTATAAAACTGATAAGGAGAGTTTTCTATGAGATTAAAAATACTAATAGATTCGCTGTACATTCATGGCGTAAAAAATTAATAAATTCATCACACGAATGGGATTTCCGTTAATTCTGGACGAAAGTCAGTATCGTTCAAATGCAAACATTCCGCGTCCACAGCACTAATCGTTACTTTTACCGATGCTGTAATTATTTTCGTGACTGATTATAGAGCCACTTCTACCAAACATGGTGTATTTTTCAGTCTTATACAAGCTACTGATCCGTCGAGGCAGAATGAATTGGGATTTATTGCTGGAAAAGCAAACCAAGATAAACTCAAGGATGCCAAGATGATATTATTTAAAGAAATTTTTACAAGCTGGTGGAACCGGTTCTTATTTGCACCATTTTTTCCAAAGTAGAATCGGAAGCACTTCCTTCTTCCCATTATCACGTTTCTCTAAACGATGATAGACAAAGAACTGTCAATGGAGTAGAAGGAATTTGCTCCCGGCTCCCCACTCTTTTTTGCCTTTTTATGCACTTTTCCCAGCCTGCTCACACTGTTCTAAACTTTGCAGTGCCCCCTGAGATCACGCCATTCCATTTCCAAGAACTAACAGAGGGCGCAAGGGTCCAAGTGCAGTGCATAGTCCAGCGCGGTGACTTACCGCTCAACATCACTTGGATGAAAAACCATGAGCCACTTGTCACCGACCACAACAACCACATCCATATAACAGATTTCAACACGTACTCTAGCATTCTTACCATCGGTAGCGTGTCACTGTATCACAGAGGGAACTACACCTGTCTAGCCCGTAACCCGGCCAGGATGGTTAGCCATACATCTCAACTCAAAATCAGTGGTAATGTACACACACATACTTTTATATGTCCCTATCTACTCGTCCAAGTGATTGTTGATGTTGAGATATATATATATAACTAGGTAGGGGCAGCCCGCGGGAGTTACCAACGGGGAGCCCCCCCTTTATAACCCCGCCCCCACTGTTGCTGCTCTAAACCGTCTCGCCGAAACCTAATCTTCCATTCTTTCTCAGCACGAAACCCCTGCACCGTAGCCTTGGCAGTAGTAAGGTTAGAGAAAGTATGTCCCATCCTCACACGGACATCTCCTTCGTCCAACAGTCTTTCCCACTCCTCGGGTGAGACCACGGCCTCCTCTCATCCAAGTCTTAGTGCTCGGTGACAGAATCCAACCACACCGTTCGTAAAACTGTTCGATAACTGACCCAACTCCCCTCGGAGAAGGAAACACAAACAGGCGTTGGAGATGGTTCCTGCATGTTATGACATTTCAATAGATGGATCTCTATTTGCACGCTCTTAGTTCCTCGACCCCTTATCTCTTTCTGTATGTCTCAGCTACTGACTGTCACCTCACTCTTCCTGTATATATCATTTTCTCTACCTCGTCCTTTCCTTGGCACAAACTGTAATATATTCTCGCACGAGGACATCCAAATCCATAACGATCCAGGTAACCAAGGTAAGGTCACGGAATGCTTCCTTACAATTTCGCTCTTTTTTTTACAGCAACGATTTCGATCAACAGACATACGGTAATCAAAGAGGTACGTTCAAATTTGTATCATTGCTATCTGTCTCTTCTTTAGCTTGCTTGCTTGACAAATTTTAGCTGTGAAGGTGTTGTAAATAACAAAGGTGTATTTTGTTGAGAGGATTTAAAAGCATGTTCAAACAAGTTCACGATTATTCACCGTGCTAAGTGTTCAGCCTTTACATGTTTTGTATATTAATACATTTCATGTTTGAAACGATTCTAACGATGGGATTAATTATTTGTGCCCCTATTGTTTCCATATGATAATATTATTTTTAGATGTGACAGTAAACTCATTCAAGTTTTAATTACGAATCAATGTACTGATTTTAAAATCTTAGGCTCGTTTATTTTTGTGAATCTGTTTCGAAAACTTACGACCACATGTCTGGTGCAGTTCCTCCAGAATGGCTGACTGAACCAAAAGACACCAGCGCCATTGCGGGACACCCAGTGGGCTTACATTGCCAGGCCGATGGATTTCCAACCCCGAGAACAACATGGAGAAAAGCACCAGGTACGCCCTACACTTATAAGCGTCATTCAGAATTTTCTTTAACAATCGGCTAATAAGTCAATGAGGAGGCATTTTGAAGTTGATAGAAAAGTAATGTTTTACAGTCATCCGGTTTCATGCAAAAACGTTATGTACGTAGTTCTTATTTCAGTGCTAGAGATATCTAGGTGTCCCACATCTACATTTAATGAAATGTTGGCGTAACATTTATATTTTAAAAGCAAACGTTTATTTATTCCTCTGAAAACCAAGAGATCTATTTATGGAATGTAATAAATGTATTATAATAATCACAGGCTGAAAATGTAACCGCCTTCCTTTTTATCTTTTGATTTAAGAACCCCATGTAATAGTTAAGAAAATCGGTGGGTTAAGTTTTTTCAAACTTTATCAAAGGTATAACAAAATACATTAATATAATAGCGATTGAAATAATTGACTGTTCATAAACTCTAAAGGCAAAATAAGCGATTGACGTTCACTGTTTAATTTAAGTCACTGTTTGGAAGTTATTCGTAGTTAGATAAATCAATACAAGAAATTCCCAAAAACTGAGTATGCATAGTAAATATTGACCGAAATTAAATAAAATCGAACTAAATATTTTGAATTTCAATCCCTTATATATTAGCAAAATTATAACTGTTTCCTTCCAGAAATTTTGTAAATTTTGGAACTAAAGCTTGAAAATGACATTAGTGGTGACAAGTGGAAGACGTTTTTACAGTGGAATGATAAAATTTCATAATACGCTTTTGATTGCAATTGAAAAAATATAAATTCATTAAAACTCGCTAAAAACAATTTAGGCAAGAACCCAAATGATAAATCATAGTAGAGCAAGAAACACCTCAAATCCTATTTTTCTGAATAATAACAATCAGAACTTATGAAGACTTATGCAGTGCTACTGTACTATAACTTGAATGTAGTAAATTAAATTAAAAGTATCCGAAGGAGAAAAGCTATCAAACCCAATTTCCTCGTAGAATATAAAGTTTCAATAAAATATACTACGACGATAATCGTACACATGTTAAACAGTATGTACAATTACGTATCTTACATGAAATGTATCAATGGATAATTTATCAACAAAATTCTAAATTGAACAGATAATAATATTTTCTCTTAAAAGTCAATCAAAATCAAGAAAATTAAGTGAAATAAAAACTCACAGGCAAAGAAAAACTCGACAAATCTGATACTGAGTTTAAAAGATGAAGTGAAAGGATACAAAAAATTGAGAAAACGTTCGAGAGATTTCACGAAGTACTGAAACACACAATTCAAATAAAATCCCAAAACTGTTCAAGAAATTTCTCTAAGAAATTGGAAGAAATGTCAGTGAGAATAAAATAAATTAATTAACTTATTTCTTAGACAAGTTTTGTGGTGACCAATGTGATTGCAGTATGGATTAAAAAATGATCAGAGAAGGAAAATACAAAAATTGTCATTTTATTGCTGTTTGCTAATCACTGGCTGATTAATAGCCGTAAAACGACTGTTTTTTACTTTCTGCATACGTAGTAATGGGAAAGTATTGTGATCACGAAAAAAATTGACTTTGAGATTTCAACGGAAATACACGTTTTGACGTCCCTAGAACACGTTTAGACTATTTTCGGAATGATGTCTGTGTGTGTGGGGATGTGTTTGTGGGCGCTCTAACTCAAAAAGTACTTTCCATATTAATACCAAATTTCGTATATAACACTAAAGCATGAGCACAAAGAACTGATTAGTTTTTGGACAATAACGGTTAACCGGAAGTCGAGGTTTATTCGAAACCCGATTCGGTTTTTGCGATATTTCTCCGTTAAAACATCATTATTGTATATACAATTCTACGCAAAGGTTATATAGAATGCAATTTCCTACAGTTTTCATTTGAAACAATTTTCTATGGGAGTTATTGTTTAGGAGTTCTTTATAAATAACCGGTTTTTCGGTTTCTGCCAAATATCTCCTTAAAAACATCGTTATTGGTAATCTTCGTGAGAACCAAAGTTGTAGAGAATAACATTTTTTCCAAGTTTTGTTTGAAACAAATTTTCCTAGAACCATCCATTTCGGAGATATTTCGCTTTATCTTAATACCAGTATACAGCGCCAGCACCATGTAGCGGTGAATTCTGTACACATATTCAAAATATAATTTACGGCAATAATGACTGTATTCTTTTACGATACGAAATAATAATTTTGCCTCATAATGCTTTTCATAATAATTTAAATATCTATACCCCAAATATGGAGAAAGTCATGTGTTGGCCACATCAGATTTTTTTTAGATATAATGCACATCTTGTTTAGTCTACCGTTTTATAGTTACATGAGTTATTTTTATCATCAAATAGAATCGCTGGGTGAACTTTAAACTCTAATAAAATGATACGATCATTAAGTTTTGTTAATAAATTAAAGTTAGTGCTAAAATATTTTTAGCCTTCCATTAACGCCATATTTCTTCGCTGATGGTGGAGCTATAAATGTGGGGGAGGGTAGGCAACCAATATTATTCGCAAAAAATTGGGTTAGATGGTCATTGATTAGTCTCGTCTCTTCTTATAGAGAATTATAGAGAACTGCCACTCTCTATCATTTTACCACCTACTTACATATGGTACAAGAATGGTGATGTGTTTGAATGCCATCAATACGCGATTTCAGTCAAATATAATTATGGAAAAACAGAATTTCTAATATAGATATATTAGTATGTAGCGTTCTATTGCTTGGCCGCCTCAACTCTATCCTGCCTTTGCTATACGAACATCTGGAACACTTGCCAGACGCGACCCTAGATGACAAAAAGAAAAATTGCAGAGAGGGATGTGCGGCGCCAATGCTCTGAGGCAGACAGCATTATAAAGAAAACAACACTAACTCAAATCGCATTCATCTGGCGTTGTCTGTTACTTAATGCACTCTAAACTCTCATAAATATTAATAGTAGCCGCAACAATGTTATAAAAGAGACGATAAGTAAAATCACGGATCTGCCTTGAAATACCTTCATCGATAGCAACTAGTATCAATGCAATTCACGACTATTGCAGACACTAATGAGCCTGAGTGATTCTATTTATAAAGTGGTATGATGAAATTTTTTCCTTATTCAAATTCATAGGAAAGCATCCAGCACACTTTGCTCCAATTAATTCTCGGGATGGCTTGGTGACTGTGCTAAACAACGGAACTCTTCTCATCAGAAGCGTGTTGGAGGAACACGAAGGTTATTATCTCTGTGAGGCTAACAACGGAATCGGTGCTGGGTTAAGCGCTGTTGTATTCCTCACTGTTAACGGTAAGCACACTTCTGAGTAGATATAAGCAAAAAATCTTCCTGATATTTTTTTCAAACTAGCTTAGGCGCTAATAATGGCATGATACTACTACAATCCACACGATATATGTCAATACATTTAAGAATTTCGGAATCAATACCAGCATATCTAAACACTGAAAGTATCATAAATCATATGATCGACGAAAATAAATTTAATTGATCATCGCAATGAATATCCTGCGAGGTCCAACTACTGAAATTGGTGGAATCTCGTGTATATTTCATGCATATATGGCGTATGAGTTAATATGTAATGATTTTATTTTGTAAATTTGATTCGTTAGCGCATTAAATCTCATCTTCAAGTTGCTAAAATTTGGTAAAGACATGGTATACTTCATTTGTCATCAATGCGAAAGATGAATATTGTTGTTTATTCCGATTCAAACTATTTTCCATTTTAAATGATTCCTCGCGTCACTTTCTTCAGCTCTCCCGCGTTTTGTGACACCGTTGAGGAAGGAGACGGTGAGGAAAGGTGCGACCGCTAGTTTCCTTTGCGAAGCATCTGGGGATCAGCCAATGCAGATCCTATGGAAGAGGGATGGTGTGCGTCTCACAACGGAGTCCAGCCACAGGTAAGTTAATGAAGCAGCTTCTTATTGAACTGGTTATATTAGACAGATGCTGTGCAGCGTTCGTGACACACAATGTAATGATAGCAGTAGTTATGAAATAATTTGGGCAAAAAGAAACTTTTGCATTTATTAATAGTTAATGAGATCTATTAGAAGAGTTAAATTTGTTAACGAATTTTCAGTTTTTTTCACTGACCGTCGTTAAAAAATGAAAAACAGTTTTTATCAATGATGGTTGACGTGATGATTTTCAGAGAATTGTCTATTATTTCTGATAAATTCGATTGAATGTTATTTTAATATCCACCTCGTGATTACTGTTCAAGGTATATTCGTCACAGACTAATGTGTTAATGACGCTAAATTTCCCAAATTTATTATAAAAATAATTCACTACGGAGCCCACACGCGAAAGCAACATAACTGATCGCAAAGCCATCTATGAACGAGATCGAGAACTAAGTGCACACAAGATAAATTCTACAAGTATTATTTTTTTATGATATAAAATTTCGATTAAACGTTAAGTATGAAGCTTTTTCCCATGCCAAGAGAATATTACTATAAATCAATTTTAAATTTCAATATATTTTCGTTCTCCCTTGCATTTTATATTGCGAGTACCTTTATCTCAGCCAGAAAACTTAAAAGAGTTTCGAATTTTTAATGGAAAACGAGTTTTTGGGGAGTACATTATAACTCTCAAACTACTGATTTCAATTATATTGTAACGAAAACTGAAAAGCATCATCAGACAGGGATATTCTCGAGAGAAGGAAACCGTGGAAGTATTGATGAATGTCTAGAGGATGGAAGAGACGGAGAGCGGGTTCAGTTTAGTGGACCTCGTTGGAAGGCAATCTCTCACAAATCCAATTTCACTGCGTAAGTCAATTAGTCAACACCTCCAGAACTAGCTCTCTCTCTCTTTGCCTCGCTCTCTCATACACAAGCGGAATGAGTGGCAGCTGAGGTTCTGATGAAAGGTTTTTCCTCTACGACTTATTCCCCGTTTTCAATAGCATAGCTAATGTTGTAATTTCGCAATACTAAATGATAATTAATATTGGTTATAAATATTCTCTGACTGAAGTTGATACCAAATCGGAAGAGGTTGCTTACGTTTTTTTCGAATTTCACGGAACAATTATTTCATATGCAAGATGGAAACATGAACTAATTTCAGTTGAAAAGACAGACTACAGGAGGAAACGAGACACTGGACTTTTACATTATTGTATTGAATGAATAGATGGTTGTAGAAAATATTCTCTATTGCTATAGAATCATAGTTTCCATAATCAAAAGTAATCGAAGCGAATTAAGCCCATTTCTACATTAAAATAGCTTTAACGTATTTATTGCATAAAGATTGATATATTAATTGTAAGTGTGATTCGGGGAAATTTAATGTTTTTGTAGGTTTTTACAGATAAACCTGCATGTAACAATGTAAACTCGAACGAAAACCATGTTATTATTTAAGCTATTCCCACACCCCGTCATTTCTCGATTTTTATTAAGATACCACATCAAGGAGAGTGCCCTGGAATCGAGTTCATTCTCTCAATTCCTCATCCGTCACGTGACTGCTGATGATTCCGGAAAATACCTCTGCATTGCTTCTAACCCGTTTGGTAAAGATGAGACCGTTGTGGAGCTGATGGTTCAAGGTGAGAGGCAAACAAAGAACGTTTGTAATGCTTAACTCTACTTAGACTAACATAGAGAAACGTTTTTCACCATATAACGCGCTTTTTATGGTCTTATGATTTAATGAACTCATAAAGATAATGGAATATTCATTTATTGGTGGAAATTTATTACGTATATATTTTCTGTATTTATTTGAACGTCATGATTAATCAGAATATTTTTCATGTGTAACCGAATTGAAATTTTGAATATGAATTTATTTAATAGAGATATTGCAGTTAATTTTTAACGCAACAAATATTTTATGTACTTAGTGTAGCGCAAAACCAGTTTAGTTTCAGTCCTCTATGTCCAAATTCGGGTAGATATATGTATTCCCAAAAATAATTTTCGTCTTATACACCATTTGTAAATATCAACTATAATAGATTATAACCTCACATGGACGGCTTTAGAAGACGTGAGTTTGCAAAATTCATACAAAACCACACGCCGGTCCGCCTCGCTAAGACATGGTTTCAATTGACAAAGGCAAATTTCCCTTAAATCACAAATAATAAATACTTCATTTTAAATATTACAATCTTGCAATTAATTTATCGCATAAAATGTTGCACACACAAACACATTATGGCGAGTGGCTGAAGAAGATTTCTCATCTTATTACTTTCTCCATACCTAGCAGTGGGAAAGCATTGTGATCAAGAAAAAAATCGACTTCGAGATTTCGACGGAAATACACGTTTTGACGTCCCTAGAACACGTTTAGTCTATTTTCGGAATGATGTGTGGGGGGATGTGTTTGTGGGCGCTTTAACTCAAAAAGTACTTGACATATTAAAACCAAATACCGTATATAACACTTTAGTATGAGCACAAAGAACTGATTAGTTTCTGGACAATATCGGTTAATCGGAAGTCGAGGTTTATTCGAAGCCCGATTCGGTTTTTGCGATATTTCTCCGTTAAAACATCATTATTGTATGTACAATCCTATACAAAGGTTATAGTTAATGTAATTTCCTACAACTTTCGGTTGAAACAATTTTCCATAGCAGTTATTGTTTAGGAATTATTTATAAATAATCGGTTTTTTCGGTTTCCGTCAAATCTCCTTAAAAACGTCGTTATTGGTAACCTTCGTGAGGACCAAAGTTGTAGAGAATAATATTTCTTCCAAGTTTTGTTTGAAACAAATTTTCGTAGAACCATCCATTTCGGAGATATTTTGCTATTTCTTAATTTCCAGTATACAGCGCCACAACCATGTAGCGGTGAATTCTGTAAACGTATTCGAAGTATACGTAATTTACGGCAATAAGGACATTTGTGTAGTCTTTTACGATACGAAATAATAATTTTGCCTCATAATGCTATTCATAATAATTTAAATGTCTATACCCCAAATACGGAGAAAGTCATGTGTTGGCCACATCAGATTTTTCCAATTTTCGACAAGAGAAGAAACAGCAGGGTACTTTATGGTATACTAATATACTAATATGGTGTGAGACACATGATCTCGAACGCAAATACTTTCCTTATATACTCGTGTATAGGTCGATCGCAACATTTTTTATAAAAACTATTGTTTTTTCGAATATCTCGTTTATAATTCGACCCTACTTTTTCAGGTGTACTAAAAAGAGATTTTTATTCAGTACGCATATCCATTTAGTTCCATGTAAAAAATCCAAAAAATGCTATTTATTGCATCTCTACTATTCTTCGAATATCAAATTGACTCGTGGTGTTAAGTAGCAGCGAAGTACAGCAATGCCTCCCCCAGACGATGTGTTTCTTCGATTACATATTACGGAGTTTACATATTACCGAGTTTACATATTGCGCCGTTCTCTTGTTGATGTTCTTTGTCCTGCCGCCGTCACGTTACCGAACGTTGCGTTAACGAAACAACATTTTGAGAAAAAATCTCATGTGGCCAACACACGAATTTCTGCATAATTGGGGTATAGATATTTAAATTATTATGAATAGCATTATAAGGCAAAATTATTATTTCGTATCGTAAAAGACTACACAGTTGTCCTTATTGCCGTAAATTACGTATACTTTGAATACGTTTACAGAGTTCACCGCTACATGGATTTTAAGAAAAAGCAAAATATCTCCGAAATGGATGGTTCTACGAAAATTTGTTTCAAACAAAACTTGGAAGACATATTATTCTCTACAACTTTGGTCCTCACGAAGATTACGAATAACGACGTTTTTAAGGAGATATTTGACGGAAACC
This sequence comes from Uropetala carovei, assembly GCA_036926305.1. Taxonomy (NCBI): domain Eukaryota; kingdom Metazoa; phylum Arthropoda; class Insecta; order Odonata; family Petaluridae; genus Uropetala; species Uropetala carovei. The sequence continues at coordinate 3,277,562 of JAXCHB010000006.1, forward strand.
GAAAAAACCGATTATTTATAAAGAACTCCTAAACAATAACTGCTATGGAAAATTGTTTCAACCGAAAGTTGTAGGAAATTACATTATCTATAACCTTTGTATAGGATTGTACATACAATAATGATGTTTTAAAGGAGAAATATCGCAAAAACCGAATCGGGCTTCGAATAAACCTCGACTTTCGATTAACCGATATTGTCCAGAAACTAATCAGTTCTTTGTGCTCATGCTAAAGTGTTATATACGAAATTTGGTATTAATATGGAAAGTACTTTTTGAGTTAGAGCGCCCACAAACACATCCACACACACACAGACATCATTCCGAAAATAGTCTAAACGTGTTCTAGGGACCTCAAAACGTGTATTTCCGTTAAAATCTCGAAGTCGATTTTTTTCGTGATCACAATACTTTCCCATACTACCTATGGAGAAAGTAAAAAACGTGAGAGAAAGCAGGCCATCAAGAAATTACGAAAAATCTAAAAAATTGCGAAACAAATTGCGTGTTTCTGAAAACTTCGACCATGTAACACATAAACATCGCAGGAATAAGATAGTATAGAATTTTGTTCATCGAATAAAGCAAAAACGAAAAAAAATCGGTCCGTATTTGCGTATTTTTATGAAGGAAAAATGAAAGGAAAGAAAAAATTCTTGTAAATAAAGACCGATTCATAGATGTTATCTTATGGAAAATTGTTAATCCCCCACATTGGCAGCACCGAATAATCCCGGTTGACCAATAAATTAGAATATAAGCAAGAAATGTACCAAATTTGGTTATTCTAGCTTTTATCGTTTACGAGTAGTTCCATGAATAAACACACATACAATCTCTCTGAAATACATAGTAGATTATTTTCTGCAATCCAGATACGTCCCTGAATAATTGAAGTATTTGTTGAAATGTGTTTCCGATATTATATTATTATACAGTTCAAATCATCTCGAAAGCTTTCACCCTGTCACACGCAACATTCGAACAACCGCCATTTCTGTCCCGTTGCTAACGTCATGCGCAGAAAAGTTCGAAATTCGTCCAGCTGATGAACACACCTAGTCTTTCCGCCATGGAAGAAACCATGCACTGCCTTCGTCACTACGCTGGCAGAAATGTTTCTCACCAAGAATAACTTCGCGTTTGGAGGGCGCCATTACCTACGAACGTAAATCACTTACCCCATTAAGATCCCGCGGAATCTGCTCCTCCAAACACGTCATTTGCCTGCTAAATTGCACGCAATGCCCGACGTTTTACGTGTGCATCACCACAAAACCCATAAACATCCGCATGAACGGTCATCGGAACTGCGTCGCTCATAAACGCCCCCTTCCAGTGGCCGACCTTTCGCTACCCTTCAATAGACGTTGCAGCGTTAAGAAAAATCCATGCTCTCCCAGAAATATTCCCCTCGTCACAGCTCCGCCAATGGTAACTCGCTCATATTGAAATCCTTCGCTCTCTTTCCTCCCCCACTCCAAATACTCCAACCCCCTTTTCTGAAACCCCATCCTCTTCCCATATCCCCCAGTCAGACACCAATTCATTCTCTCAGCTGTAGTTTCAGTTATACTTCCTCTGTTGCCGACGAAGGGCGGATGCCCGAAAGATCCAAGAAAAAGCCATGGACGTCCACAACACCAAGTAAATGTCCACTGCCCCCCACCTATCCCCCTCTCAACCACCAGTTGATTACTCCTCATATATCTTCTCTTATTTCTTATCGTTATATACGTACATACATACACACATACATATGCGTGTAAATATATAGTTCGCCTACATGCATCGTGTGACGATCTTGCCCTGTCACGTTCCTCACCGAAAACGAAAAAGGCATCCTTAAAAAAACGTATAAATGCTTTGATTTTGGGGAAGATGGCCTTGACCTACTCGCAATTAAATTCATACCTCAACACCACCTTTACCAACGCTATCATTAGCCATTCTTGTTTATGTTAATTAATAAGTTTCTCATTTTTTAAAAAAGGTTCTGTTCGACTCCGAGATATCCGTGAATTTCAAGTTAATAATGTAATGGGGGAGTAAGGTTCATTTCCCTCATCTGAGTGAATTCGTCATTGCGCAAAATTTTGATCGTAATGACGAGCGTAAAATATGGAAACCTGTAGGAAGAGTAACATTGAGAAAGGTAAGAAAGCTAACCTATGAGAGAAAAGAAATCAATAAATAAAAAATAAAATTGACATCTCGCCATGGATAATGTAATAAGCAAATTTTAGGTGATGGGGAGGAAAATAGTTGAGGAGTATTAACTTAGGGAAGAAAAAAAGGCTGACAAAGAATTCTATATCTGAAGCTTCTTTGCTTTTGTGTTTCAAAGTTCCTTTCTCTTTTAGAGTTTGGTCATATTTCTAGAGTCGTTTCTAGTCGAGTGTTAATTCCCGAATAATTCTGGCTCAAAAACTGAGACACTGGAGAGTCGAGGTTTTGAGTCTTTTCATTTAGGAACTGGAAATCCCCATCATTATACCGAATCTCAGATACTAATTCTATCAACACAATATAGGAAGCTGTCCAAACACTTAGTCATTTATATCATAATTTAATGGCAGCCCCAGGAAAGGAATCAAAAACTTCTCGTACAGTCTAGAGTCGACATTGGCCGTGTAATTGCACTTTTGAAACATTTTTCATTCACCTTCATCCTAGTCTTGCTCTAGTTCATTGATAGACCTACCGAGGCTTCCTCCGTAATTTTCAAAATCGAAAGAACACAAAATGATGTCAAGGAATGGCTAAACTGGCCACTGTCGGGATCGCCGTGAACAAGGAAATACGCGAAATATCAGAAATATCTGGAATGTATTGAATTATGTAAGATTATTTTGACAGGTTTGTGTGCTTAAGATAATTTATTATTAGCTGCATGGCAATGAATGTAATATTATACAATATACATACCTGCTAAAAATTATTTTCATATATGTATTTTTTTTACTGAGACCAAGACAAAACCGTTTATTTTCCATTGACTAAATACATCAGAAAAACAGACCTCTCACAATTCGCGAGCTTAAAAAGCTATCTGTCAAATTTTGAAAAGTCGTCCATTTATAAATAATCATATTTAAAATAAAGAATTTACTTATACATAGTTAAATGAAGGCGACACTAGTGCATGCTCATCGTGACACAGCCGATGAAATTTCAGAGAATGTATGAAGTTTAGTTGAGGAGAGGTCCTTTGAGATCATCAACTGATGAAATGAATGCATTAATAAAATTTCGCTTCCCCCTTTTATTGCATAGCACGCAAATAAAAACATGGAATTTGTTACCTTTATACGCACGCTTTACATAACTCCGCGTTGGCATTCATAATAGACGAGCAGACGTATTTCCTCTCTCAAGAGGAAAGTAAAATTCTGAGGTCAGTTCGAGTCCCCAAACATGATCTTTGCTAACCCATATGGAGTTACGACTCCGGGATTGGGAAGTTCTGCTTTAGGCCTTGAGATATTACATAGTTTAAAAATGTACCCATTTATTGATAGATGTTCCCGAAGCCCCAACGGATGTTCGTGTCATGGAAACCAGGAGCCGTTCCGTTAAGCTATCGTGGATTGAGCCGGATGAAGGAAACAGTCCCATTCTCCAATATTCTGTCATATATACAACGGACCCAGGTAATCAATGAACCATGCTCTCAATAGTAATAGATCACGTCATTAAAATTAAAATCAACAATGAAACAGTATTTGGTGAACATACATATTTCAGTTGTCGGCGATTAAAAACAAGTTTACCTGTAATCGTTTATTACGTTATTTCTATTTGATTAAAATACCGCAAATAAGATACCATAAATAGATTCACTTTATATGATAGATGCAATTACAAATAGTTATTTATTGACTAGTTAATGCGTCAGCTGAGATGATCGCATTAGTCATATTATAATACTGGAAATTTTCTAATCGTAACATTTTCAATTATTAAAACAGGTTTGACATTTTCAATACCAACGTGCAGAGACATAAACTTATAAGTACGCCGAGTATAGACCAATATTAATTTAGTAGTAGTTTAATGGGAGACACGAAGTAATTCGGATTTTTAAAACGCATTAACAAATGTTTTATAATTGCGATTTTATTTAAATATGACGCAAATTTCTTGTTTCATTCGCCCATGTAATCTCGCTAAGGGCCAGTAAGCGAGATTAATTCCGAAAGGCAAACGTATGAAACCGTGACATCCTATACGTCCGAATGGGGAAATACGCCGCAGCAGCCCTCTGCAAAGGCAAGATCTTTCGCCGAGGTAACTGGCCTGCACCCAGCCACCACTTACTACTTCCGCGTCGCGGGGGTTAACCAACTTGGCCGCGGGTCACTAAGTGGCGTAGTAAGCACAACAACGGATCCAGAGCCGCCGTCAGAATCACCACGCAGCATTTCAGCAACGCCATTAGGAGAACGAGCGCTACGCATCACATGGTTGCCTCCTGAGGAAGATAACTGGAACGGACCCATCTTGGGATATTACCTTGGATACATGCAATCTAGGTGAGATATTTTCCAAATGATTTCGTTGGATTCAGCATTCAATTAAAAGTTAATTCAAGTCTTGACTGACAAATTTTCAATAAATCAACGTCAATTTGCAGGGTGATATTTTGTCGGTATTTCTATAAATAGTGTAATGGTCGACTTAAAATAACTTTACTACGGTTTCAAGCATTATTGTCTTAACAAAAAATTTCTGATCGTATTAAAATGTTAAGCAATTTAATGTTTGCTATGCAGTTACATTCAGGGAGATCTTAAGCCTAAGCGATTTAATTCTGTTTATATTTGTGGGCGGGCCGAGAAATCCAGACATCCATTGAGATCCTAGCCGAAATTTCTTCCCTAATAGAAACAATGCACGGAAACATACGAGTACTACAGTTAACTGTAGAATTCGAAATGTTTAATAGATATGTATTGCATTTTTCTTATTCGCCGTCTAGTGCATTATAAATATTTATCAATCTTTTATTTTAAAATAGAAATTATAACTTTTACTCACCACCAAAAATATTTGTTTTGCACTGATTCTTAAATTGAATGTCGCCTAATATTTGAGTAAGTACTATTTCCGGACCAATCCAGTTATCTTATAATTACGGAATTCCGTAAAATTAATGTATTCGTTAATCCTTTAACTTAAGAAAGAGGATATTCTTCAGAACTAAAGTACTAAAACATATTAAAAAGCATTCAAATTAATTCCAGCAATTCAGAAGTCACATACTAGACTAACGTATTTTAGTGGATTGCAACAAATAATAAATTTTATGCTAGTTTTTAAAGGTAATCTAATTTTTACATGAAAGAATTCTCGAGCTTGCCATACGGCTAAAATCAAATTTATAAACCTTTTCTAATAGCCATAAAAAGGTTTCACGGCTATTAGAGAAAGTTTTTCAATCTAACGGTACCACAGTAATAAGACGATGAGTATAGTTCCCAAAATATTATGTCTAAAAATTATTGCAAAAGAATTCATAGACGGCACAATGTTACTTCTACATACGGTGTTATTCAAAGCATAACGCCCCCTTTCCCGATGAAATGTACGTGCATATACAGGGTGAGTACAAATGATCTTTACCATTTTGGAAATTTAATTCCGGCGGGGTTTTGGTTTTCCATTTTCGCCACGAATTAGGAAATTTCCTGGATAGGACTTTGTCCTAAGAATGGATAGGACGTGGTGGACCAACGGAGTGGCCCCCCAACGTCGCCAAGACTTGACATCCTTAGACTTCTTCCCTTGAGGGTACGTCAAGTCTGTGTGCCACCAATGCCCGATACATTAAATTAACTCAAAACTAGAATTACACGTGTTGCCGAATCTATGTCTTCAAATGCTGCCAAATCTGGAACTGGAATACCGATTTGATGTGTGCAGAGTTACCAATGGTGCACATATCAAACGTCTCTAACATAAGTAGTAAAAAGAACTATGACGGTTGTAGTTTAACGTCTGAAAGTTTGGATGCTGTATATTATCCGATTGATTCACAATAAATTTCCCATAATTTGTACTCACTCAGTATATTGCCATCAACTTCAAGTCACGGTTGCGCAAAGTCAACTACTTTGAGCTCAGAGTCGACTCTCCCTAAGTTAGCAGATGCTTTTCGTAGAAAAAAATTTTTACGTTTGATTTTATACAATTTATATTATACATCTAATAACTAGCGGATTCCAATTTAATTAAAATATTTTTTGAAATCTTGAAACTTATTGGTTCGAATTTACAAGCTTTAATTTGTAAATTTTTCAAAGTAGTCTTAATTTATGGAAGAAAAGACGTCTTGTCAAAATAAGTTGTGCTGATGCTTTTTCGATAAAACCTAAATAACGAGCTTAATTCTAAGAGTTCATGGGATTATATTTATACATATTTTACTAATGTAACAATCAATGCGACCAGTTTGCGTTATTATTCATGCTCTCAACATTTTTTTTGCTTGGATGAAAGTTTTTAATAACTCATGAAACACAAGTACGCCAAATTTTCTTACAACTTTTGAAAATCATTAGGTTTCTTAGAACTCGTATAAAATAATAGACGTTTCGAGCCATTGCTAACAAGACAACAAAAGAGTTACCATACGTCCGAATTGTATGTATATATACACAACAAGTAAAGGTCTACTTTAAATGATTCTCATAAAAAAATTTATAGTACTTCCAATAGCACAGAGGAAAGCGAAAATTTCGCTGCTACCGACTTGCGTGAACTTAAAAGCGCTTAAGTGATCGCTTGGCTTACGTCACGTTGCTTCTCATTATTCTCTCGGAATAAAAGGACTCCATTCACCTCTAAATACTTCTAAAGCAGGTTTTACAGGGGGAATAGGGAAAAACTGGGCACAATAAATATAATTATCAGTAATTTTTTTAACTTCAAGGGCAAGAAAATATTTCCCGAACAAAAGCATTAATTCCACTTCGAGAAATACGCTGTCATAAATGAGTTACTAACGAGATAAAGAACTATAACCGTAACAGATTTAACGTGGATTGATACTCATTAAATTAACGTGCCCCAAGTGATATAAACGCCCGAGTTGTTTTCTTTTGAAGAGGCTGCCCACTGTTGAAGCCTGGAATTTTAGCAAAAGGGTCAAATTTTTAAATGACATAAACCATTGCTGAAATAATGATCTGTTTTAAGACGATTAACTGTACGTTTTCTAATGACAGCATGCCGAATTTACAGGAGTTTGATCAACAATTAGGTCGATTTAATGCATAATGTGTGAAATTTAATTTCGTAAAATATATTATTTGAGTATTCCGCTTGACAGTGCAGTGCAAACTGTTTTATCTGGCTCTCACTAATCCAGATATCCGGTTTAATCGGACCACTATTAGTCCCTGGTACAGTAATTTTTCAACGAAAGTAAATCAGCATGTTATCCTGCGAGTCACTGAACTGGTGTGTAGAGTGGAGGATATAATAATATTGAACTACAGTGCTGATCAATTTATTTGAATATAGTCTTTTTAACTTGGATTTGAGCTGGCTGAGGGTTAAATTATTGAATGATTTTGCGTTTGATCATAATTTTGCCCTCAGAAAAAATATCAAGGCTCTTATGGACGGCTTAGATGACATTTCTTTCGGAGTAGAATATGCGATCGAGAAAATGAATGTATGAAAAACGATGGAATCTTGTAAACTAGTAATATTGATTTAGAACCTACATATCATTTTCACCGTATTATCTGGATTTTCGCTTATACTAATCGTGTCCGCTCTCTATTGATACAAACACACGCGGTTTGACTTAGGTCTTTTAGCTACGTATTTCATGGTGAGTATTTTAATATCAAAATCGTTCTCCAAATTTGAAATCATTATCCTTACGTAAACCTTTCTAACCAAAGTGACTTAAACAACAAATGTATTTAATATCATTAAAATACAATATCATCTGTTTACCGTAATTGAAACTTCACTTCACCAATAGCAATAATGGCATTTGATCTGACCGTGTCTGCTTTTGATGCTTAAATTTCATGTGTTCGTAACAAAAGCTCTAGGTTTTTGTTCGCAAATGAAAGCATTTAATAGTGTATATTCCTTAAAGCATTCCATCTCCCGGTCTAAATAAAACTTTCCTACCGATCGTCTATTGCATAAAATCAAGATACATCAAAAGGACCGTTAGCACTACTTGAAATAATCTTTGCAATTAGTTACATTCTTTAGGGCATATCATTGAATTTCAGCTTCTTTGGTCTCAAACGGTAAAAAAAATCAGCTACTCTTCACAATTTAAACATCTCTCTCTTCCTCGTTGCAAGCAAAATTAAATTCTCTCATGAATTGAGATGGAACACAAAGATTACTTAGAAGCGGCATTTCTCATTCTCTTTTGACAAAGAACCAGAGCATAACTTCACTGTCGAAAGCTAAGTAGGTCATATCCTACCGCTTCACCAACTTCAAAGTGAAATCATCTTGTCGTCATTTGCCTTTCTTTACCCGCCTGATATGCCCATGAGAAAGCAGCAGCGCAGTAAATAAGTCTTAAGTAAATATCTCGGTTTTAAATTGACCGACGTGGCAATTGAAAATCCTTACACTGGAAATGGAAAAGAGCAATTTTCAGGTTAGAGTTAAGACCTACCAAGTAACGGTTTCAAAGGGTACTGGCGTTTTGACTAACGAATCGCAGGAAATGGTTCTCGGATATATTTTGGCTTTAAGAGCAATACAAAAAGAAATTCCGTCAAGCAGTAATATGCATTTTGGTACGAACGCTTTAAAAAGTATGCTTCACCCATAAATTAAAAGTAAACAGTTGGGGGTTCGTTTCGCTTTGCTTAGTCTTTCCTCAGAAGAACACGTAGGTTAATTGAAATTCATTAATTATTTGCAAATCATTGGTTCCACGTGTGTATACGAAAAATATATTGATTAGCAAAATTCAGATATTGTTGATGGAATAGAACCTAACGTTAAATTCTATTAGCAATGATGTGAATTAATGACATATCTAAGAAACATTGTTAATACATGAAAATAAGATATCACTTTTATTGTTGTGCATTACACAGTTTTTATAATTCTGTTAAAATTAATTTCTCAAAAATTCATTATTTGCCGAATATCTTAATTTTAATTTGTATCTGAATTTCATTTTGAAAATAAATCTTTCTCCCACGACAGAGTATCTACAAGAAATATATTGAACATTTAAAAGCGCAATACTAGGGCTGCATTATACACCCCCCACACAACTTTTTCACCGGAAGAAAGAAGTACACAGCGGGGGAAGTTGCTGCATTTTTATGGAATTGTCCCGTACAAACTCAAAAGACCAATGAATGAGAAATGGAGGAGGGAGGAAGAAAAGATCGGGACTTCAAATATAACTCGAAGAATCCAAAATTATTGGAGTGGTGACGTGATGAAGTCTGCAGAAGGCAGGCTTGGAAATAGAGTTAGAAGGAGACCGAACAATTGAAAAAAATATTTCCGGAGTTTCGAGAGAAGAAAGGTCGCCATAGAATGTGTTCAAAGCGCAGCGTGTAATCGGAAGTTAGATCTTATAAAGCTGAAGAAACTAGACAGAGGTCGACCTAGTTGACAAGCAATGCGAGGAATCGTATTATTCCTATCTTAAGGGTAGCGCGAAATTCAGCGAAGGAAACGGATTCAATGCTTAAATTCATTAACGCAGTGCCACAAAGGTTCCAGTAGGAATAGAGGACGCCCATGAACATCGCTAAAAATAAAAATATTATATTCATTGAGAAGTAAGCAAGATATTCGAAAATAAATCATTCTTAAAGTAAGCTAGGTAATCAATGCTGGATTAATCGTTACAATTAACCATAGGTTCGTTAAAACTTAGGTATGCGTAGAGCATACATCGATAAAAACGGAAATCTAGATGAGAGTAACTGAGAATAACAGACAAATGTTACTTTTGATTTAACCATAAATTGTTAACAAAATCAATCGATTAAATTAGTAAAACTGAGAAATGTCTTTTGAATTTTTGTGTAACAATCCACTTATATGGAGACGCCCATTACCTCGAAAGCTTTCCCGTTAGTATAGTGTTTTAAGTCAAAATACTGTTGATACAAGTGGAACAAGCTTTTGTAGAATTAATCGTCATTCATGTACATGATTTTTTATAACCCATAAACAACACTTCTTGATCGTGGATAAAACTTTTCATAGTCAAAAATCACCGTAGTTTTGGAGATATATATTACTTAATCACTTCTTCCTAAAATTTTAGTACGTACCTAATATGAATAGACGTAGAATTAGACGAGGGAAATATCACAAATCGAGAGTTAAAGGGAAAATCATAATTATAATTCGAGTGAAAGTATATAATGAATTTTTCATATTCATTTATTAAAATAAAACAGAAATTAGCTTGGGAAATATTGAAACGTGTAAAAATCTGCTATGACCGGGAATCGAACCCGGGTCTTCCACTTGCCGGGCAGATATTGTTTCAGAACGGGAATATTTTCTTAGGTTGGAACCAAACTAGCTATGCTAGTATCAATCAGCCCAACGGATGTCCTCAAGGAGATACACCGAAGAAAACTCCTAACCTCTCAATGGTGAGAATGCCTATGTTATAAATTGAATTTGCCTGCTACGGTAGTTCAGTGGTAGAATATCTGCCCGGCAAGTGGAAGATCCGGGTTTGATTCCCGGTCATAGCATATTTTTTTACCTGTTTCCACCATTTCCCATCATTACGGATTATGTCTGTCGCATAAGGACCTTCAAATCATTCATTCCATCAACTTAGAAATTAGCTTAGCAAATGTCTACAGATTTCGATAATAGAGCGCGTAATTTAACAGAGTTAACTGTGTTTTGTTGACATTCTACAGAGCTACTCCCTCTACAATTAATTATATATTCAACTGGTTCATTTCAATGTTTTCATCCTAAATTTAACACTCCGTTTATTCTACAAAAATTTCCTTAAAAATTCCAATTTTAACCTTTATTTTAAAAATAAATTTATGATTTTTAACGATGGAAATACTTTTTCAGGTTCGAACGGGCAAAAATATGTTTATGTAGTTTATGTTTTAGCTCGCGTAGATTGCGTGGAGTGGGTCCCAAGGGAGAGACCTGATTGCTTTCAGATTAGCGGTTGGCAGAGACTTCAAGCTTTGCATTCGCTCTCATTCAACACTAGGAAGAGTAGGATTTGAATGCGAAGAAAAAATAAATGCCGAACTGTTTACCGTAAAAACTAAGTTCGACTATTTTTGCACAATTTTTTTCTCAAACTTTCCCATTTTAACCATTCCCCGATATTAACTCTCTACGAAGCATCTAATCTATCAGTCTTCTTGAGCCTGCATAAACCATGAATCAATCTCTAAACCGTTCTGTGGTGTTATTTTTTTTAAGAAATCCCACCAATAAACTCGAAAAAGCAATTTCATTGATGTATCGTATAATCCTCCTGTCAAACACTCAACTCTCCTTCGCCTCGTCTCCCCTCCCTCCCTTTCTCTCTCTCCCTCCCTTTCTCTCTCTCCCTCCAACTACTGCCTCCTTTCCCGCTTAGCACTTCCGTCCCATTCAACCGATTTTCCTCCCCTCTAACTCTTCACTAACACAATGACTTGAGAGTTACGACTCGGTTCGTTTCCAGCGGAACACCTGAGGGGCGCTTTAATTACACCACCGTTAAGGCAGTGGATGGTCGTGGAGGGGATTGGATACTCCGCGGCCTCAAAAGCTTCACTAAATACAAGGTGACTGTTCAGGCGTTCAACTCAGCGGGTGCGGGGCCTTCAAGTGAGGAAGTCACAGCAATGACGATAGAAGGAGGTAAATATTGCCTATATAATAAATGAATTCGTAGTATTTTTAAAGCGAAGTTATTCGATGAAATATCTATAAAAGCGATAATGATCATATTTTGCCTGTGGGGGAAAATGCTGCAACATTGAGGTAAACATAGTATTTCAGCTCTTATCTTAAATATAATTTAGTTGACAATGTATATTTGCAATATCCTGTATTATTTGTTACGCGATGCACATCGAAAAAATATACATTAGTAACCGAACCCATCTACATTGGTAATAACTATTAAATTGAGGCAATATGGAAATTATATGGGATGCTGTAAAAATGGATTCTCTGGCACAATTTTTTCATAAGAATCAATGTTAATGCATGGAACATGGTACGAAATAACACGAAAGCCAGAAATAGTCCAATAAAAAGTTTTTCAATTAAAAACACTCGTAGAACGCTAAATATACTAATTTATTGAGAGATAAATGAAAAATTCATAACGGAATAATTCTATCAATGGAAAAATAAAACTATGTAGAATATGTAAAGCCACGTTGGTTGATATTGCTCACTTGAAAACTAAGTTTCAAAATATATCCAGACCGCTCACACCAACGCATAGCACAGGAACTTTCGTTCACTTTCTCGAAGAGTACAGAGAGAACTACAGTATTTGATGGTGAACTTCCACAACTTCTCACTGAAATACATGCATCAACTAACCTTAGTAAAATTTGCTTACCGTGGAGGAGATATACGCGCCATATGTAAAGTTGTCTGCTGCTGTAAGAGTTCTTCTCTGCGAACAAGTCAACTCAATAGTTTAGTTCAGGAGGAGTTTTTTCATTTGTAATATTTAATTAAAATGTTACAAACGTATATTACGTCATCTCGGTACAGATGATTTTGGGATTTTTCATTAGAATGGGCGATCTACGGTGAGAACTTCGATGTCCTAGGGATAGCGTCGCTAATCTTTAAGCCATACAATGAAGACCGAAAATCCTAACATATTACTGAATTTAGTTTCCATGATCACGATTATATGTCCTATGAAAGTATGTCTATCACTATAACATGGAAAATATTGTAAAGTTAATTGAAGAAAAACTATTATTATTATCATTATTTAAATAATATCTGAGAAATCAATTATCTGGGACATCCTTAAAATCTAATATGAACGCTAAAATATACCTTAACAAAGTGGATTTTCGTACGTTATTTAAGCTACTCAGTCATGATATTTCACTTTTTACATCAATTTCTTGCAGTACCTTCGGCAGCGCCTCAAGATATTAAGTGTCAACCATTGACATCCCAAAGCATTCAGTTGGTATGGCAGTCACCACCCATTGATAATCAAAACGGTGTCATCAAAGGCTTCAAAGTTGGGTACGAGAGCACTGGCAACAGTTATGGTACGTAAGACAACTTCATTTGAAGAAATGCTGGAGAACATTGGCTTTACCAAGGTGATACAAGAAGATAGAGGAGTAAACGCTGATAATAATAGTCTAAGTATGTCTTTTGGATGGTTTATGAGAAATGCTTTTAAGAGATCAATTTAGGGAATTACACTTTAATATAATTATATTAAACTATAGATTCAAACTTTAAGCGATGCCAAATTATTAAATTAAACTTCTGAGCAGATATGTCCAGGATTTCCAGCTACTCCAGGAAATTTTTTTCTCCATTTCATTAACACTGGACATAATTCGTTTGCGTTTTACAATTACTTAGAATCGATGTACGAATTCAGGACTTGAATCAAAGAACGCCTGAAATTTTAGTTAAATTTCCTATTATAAAATCGAAGGAATTTGGCTGAACTTTGTGGTGATACTCATATTTCAGAGGAAGAGCATCACTATGTTAAAATTGTGTAAGTTTACAGTTATTCTTTTCTCCTGAGATATTAATTTTCCTAACTTCGATTTTCAAATACGAGTCAAGTCGGTTCACTAGATTGTTTTGAGCACGAAAATTTCATGGTTTTTTGAGGTGAAAAATATTTCGTTGTCAAGAGAAGTCCCATTGTTGATGATTTCGCAAAATTACGTGCATTAAATTGATAACAAGAAAAATTTCGTAATTTTTTGGCCAAAAGGATTTTTTCTAAAGAATATACAAGGCAATTTTAAGTTTCAACTGGTAGTATTCAATCTAAAAAGAATGACTTAGGAATTAAACGATTGGATTCCCTCCTACCCCTTTCTAGTTTAAATTCACTACAGAGTCACCATGTGCAAAATTGAAAGGACTTTATGAACAACTTGGAAATGAATTTCTTTACAACATCATCACTGTCGACTAATAACCTATGGAAAAACTCAAATATTCCAAAAGCAAAAATACAATGAACCAAAAAAAATTCTGAAAAGGTCATGACGATCATCTTTATCTACCACTTACGTGTCGTTTATTAGCATGCAAATCCACAACATTCCACTGTCAATGGACCTTACTGCATAAATATACTTCTTATACTGTAACAGAATTTGGTAAAAAAAACCGGCCGAAAAGGCAAAAAAAGAAATTCTACTTCACAATGACAAAGCGCAACTGCACATGTCAAACGCTGATTCCTAAATTTTACTCCAGGAAGAGGAAAAGTAAAAAGAGATAAGGAAAACTGAGTTTTTGGAAACCCAGTAGATAACTACTATAGCAGATATATCAAAGAGACAAAGGGATGTGCGGTGAAAAGTTCTTCGGTAAGATCCTTTTTCAAACACCGAGAGGAGACAACTTCATTTAAGATACAAAGTGAAATTCTTAATTTTGTTAATTTATTTACCTAATCGCAGTTCTCCGCTGCCGTTTTAATGGGATTCATTTTGTTAGCTTATTTTGAAAACATTGATTTTTAGCACTCTTCCTAATGTTCTTCATATTAGGACTTCTGATTCATCTGTTTAAAAGAGTTCGGATACAAAGATCTCGCAAAACAGTTTCCCTTTCGGGGGAAAGAATTGGTGAGCAGTCATATACTTACGGTTAATTCAACTAAGTTTTATGAGGACATTTCTTCATATATTGATTTTTTTTAATGCGGCAGGATCCCTCACATTGAATATCTTAATGTAGCAACAAATCGGATTAGCTTATATCTTAATTTAATGTCTACCAACAGAATTATTGCTTGCAATTCAACGTCAACTAATTGAAACAAATTTTGCATAATTTTAAATTAGATTACTTTTAAATTTGGCAGAATAAATCTGTTGAAAGCAATAAGAATTCAAATATTCAACTTTTCGTAGCTTTCCGTCCCTCATTAATAACCAACAATTTGCACACGCGGTATATCTGTTTACTCGAATAAATTCTATTTTAATGTGCGTATAGCTAGTTGTTATTTTTAGATGCGAGCTATAGATATTTCATAAAATTAACGAATGATAAAAATTTTGTATTGATAATCATTCCTCTTAAACAGTGAAAAAATGAGATTCAAAACAAACCGTTGGCGATATTAAAATTTTGCCAAGAAATATAGAACAGAATTTTATGAGTCTCCTCTCTAAATATTTACGAAATGGAATTGAAAAACGTAAATTTTCTCCGTAAATAAGCCAAAAATGACTGCGTTTGCAGTATTAAAATTTAATTTAATATTCGTGAAAAAATTCCAAAAAGCGACACCGATATCAAACATAACCGCTCTTTTAAATTTTTGCATTCACATTGAAGACGCTTTCCAATAAAATGGTTCCGGATCATATCGCAGGAGAAATATTATCGTTTCGTTACCTTCGTCAAAGCTATTTCTTATCACGAAACAGAAGAAAATCACTCAAAGTAAATTGTCTACTCCACCTAAAACTGCATTAACCAACGATTGAGAATTGAAAAACAATGTGACTTAAATAACAACAAAAATATTGTGATGCACACTTCCGCTACAAATCAACCGTCGCCAGTTATGACGCGCATCTGATTTTCCGAGCCTTTCTGTCTATAGGAGCAATACATTTTATTCAACTTTGATTTCAGTCATAAGGTGATGTCGGTAACTCCTTCCGGGAGTAATCAAGCAATCATATGTTAGGCTGGAAGGATTCAGAAAAATTTAGCGATTCACATCAACTGATCAAATAGAATTCAACAACTCATCTTTCAGGGGCATATAAACTCACGAAATCTGATATTTAACATTCTTCAGAGTCACTCTTTAAGCCTTACCAATCCTTAACCAGTCCGCCGTGCCCAACCATCTTCATCCCTTCGCCATTCTCGATCCTACCATTGGAAAGTATCCCATACCATCCCGGACAACTCCCCCAACGCTGGATCCTACGTCTAACAACTCCAGGCCACTCCGTCACGCAGAAACCTAACCCTCTCACTTCCCCAAAGCTCGTATATCAGATTCCCTCGTGCATACCCACTAAGCCGACTCTCATTCATTTATCGCGTATTCGGGATGTCGTAAGAGATTCAATGCGTCAAAGACGTGGTACGAGCGATCCATACAGATTTCCAGGTAGCGAATAATACTCGCATTCCACATAGAGATTCGTCATCGTTGCCTTAGATCCATTTGTTTAACAATTACGAAGTCACTACGTTAATATTTTTAATATATAATAAAAACTGGCTCAAATTTGTCGAGTTTACAGTTAAGTATGATCTTAAAATCGAGGATTGAAATAGGAAATGTTTTTCTATCTTCTTTGGACAAGTATTTTGTTGCAGATGAAATGTGCATGCTGTTTACTCTGCCGTTTTACGACTTTAGGTTATACCCTTAAATCTAAAGTAATTTCAATGCGCTGAAATGTATATTAACTACTAAGTAATTTTGATATACAATCGTAAAATCCTTAAGTATGCCTTCAAAAGTATATTTGGGGACTAAAATTTTTCGAAAGCTGAATAATTCTGATATGGATATCTGCCTTAATTTACATGGATTTCGCAAAAAAAATATCATACCTGGAAATAATGCAATAATACTTATAGTTGTATATTCTCTTCTTCGCATACCAATTATGATATAACATCCATCCAAACAAGGGTTGAATAGTCGAGTGAAATATTTTAATATCTCATTTTTGCAGTTTAGCCGAAGAGGTTAAATTTCTTTCGTTTATTCCTTAACATGCAAAAAAAACAGCGTCATGCTAAGTCAATGCGGTCGAATTTGCAATTAATTTCATAGTTCTAGCTCTATCATCGGATTAAGCAATAGATCGAGAAAAACACGCACATTAAATTTAAGAGCCCATATGAATGCCTAAATATTTATTTCGTAGGGAAAAACGATAACTTCATGAAAGTTTGTTTATTTGTGCATCTATACATTTCCACAACGTTAAAGCTAGAGTAATCAAACTTTCAACAGATACTTTCATCAAAAATAGGAAGACCGTAGGCTAATTTTTAATCCCAAATGTTTTATACTAATTGTACAAAAAGCAAAATAACTTTGTATGCTAATGGCAACGAGTGATTTCTCGGCGCCTACCTTTGGCCGCTGACCGACAGCGCGCGACGATCGCTTTCCCTGCTACTACTATCGGTTCCAAAAGTATGTTTGAGTTTGAGGCAAAGTAGATTGATAACAGCTCGCCCGATTACAATGTTTTACACCAAAGTTTAGCTTTTTTCAATCTGCGTTGAGAGACCATAAAGTGATATTTTAAAGATTTTTTTATAATTGTGATTTTGAGGTGAGAACAAAAAAAATGCCCTTTTTTCGGCCATCAAGACCCGATACCTAATTTTAGTGCCTTCTAAAACCTAAACGAATGGTCCGATTCTTAGCGAATGTTAAATAAATATAGAACTTTGTTTTATGAAGAGCTGTTATTAATTTTGTAAAGTAACTATTTCTCCGCAACCAGAGGTGCGAGAAAGACGCGCGTCATGCCGTCGTCTTTGTCTCAGCGCTGTTAGTATGATCGCCCTATTGTCTTAAATGTAAGTAGCGTTATTTATTTTATGTCGATTTTCATTTGAGTTTCATTTTAAGAAGCAGTTAACGCTGCGGTGGGCGGGTGCGAACGCCTTCCTGGCGTCACTTTCACCGTGGTCGCAGCGCGCGTTGTTGCCAGTTGTTGCCATCCTAACAATATGATGTAACGAACAAAAACAATATTATTTTAATGTGTTATCCAGATTGCTACTATCGTGCTTTTCTTATGAGGGCTTTGGATATCCATTGGCAGCTTTAAAAATGGGTTTCTATATTTCTGTATTTTTTATATTTTAATTTATGATTTTTCATGATTTTTAAAAATTTTTATAATTTTTCCACACACCGAATGCATTTTAGTAAAGGTGTTAACTCCCCGCATTGCAATCCGGCCCACGGACGAGTCCTTCCCATTCGCGAAGTAATGCTGCCAGTTCCCAGTACGGCCAGATCTTGACATGACAATAAATATAACGTGAGGGGAAAACATAAAAAGATTTCTAATGTACCTTCGCTTTCAAACATGGCCACCTATAAGTTGCTGCAACTCACCGCATAATATTTGGTTCGAAGTAGTGGAAGATTCAGTTCATAAAAAGAAAAAAAATCTAATGTGGCCAACACATGACTTTCTCCATATTCGGGGTACAGATATTTAAATTATTATGAATAGCATTATAAAGCAAAAGTATTATTTCGTATCGTAAAAGAATACAGTCGTCCTTATTGCCGTAAATTAGGCATATTTTGAATATGTTTACAGAATTCACCGCTACGTGGTGGTGGCGCTGTATATTGGTATTAAGATAAAGCGAAATATATCCGAAATGGATGGTTCTACGAAAATTAGTTTCAAACAAAACTTGGAATAAATATTATTCTCTACAACTTTGGTCCTCACGAAGATTACAAATAACGACGTTTGTAAGGAGATATTGGACGGAAACCGAAAACAACGATTATTTATAAATAATTCCTAAACAATAACTGATATGGAAAATTGTTTCAAATAAAAGTTGTAGGAAATTATTTCTCTATAACGTTTTTATAGAGTTGTATATAAAGTAATGATGTTTCAACGGAGAAATATCGCAAAAACCGAATCGGGTTTCGAATAAACCTCGACTTCCGGTTAACCGGTATTGGCCAAAAACTAATCCGTTCTTTGTGCTCATGCTAACGTGTTGTATATGAAATTTGGTATTAATATGACAAGTTCGTTTTGAGTTAGATCGCCCAAAATCTCATCCATCCATCCACCCATCCACACACACACACACAGACATAATTCCGAAAATAGTCTAATCGTGTTCTAGGGACCTCAAAACGTGTATTTCCGCTGAAATCTCGAAGTCGATTATTTTCGTGATCACAGTACTTTTCCCATACTACGTATGGAGAAAATAAAAACCATTTTTTATTAAACGTAAAAATTACAAAGTAGCGAGATTATACGGACTGACTTTTTTATCCGAGTACCTTGAAAAAAATCGCTATATCTTAGAATACAAAACGGAGAGAATTGCTAAAATTTCTATGAATATTGTTTGATGTTATTTAAAAACGCTTCCCTGCAAATGTCGAAAATGAGCACCACATTGCTGATTGTCTGACGCGATTTTTTAACGTTCTCCAATAAAAAAATCGCCCTGTATAATACGAACATATAGCCTTTCGAATATTCTCTGTAATAAAAACGTTCTGTAAGGAAAGCAAGATGGCCGACAGCAAAATTTAATTAGACCACTTGAAAATATGTTTTGTCAGTTAGCTAATACTGAACGTATTCTATCACAATATAATTTTGGTAGTTGTTAATATTCGAGTGGCACATTTATTTGTTAATATAAATATCATACCTACCTATTATTTTCCCTACGTTGTATATGTATACATATAATTATTTCCCTGTCATTGCACACCTACAATTATATGTAGCATTGACGAGAACAAGGTGGGAGAAGAATATCAGAATTTTAAAGCCGAAAATGAAAACCAAAGGCATTTACTAAACGACTACAGAATCTTGGTTAGAAATGTTGTATATGACGAAATATTTCATAGGTAATAGTGTGCTATTAATTATTTTAAATGCAAATATTTATAATCAATCTATCTGTAATTCTTTCGTTGATATTTCTACGGGAATTACACTAGTTTTATAAGAGAAGTACTAACAGGTGTTTTTAATAAATCCATGAACAGAGAAATGTGACTAGAGGGCAAACATGAAGTAACATTCCTTAATCAACAAGGAAGAAAAGAATGATGACTGTTCACAAAAGGGGTGAGACAGATTACAATAAAGATTAAAGGTAAATGATACAATGAGCCACTTCCGAGAGGTTGGTCAATTGATGAAAATAATCGGTACAACATACATTGTACAAACTTTCTCATATACTAATGCGTCGTTTAGTAATCTTTAGAAAATGAAAATCGTATGAGCCTGTTTTTAGATGATCGAATTTTTGTTAAAGTTGCCCAAGAATAAACTAGCCTTATATTCATTCTTTTAGAAAAATAAAATACGTAGTATTATTGTAGATGTATACTCAAGTAACTGTACGAAATTTGATGAAAATCGTTAGAGCCGTAATTGAGAAAATCGAATTATTGTTAAAGTTGCCTAGAATAAACTAGCCTTATATTCATTTGTTGAGAAATATGAACTATACAGTATTATTGTAGACGTAAACTCAAGTAACTGTATGAAATTTGATCAAAATCGTTAGAGCCGTTTTCGAGAAAATCGGATTGTTGTTAAAAATACGTAGAATAAACTACTCTTAATTATTGATCAATGTCAACCATTTCTATGTATACTGTGCTCAGTATGATAAAATGCCCAAGTACGAGATTTCATTCATTTTCGTCCTACCGTCTAAGCTCCAGAGCCAGTAACAGACAGACAGACGGCATTGCGAAAACTACTTTCTCGGATTCAGCGACACCTAAAACGTGCATTTCCGTAAAAATCACGAGGTCGAATTTTTCCGCGAAAACAATACTTTCTCGATACTTCGTATGAGAAAGTAAAAAACTCCGAGAAAAATCATAAAATACATTATAGTACATAGTATGTAAATTCTTTTTAGTCTTTTTAGATTGGTACTTTCCAGTATTCTGTGACCGCTAAACACTATCATTTGCAAGAGCTGCAATTTTTAAGGACACCTGGACAATTGTGGTCGGTGAATTTTCCGTAAGCCTCGGCGGGCGTCACAGCGAAACTTGGCGGGCGACATGGCGCTCGCGGGCACCGCGTTGGGAAGCCCTTGTTTAAGGCCTGGTAGGAGGCATTCTACTCATCCAGATTTTATCACACTTTTGCAAAACTAAGAACTCAAAACGACGCCTGTTTAATAGCGTAAGCGAACATATTTTTAGGATGATCGAATATACGTTTAGGTCCATTAAATACGATTCATAGGTACCTCGAAGAAGCTTAAACCGGAACTGGTATTTGTGGGCAATAACCTCAGCTATTTTGAAAGATTGCTCGGGATAAAAGCTACTGATAGCTTTTAATGCGCGTATCTTTTTGATCAGAATATTTGCATCAATGGGATTGCGAAGATGAAAAACAGATCGCTTAATGGCTTCCAATTTCCCATTGAAATGTGACACATCTAACTTCGACGAAAATATAAATTTCTACACTACATTATAATTCCCATCCATTGAATAAAGGGATCTAATCCACAGCACCATGATAACGTTTACCAATTAAATGAAGTCATGCAACTACATAATTACACTTTAGGAGAATTTAGATGAAATGACCTCTTACCTTTGATGATTCCAACGGCGTACGAATCTGGCAACTTCTGCTCACAAACACTTTTCCAGTAGGAACTAAGGTCCGCTGATGAGGTCCTAGATTATGAATTTATCCTCAGGAATACAAAAATCGGTCACTTCCGAAAAAGGTGTACTTTATTGGCACTATAGAGAAAGAACACAGCCGTCCGTCAATGAAGGCAAAGTTTGACTGACGGGCTAAGATGGCGGCAAAAAAAAAAAAACGCTCGCGGCGCATGTGCGAAGGTTGATTTTCAGTAGGTAGATTGCTTGAAACAGAACCAACCCAGAAAACGGGCCCCAGCCATGGTGACGTACCAGATAATATGTTCCTATTCCATTTCAGGAATGCGACGAGAGGCTCATAGGAACTATTCCACAATCTCTGGCCAAAAAGGGCCGGGAAATCGAGGCTCCTGGAGAAAGGCAGGTTCAACCTTTACGTATACCAGGAGACCACCTATCGCGGCAGAATTAAGAGGGTGGAGACAATAATGTGAATTAATTTCTCGCACATAAGTAAGCGACCTGGCTTCTACAGTGAGAAATGAAAGGTCTAGAGAAGGGGTTGCACAAATGGCGTTCCAAATTCACTTCAATATATGACCCCGCGTGCCAGTAATAAATTTTAGTATAACTGAATTATCTTTTGAATTTGTTCAGAACATATCGTGCAGCTTTTCTTTGGACCTTTTCTATTTTATTTACATACGTATTTTCGCAGGGAACCCATACATTCGTAGAATACTCAAGTATTGGTCTACTATACTTTTATAAGCCAATTACTTGGTATTCTTGTTACTCCCTCCCAGGCGGCGATATGGAACACGAGACGGAAGGCACATGATTTATATAAAAACAGTATTACAGAATTACAAGCAGAATTTATAGATGAAAAATTATTCTTACTGTAAAATATAACGTCAGTTATAAATACTTGTAATAAATATATATATAATATGACTTATTTATCTTCTTTGTCATTTATTCTTTCGCTTACCATTCAAAATCACCTCGCGTGTAACTTTTAGCACGCGTGCCATAGGCTACCGACCCCTGGTCTATAGCAGTGGTGTCCAATATAATTTTCATGCTTGCCACAATTGTGAAAAATGCAGTACTGTTTTTGCCACATTATACAAAGTGCAATGTTATATATATATATATATATATAGGACTTTATACGAGAGCGTTAGAATGATACAATATATTTTATAATTACTATTTTTAAAAATATGAGATTTTACATTCTTTTCCTACAACTACTACATTATTACAATTTAGTACAATGTGTTTCACTTTATGTGATCATACTGGGTAACATTTAAACATTATAGCAAGCAGCTGACAGCATTAAACGGCAAATTTTTAAAAATTAGATCTGTTTTTTGAATTCCGCGTTTGATTACAATAACCGGATGATAAGAATAAACAGTGATAATAATAAGGGGCAACTACTTTAGTATAGTAAGCAGAGAATGCACGTTTTAGGTGTCGCTGAATCCGAGAAAGTAGTTTTCGCAATGCCGTCTGTCTGTCTGTTACTGGCTCTGGAGCTTAGACGGTAGGACGAAAATGAATGAAATCTCGTACTTAGGCATTTTATCATACTGAGCACAGTATACATAGAAATGGTTGACATTGATCAATAATTAAGAGTAGTTTATTCTACGTATTTTTAACAACAATCCGATTTTCTCGAAAACGGCTCTAACGATTTTGATCAAATTTCATACAGTTACTTGAGTTTACGTCTACAATAATACTGTATAGTTCATATTTCTCAACAAATGAATATAAGGCTAGTTTATTCTAGGCAACTTTAACAATAATTCGATTTTCTCAATTACGGCTCTAACGATTTTCATCAAATTTCGTACAGCCGAAAAAAGGGCGTTTTTTTTGTTCTCGCCTCAAAATCACAATTATAAAAAAATCTCTAAAATATCACTTTATGGTCTCTCAACGCAGATTGAAAAAAGCTAAACTTTGGTGTAAAATACATTGTAATCGGGCGAGCTGTTATCAATCTACTTTGCCTCAAACTCGGGTATACATACTTCTGGAACCGATAGTAGATCGGTATTGGGAGGACCGGGCTTCAGGAGTGCAAAGCGATCAGTGACGCCGAGTCATCAACGCGCGAACAGAAGCTTCCGAGCGTAACAACGAGCACGAACTTATTCTGTTCTTTCTCTTATTATAGTTATTGTTATTTGTTACTCGTTGTTACTAAATTGTTATAAAACCCAGAGTTGTTATTCGTTACGATATTCACGCCCCTATAATGGGTGACCCCGACGTGATCTGGGAAGACAGTGGGTTTTCGCGTGCGAGAGAGAGTGACGGAATGTGAAACAAAACATTAATTTTTGCTTGAACATTTTTTACTTTCTCCATACGTAGTATGGGAAAGTATTGTGATCACGAAAAAAATCGACTTCGAGATTTCAGCGGAAATACACGTTTTGTGGTCCCTAGAACACGTTTACACTATTTTCGGAATTATGTGTTTGGATGTGTTTTTGGGCGCTCTAACTCAAAAAGTACTGGACATATTAAAACCAAATATCGAATATAACACTTCTGCATGAGCACAAAGAGCTGATTAGTTTCTGGACAATATCGGTTAATCGGAAGTCGAGGTTTATTCGAAACCCGATTCGGTTTTTGCGATATTTCTCCGTTAAAACCTCATTATTGTATGTACTATCATATACAAATGTTATAGATAATGTAATTTCCTACAACTTTCATTTGAAACAATTTTCCATAGCAGTTATTGTTTAGGAATTATTTATAAATAATCGGTTTTTTCGGTTTCCGTCAAATATCTCCTTAAAAACGTCGTTATTGGTAACCTTCGTGAGGACTAAAGTTGTAGAGAATAATATTTCTTCCAAGTTTTGTTTGGAACTAATTTTCGTAGAGCCATCCATTTCGGATATATTTCGCTTTATCTTAATACCTGTATACAGCGCCAACACCATGTAGCGGTGAATTCTGTAAACATTCAAAATATACGTAATACGGCAACAAGGACGTGTCTTCTTTTACGATACGAAATAATAATTTTGCCTCGTAATATTATTCATAATAATTTAAATATCTATACCCCAAATATGGAGAAAGTCATTTGCTGGCCACATCAGATTTTTTTGTGTTTGTCCCTGGGTAATGCCGGGTACTGTAGCTAGTTTCTTATAAAGATCATAGACATGAGAAAAACGATCTATGATTCGATAGATATATTCAGGGATGTGCTGCAGGCGGCTCCGTCCAGTTCGCGTGAGCCGGTTGTTAAATTTTTTATGCCCGGCGAGCCGGTTTTTGAGCTAAGTATTCCACATTATCCGTAGGTTAGCGACACATCATGGTCTGATAACAACGGGACGTCAAAAGTTTAAGGGCTCTTTCTAGATCGTGTTAAGCAGTAATTTATTATTTTAAAGATGCCAAACATTGAATATGCTTATTCGAAGCCAACACCCTTTATATGTTAGTCATTAATGATATTTAAACATTTAAAATAAAAATTTAATTTTAAAATAATATTATCTTCTTTTTCATTGAAAATCCTAATCCCGCAAATATCAGATAACGCGCAAAAAAGGTCATGAATTCGATGAAGGATGCAATGCCAAACTGCCAGTGGCGGCGATAATAGCGACCCGGTTGTTATATATTTTGTAGCACGCCCCTGGATATATCCACAAATTATGGCGATATAAAAAACAAGAAATATCGAATCTATAAAAATAATTTCCAAGTCCACAGTTAAGCAGCCTCTTTATAGCATTTTTTAATAAAAATCCTAAGTGAAAACATCAAATGGAGCGATGAATTGCCGAGTATCTCTCACGCGAACTTTAAAAGGCGATCACAACGTGAGATAAATCCACTAATCGCTCTTTGATCAAGGGTATTTTCATACTGAATCCGGAATAAACCTCTTAAAAGCTATCCAATTGGTTCGTTATAAAAAACATCAAAAGACGAATTTGACATTAATGCATAACGAACCGCATATTATTTAATTATTAGCAAAACTACGCATTAATATCAGTATTTGGGTTTCAAGGGTAGTGAGTCCCGCATAGATCAAAATAGTAAACAAAAAATCCGTTCTAACACAATTTACTATTCTAATACCTCAGAAAATATTCGTAACAAATATACGCTGCGTCACGGCTACAACGCGACGATTAGGGAGAGGGTCCCTGACACGCGTTATAATACAACCGTGGTATAACCGATACGATTGTATTGCTTAATACACATATACATACAGCTTTTCCTAAAATTTCTTTAATTGCTACAAACATAATACAAAACATCAATACTAAATCAGCACAATAAATTAATTTAATCAATTCATTAAAAAGTTTGCTTTTTGCTTTTTAAAAGAAATTTTTTAATTTGCACTTTTGAAACCCTTTTTTTTTGTCTTTCAATAATTGTTAGTTTTTCCTTAATGGTGTACGACTTTCTCTTATTTATGATCGCCATTATCCATAAATTAAATCTGAATTAATTATAGTGGACAGTTCTGTCTGTAAAAATCACTCAAAAATCTGGCAATTCACCAATACACGATTACAGTCTCCGAAAAATACAAGTGACGAACCTTACACTAGCCTTCATTGCTCAATACTAACCGGACTCGCCAATATAAGCTAGCATTTCGCTTAAGCACTGCTCTCAGTGGTTGATCTTATCGTATCAAAACGACCCAAGATGTGCTTTAATCCCCTCTGCTCCCCTATGCTCAGATTTCATAGAATGAGTATAGTATGGGAAATTCGAAAGAGAATGAAGCCTCAGGAAAACCCAGCTTTCTCTTTTGTTTGCCATTACTGATTCATTTTCAAGGCAAGGTCAAGGGCTATGCTTGGCCACCCTTTCCGAGAAACGGGGAGGAATGAAAAACCGCGGTATGGCCACCGGCGTTATAACCGGGACGCAGTGTATCATAAACATATAGGAGGAGCCGTGGCGTAGTGGCGAGGGCGTTGGCCTGCTATGCTGAGCATACCCGGTGCAAACCGGGTACGAAACCTGCGAAAATAAAGTTCTGCATAATAATTTGAAAGAAAATCCGAAAGCATCTTGGTCGTACGTTAGGGAGGTTCACGGTAGAGGCCCCACCATAGCGTCGCTGACAACGGAGGCAGGTGATGTAGTTCACGATAGCGCGGAAAAGGCGAATTTGTTAAATTAACACTTTCAGGAAGTGTTTACTTCGGAGAGCAATGAATGTGAGGAATCATCTTTGAACGATGACGAAAATTCGATGGAGGATTTCATATTCTCTGAAAAAGGTATCGCGCATCAACGAGGGTCGATTAAGCAGGACAAGTCTCCCGAGCCTGAGTGCATACCCGCGCTAGTGTTAAAAGAGCTACCCTCCGTAATCGCACCTTATTTGAAAATAATATACGAAATATCCGTTGCACACGGTATCGTTGAGAAACAGTGGATACTAGCATACGTAACTGCCATGCACAAAGGTGGTGATAAAGAGAACCCCGAAAATTATAGACAGATTTCCTTGACGTCATTATCGTGTAAGATTCTAGAGCATATAATCGTTAGCTTTGTTCTGCGCTAATTAGATGGTCGTTCTTCACTAAGTAAAAGCCAACATGGGTTTCGGAAAGGTAGGTCATGTGAAACGCAGCTCGCCCTGTTCGTAAATGATTTGTTGCAATGCGGATAGAAAAACAGGTTGACGCCGTTTTCATTGACAACAGATGACTTTCTCCATATTTGGGGTATATATATTTAAATTATTATGAATAATATTACGAGGCAAAATTATTATTTCGTATCGTAAAAGAAGACACGTCCTTGTTGCCGTAAATTACGTATATTTTGAATGATTACAGAATTCACGGCTACATGGTGTTGGCGCTGTATACTGGTATTAAGATAAAGCGAAATATATCCGAAATGGATGGTTCTACGAAAATTAGTTTCAAACAAAACTTGGAAGAAATATTATTCTCTACAACTTTGGTTCTTACGAAGATTACCAATAAAGATGTTTTTAAGGAGATATTTAACGGAAACCGAAAAACCGGTTATTTATAAATAACTCCTAAACAATCACTCCTATAGAAAATTGTTTCAAATGAATGTTGTAGGAAATTACATTATCTATAACATTTGTATAGAATTGTACATACAATAATGACGTTTTAACGGAGAAATATCGCAAAAACCGAATCGAGTTTCGAATAAACCTCGACTTTCGGTTATCCGATATTGTCCAAAAACTAATCAGTTCTTTGTACTCATGCTATAGTGTTATATACGAAATTTAGTATTAATATGACAAGTACTTTATGAGTTAGAGCGCCCACAAACACATCCACACACACAGACATCATTCCGAAAATAGTCTAAACGTGTTCTAGGGACCTCAAAACGTGTATTTCCGTTGAAATCTCGAAGTCGATTTTTTTCATGTACACAATACTTTCCCATTACTACGTATGGAGAAAGTAAAAAGGCGTTCGATAAAGTATCCCATAACAAATTAATAGGAAAACTAGGAAAGTACGGCATAAACTCGAATATCGTGAATTGGATAAAATATTTCCTCTCCAACAGAGAACAGATAGTTGTCATTGATGGGAAATCTTTCTACCGAGTTAAAGTCGCATCAGGTACTCCACATGGAAGTGTCATAGGCCCACTACTATTCCTAATATAGATATATATAAACGGTATCTGCTCGGTAGTTCGCAGCATAATCAGACTTTCGCAGATGACACCGCCTAATATAAGGAGATAAAGAGCCAGGATGACCAAAAATCGCTCCAGGAAGATTTAAACGCCCTTTCAGCATGGTTCCAAGATAGGCAAATCGAAATTAATAACGGCGAATGTTCCCTTTAGAGTTTCTGGAAGGGCAGGAACAACGTATTAGACTCGGAGTACAGAAATGATTGAATATCCAATCTGCGGAATACGTTAAATATTTAGGAGTCACTATTTGTCGTGATCTATCGTGGAATACGCATATATGAAGCGTCATAGGCGCATCCAATAAGAAATTGGGCTACGTAGGCAGAGTAATAAGAAGTAGCACAGAACAGGTACGAGGGACGTGTTATTTATCATTTGTCAGATCTAAGGTCCAATACGCTTCCAGCATATGGATCTGTACGAAAAGGGACATATACTCGAGTTAGAAAGAATCCAACGCAGAGCAGCCAGATTCGTAAAGCAAAAATATGAGCAAAAATTAAGCGTCACGTCACTCTTGAAAGAGTTGAATTGGATGTCGCTAGAGGGCCGCAGACTTAGCGCTAGGTTAAGGCTTCTGGAGAAATTTAGGTAGGAAGTTCTGTTAGCGGGGGTTTCGGGAATATTAGAGGCACCTACTTACATGGGTAGGTATGATTACGAGGATAAAATACGAGAGATCGACTGTAGGACCGAGCGATATCAGGGTTCGTTTTTCCCAAGGACCATATGAGATCATAACAGGAGAGTAATTCCCGCGAGAGAAGTTATTAGGTAGGCACCCCCGGTCACCCATCAATCTGGTGATTTGCAGGGTATTATGTAGATGTAGAAAGTAGGATTTTTCAGAGGTTCAGCGACCCCCTATTTGCGTGTTTAGAGGAGAAGACGCAAATCAGCGCTTCGTCCTTCGGAATGTACGTGAAGCCGTTGGTCCCATTGGTGCTTCTCAATAAAAGCAGTCTAACGCCGGCACCGGGTTTCTCTCCTCCATTGCTTTGTGATTTAGACTGAGAAGCCCACTAGCGCTAAAGTCATTTGAAGTCACAAAGTCCCATAAATCAAAACAAATAAAATAAACATAGAAAATGTCAAATTTACCAGCGGAAATGTTTTATCGAGGGCTTACACTCGCAGTCATGAAAACGCATCTGCTAAAATAACTTCCATTCGAGTATCGATTCAAAACAACAAATTATTCTATGGCCACAAAGAAAATTTATAAATATATTGGAAAACAGGAAATCGTTGCAATAACAGTCGAATAATAATACATTTCCAAGATACTTTATCAAGACATAACATCAAGGGAAAAACCACCGTAACTTTCCATAATTTTACAAATATATTCCATATCTTTGGCAGGTTTCTCGGAATCCGAAGTGAAAGAGACGTCCGAACATTTGACTACCATCCACGGACTCCATAAATACACCAACTACTCGATTCGTGTTGCCGCATTTACTGGTTCCGGCATCGGGATATATAGTGATCCAATTTTCTGCCTCACTGCTGAAGACGGTAAGTTTTGGAAGCCCTCCACACTACGGTATTGGAGGAGTGGGGAGAAGCTCAATTGGAAAGGACAAAAAAAGCACCAAAATTTATTTCCGACTGCTACAGAAGTTCTTCAATCACATCGGACATTAAATAATTTTATTTCTCGTCGTAAATGTTCACCGTCATAAATACGTCTCACGGCAGTAAAATTCTATAGGTTAAATTTTATTAAAACGGAAATTCTGGTTTAAAAAATTACGACAATTTGTATTTACGGGTTTTGGTAATATGGGATTGGATCCCCATGTATTACAAGCAATTAGTTCTTATTGCCGTTTGAAGCTAAAAAATATATATATAAAAACTTCGCCCTTAATGCCCAGTGACGGTGATTGGAAATAAAGGTTTACGCGATCATCGAATCGGGAAATTCAGACGCTATCAATGAGAAAAAGCTTTTTGATTTCCATTTTGATACCGTTTTTCAAAGCACTCATTCAAATTAATTCGGAGGGAATGTCGCTGACTCAGAGGATGAATGAGCTAATCGTTGTGGGGACAATAGGTTAATCTTCTGAAACGCAATATCATTTTATCGAAAATGCCTTTGCGTGATAACAGAGGAACTGAAGAGACCCGAAAATACATTAATTCGTATCGCTATTTATTTTCGGTCATGGAAATAAAACGAAAAGTGACATTCTCGCGTGAACATTTTTAAGCTGCGGTTGAATAATCCCAACGATCGGCCAAGGTGATTATTAATAGCCCTACAAGGATGACTTAAAGCAGAAAAACATCAACATTTAGATGCTATTAAAACGCCGGTTTTAACTAGAGGGCGAGACCTCATAACAATAAGAATTATTGAATTTGATTACTAATACAAAATAAAATGATTTTCTGACTTGCCAAAATTGAAGCGGACTTTTCTCCTTGGTGTTTGCCTTCAGTTCCCGGACCACCATCTGGTATACGCGTAGCACTCTCAGCCCCTTACTCCGCTATTGTTAGCTGGTCGCCACCGGACGAAGCAAACGGCTTACTCCTTCGCTACCACCTCTACGAAAGAGAAGTACGCAGAGGATCAGGAGACCCGATTCGGCGGAACTTCCTCGCTTCGCAGACCCAATCAACGGTCGGACCGCTAAGGGAACACTCATCGTACGAGTTTTGGGTAACAGCCGCTACGAGGATAGGCGAAGGTCCTAGCACGAAGGTCGTCTCCATTTCACCTAACTCCCGTGGTAAGTAATTTCGCTATTCTAATGTAACTTCGATTTGTTATAAAATGCCGCAGTCTGAGTTTATTTACATTCGAACCTTGCTCCTTCCCGTGGCGCATTCAATACCTTCGACTCGCGCAATCAGTTTCGAAGAAAAAAATAGTATTTTGTGATCTGTAATTTTTTATGAGAGAAGAAGCAGAACTTGGTAATACATAATATTTATTTTTATGCATGCCCTCGGCCGGATTAGAACCCGCGACCCTCGCACTGAGAGATAGACACGCTAACCATCCCCATATAGCTTAACTCGAGAAAGAATCGAGATAGAAACTCTAACTTTGGCAGGAATGCTCGATTCAACTATTTTAAGGAGATGACGAAAAAAAACTCGAAAGAAGAGATTTCCCTTTCCCATTCCGTAACACGTAAAAATCGACTTTTCGAAGTGCAGGCTTTCATTCTTTTTTACATTAAAATTAGAAAAATTAACTTATACAACGTTCGGATTTGACCCATTTTGAAGAAAAGATTACACAGTTTCTTATACTGTTCAAATTTTTCCGCCTACATTTCGAAATCACTCATGTTAAACGTTTATAATTCACATATTTTGGAGAAATCTTGCAATTTAACGGGATGTTGCCTTGCTTACCAATTACATTGTTAGACCTCGAAATCCTGTTGTAATTTCAATCCTTATTGGTATAAACATGCATTGAATGCCTTTAATACTAGACAGAGAAGGAAGGAGAAGGAAATGATTTTCATAGCAACCAAAGTAAATAACATTCGTAGATTATTATATTGAATATACATTCTCTTTCGTAAAAGAATATACGCAATTATTTTTAAGTTTAAGATATAATTGTTCTCACTATGGAAATTTCGGTATGATAACATTTTTAATTTTATTTACTCCCGTCATTTTTGACGGGCTATACCGGAGTAAGTATGTAGATCTACGTGTTCCAATCATCTCCCGAGAGCCTGATGCGGATCTACTAAAGTTCACGCTGGGCGTCACCTAAAATTCCTCGGCCTCGTTCATTTCCGAACTCCGTGTTGGCTAAATAAATACTTTTCCATATTCTTTTTCATTCAAAACTAACTTTCTCTTTAGATAAGCGCGTTATGTAATTTCTACCTGCGTAAATCCCGGATTAGTGAATAGGAATGCCATAAGTTTGTGAACAATTGAGATGGGATTGAAACAAAGTTTTTAATCTTTGGTAAAATTCGCATTTTCATAAATATTATTGTACTGTTGTCTAATATGCAACATTTCTCCTGACGATAAACACCCTGGTGAATTAAGGGACACTTAATGCTGGCATGCTTCGGCATTTATTATTGAGCATTTAAAGTGGCTGAATGTCATGATAAATTTTTTGTTGTGGTATCCGTTTCTCTAGTTAAAATGATTTTATATATATCCTTAAAATTATTAATAATATTATTCTTTTAAGCATAGTTGCTTGAAAACATTAGGTGATATTCGGTGAGCAATTCATTTCAGACTAATTTCTTGAGATAATATGATTGTAACTCCTTTACAAAAATTGTTTCACTTTAAAATACGTTCGGGTGTAAAAGGTGACTTTTAATGACTCTTTCAGTTCCTGCTGCTATCCTTTCCTTCGGAAAATTGCACGCACTGCCATGGAGAAGCAACGCCCTGCTGCCATGTCAGTACGTAGGAAATCCCCGTCCGGAACTGCACTGGACGCACGATTTGAACCCAGTGTCTTTCAGTCAGCGAATGCGCCTATTTGATAACGGAACGCTAACAATTCACGAGATTCAGAAGCAAGACCACGGAAACTACACTTGCCATGTCAAGAACGTCCACAACATGGAGAAAGTGATCCACGTCTTGAAAGTTTTAGGTCAGTATAACGGAGACCAAAACCAAACCAAAACATGCAATCTTACAGAGTTTGAGTCACTAAATAATTTTGATAAATTAATAAAAATCTACATTCTGAAATAAGAGCCTTTGACATCACATTAATTTAAAAATTCTATGAAAATTCTATCAAATCATAGAAAAAATGTGTATTCCATCTTATTCAGATGTAAAAGCAAGCATTAGCATCTCGCGGTCATTTATTTGTTATATTTAATTTTCATTTATTTAGTCTAAGCTAGATGAAAGGTTTCATAATTAGAAATTATAGTTATTTATAAGAATGGCTGAATATGAACTGAAAAAGTAATTGGAAAAATATACATCCAATCGTGTTGCGTCTTTTATGTATAGTTTTGTGATAAAAATACTTTTTTCAGGAATTTGATGGAATAAATTGATCCTAATATCCTATACGAAGAGGCATAAGCTGGAAATTT
Source organism: Uropetala carovei (assembly GCA_036926305.1). Taxonomy (NCBI): domain Eukaryota; kingdom Metazoa; phylum Arthropoda; class Insecta; order Odonata; family Petaluridae; genus Uropetala; species Uropetala carovei. Next base: position 3,310,955 of record JAXCHB010000006.1, read on the forward strand.
GTATTTATTTTGAAACAGGAGAAAATTCAGCGATGACCTGGAATCGAACCCGGGTCTTCCACTTGTTGGGCGGATATTCTAAGGAAATCATAAACGTTCGGATACAGCAGGACAGCCACGATAGCTCAGTGGCAGAATACCCGTCCAGCAAATAGCAGACCCAGGTTCGATCCCTGTTCATGAAAGAATTTTTCTCCTGTTTCAAAATTGTCTATTTTTTCTGATTGAATTTTTAATTTAAACCAGCGTTTCCCAAATGTATGCATCTATGATCCCTTTCTTATTCCAACCGAACTATCACGACCCCTTAATTCCTATCTACCGATAAATATAAATATGAATAGAATGTTCAGAGGAAAAATACTTTTGTTCATATTAACGAAGAACTAAAATGAAACATTTAAACTGAAATTAAAAGAAATTCAAATATTAAAACTATTACATATACATTGTTCCGCCTTCGCGACCCCCCTGGAAACCTTTCACGATCCCCATTTTTGGAAGCGCTGATTTAAATTTAAAAATTATAATGTCAAAATATCCTAATGCAATGCCATACTACGTGTATGTTAACCGAAGTCGTCCTCGATTACCTATAGCATAATGCAAATGGAGCCCCGTATATTACTTTTAATGAGATAGATATGAATAAAATGAGAGAAAATATCACTTGGTATAAGTTCCACTTTATTAAAATAGATACGACCGGTTTCGACTAATATCTAGACTAATGACTAGTTTATTAGTCGAAACCAGTCGTATCTATTTTAATAAACTGGAACTTATACCAAGTGGTATTTTCTCTCATTTTATTCATGATGGAGTTCCACCAAGTAAAGGCTTCTCCCGTTGAGATAGATATGTTAATATTGATGTTGATATTTTGGAAATACATGTAACTGTGGATATAATAGTCAGCCATAGAATGCTTTACACTAATAAGTACGCCCTGCAAGCCTACAAGAAACGTGCCAGAGTGGCATACAAAAAACGTGCCATCTGTGTCAGCCGCTTAAGCCTTTCTAAATGTCTGCGAATTCTCACACTGCATCTCAGGATGCCTACGGCACATGTGTATTTCAAGCTTACTATGTCACTAATACATTTTTGTATTAATTCTCATTTCGTTGAATTTTCTTAAAACCTCTGAACGAATGTCCTTATGAGAAACCTTGCGTCAAAAGAAAATCTTTAACTTCAATCAATAATTCCTCACTACAGAATTCATTGAAAAGCTTCATTTGCATTGATTTCCTCTAGTAATAAGCGATTCTCTCAAGTGCAATTTCAGTATTGTTGTTTTGCGGCCGTCCGTAATGTTCAGCCGAGCCATTTATAATTCTTTGCATATAACGCTTGTCATTTTCACCTATTTTTAATCATTAAATTTACAAAATATGCATTAATGCTATGACGCTTGTGAGAATTTCCAGAAGAAGCTATTAGACATCGGATTCATTTTTTTCGTTCCATATTTCTCTACATACATTAAAGAAACGACTTAAAGAGCATAGGATGATACTAACATAGAAATGCTTTCGATTGCATTTGATATTTAATATAGTTGTAAAATCATAATTATGAAAAATCTTAAGTACCCAACACGACTTTCTCCATACAGAGCAATGAATATGATTGCTCTCGACATCAGCGTCCTCAGGAATAATTATTAGCAATTACACTCGTGATTAATTTTATAACATTTTCAATACTCTTTAAAATAAACTATAAGTAAAGAAAATTGTTAGCTGTTTATATAAATAACATAATATCGATGCGCAATTAAAATTACATTAAGCAGCGTAGGTAACGCTATCAACAATTATAAAATTTTAACATAGCAACAGAAACAATGGCATTAGCGACGTATTTAACATACATTTAGAAGAAAAATCATTATATCTCTAAAACTACCGGTTTTATGAAACATTTTTTCAAACAAAACTTGTAGAAAATTCCATTTACTACAAGTTTAATAATTACAAATATTTTCGTAAATACCCTTTTAAAGGAGATATTTGGAAATACAAGAAAAACAACAGGAATAAACCACTTCCAGTTGACCTATATCGTCCAAAAACTAATCAGCTCTTGCCTCCATGGTGAAAATATTATATTTGAAAGTGGGTAATTAAATGGCAAATAATTTTCGAGTTAGAACCCACACAAAATTCCTGTCGCATACAGACACACAGATATCATCGAGAAAATAGTCAAAACGTGTTCTAGGGACCTCAAAACGCGTATTTCCGTTGAAATCTCGAAATCGATTTTTTCATGAAAATAATAATTTCCCTATACTGCGTATGGAAAAAGTAAAAATTTAAATCAATTTTTCATTGAATACCGCCCGCAAATTATAATAGATTACAATTCATATTCGATCGCGCGCCTTTCGTAGCGAATTAATTTTCGATTCTAACAAAGCATTAATGCGTGAAATACGGGGAAATGATCGAATAGCTCGTACTTGAAGGCACACCGAGTTCTGCATATTAGCCGCCTGCAAAAAGTAGATTTACATATTCCCGCAGGTATAGATATATTTTATTTTCATAATCATTTATTTCGTCGGAGTGGAAATCGTGCTCTAATTGAGCCAATAAACCCGATGATTGCCTATAAAAACAAACAATTTACTCTATTCCCCATTCAAACCCCTCCCATTTTTTTCTTCGCCTTCAGTGCCGCCTCCCGCCCCTCGCCTCGAGGTTCTCTCCGTCGGATCCAACAACGTGACCGTCCAGTGGGGTTGGGGCCCTGGTATCGGGGCCGCAGATAACGCGGCCGACGCCGGAGGACCCATATTGGGTTACGTTCTTAGCCACAAAAGAGAGCACGGCGACTGGAAGGAGGAAAGACTGGGACGAAGGGAAACCAGGCACACGCTCAACGACCTACCGTGTGGCACGCTCCATTTCCTGCACATATCCGCGTTCAACCGCGTTGGAATGGGAGACGCGAGTCCGGCGACGGCCATCCACACGCGGGGGGAGCGGCCCACGGCCCCCATCGTGACCGAGGCACTCAACGCCAATTCTCATTCGATCACGGTTCACCTGGAGAGGTGGGACGATGGGGATTGCCCCATGAGACCATTCTTAGTGGAGAAGCAGGCCGAAGGAAAGAGTTGGGTGACAGGTCAGTGGGCATCAAAAACACATTTACAGGGTTGATGGAAATCGGTGGCTTTATGATGAAGAATTATGGGAGTAATTCATGACGAATTAGATTGGCTGACAAAAACGTAAATTCGCCGAATTATGCATTTCAACAAAAAGGAAGCAATGGTATTAGGTGGAAAATTGCGTTATATCCTTTAGTTTTCAATAAAATGTAATATAGGACCTTGTCTTTTCAAGAGTTATTACTGTCCACATTAGTGAGCTTGAAATTTTCAATATACAATGTACAAAGTTTCGTATGATATTATGAAAAATTCTTCTTAATAAGTCGTTTCTTAATTTCACTATGAAAATCAAATTTCCGCGTATATTCTATTTTTCTAGCCTTGACGTGCAGGAATTATTTCCGTAACAAATAAAAAACAGAAAATCGAAACGTTCCTTCCTTTTTTTGCTAAATTCTTGACCAGGATCTTAACACGTCTTTTATCATCTCAATTACAATCATAACTTTAAAAGAAATCTTTTTACTAGCTTTCAGAATATCAGTAATACAATTCAAGCAAAACACCACGAGTGATTAATGTTTGCATAATGCATTCCTGTAAAACGTAATTTATGCATGCATAACATAAGAAACTGTCAAGGCATTATTACTTTAATTTGAAATATATTGTTCACAGCAGATTTAACAATATCCAAGTCAACAAAAAATTATTTATAATATTTGTGGATAAAAACCCTTCTTACATCCTATGAAACAGGATAAAAAGAAAATGTTAATATATTATTCATTCAGCTTTATATAGACAATGATTCGCATATTAAATTTAGATCACATTATATTTTAGGAAAACATCTCTTACTGTAAAATGTGACCAACATGGTTCGATGAGTTTATCGAGAAAAACGTAGGAGAAAAGCGTAAAAAATTCCAGCAATTGTTTTACCTCTCGCATAGTTATATTAGTTGATTCGATATAGGGCAAAAAGAATAGTCTTTTCTCCTAGGCCATCTATATTTACTTCGGTAAAGTAGATAGAAGGTGAAACGGAAGCTACACAGGTAGGTTCATGCATGATGTAATTATTTCGGCATTACCATCTTTCAAATTGATACATTTACACACCGAGGCATTTAATAGAACTGGTGTTTTATGGCCTTGTTGAGCCATATCCAAAAATGACATTAAAAAGCTGACGTTTTTATGAATACCAAGGAATTAAACTACGTTTCCATAAATCTACACATTTAATCTCTTCTCTTTGCCAAATCTACTACTAATTACTGAATTTATTTTTGCCGAGACAAAATTCAAAAGCCTGAAGTAGAATTGGAAAAGATCGCCTCCATTGTCAATGGCTATACTGATGTTACAAGGAAATAACGCTGTCTCTTTTATCGACAGAAAGGAGCATTAGTATTTATTATAGTTACCAAAATTAAATATAAAAAATGCGACACTACGAGAAAAATGAGGTAGTGTAGCTAGACGCATAAATCACATATATGAGATAGATTATCAATCTAACTTTTGTTGCTATAAAATGTTTCAAACAATCGTATTATAATTCAAACGACTGGTTATCTGTCCCCCAGGCCCTAAAGTAAGAGTATGAGTTATTTGTTTAAAAAATAATTTTGTAATATTTCTAAGAGATGTCAACTTTATGCATAAACTTTAAATTAATGAGAAGTACGAAAAAATTGAAAACGATGAATTCCAAATTGAAAATGTTACAAAACACGTACATTTTACCTAAAATATTACTAAAGAAAGGTAATTTTAAGAGACCGCTAAGCATCCCGGTTGGTCTCAAAAGCATTTTTTACTACCAGTGTATCGGAACTTAATCAACCTATAATTTTAAAATCCCGATTTTGTGATAGAGTCAGCTGCTTCGGGTAGTAATAATCACCATACAGACAATAAAGACGAATTATTCCTAAAGAAGACCACATGGATACGAACGTAAGATAATGTTTTCATGCTTTTAACTAGTGACTGCTTTAGACGGAAGATGCATTTAAAATTACAAGATTATCGCATAATATTAAGGAATGTGATGCAATAGAAAGTACCTCAAGAAAGGTCCAAAAATCAAATGACTCAATCGTATATCGGGAAGGCAAACGAATATTACGGAACTCAAAGTAAGCGAGTGGTTTCGACCTCCTTCGTGAGAGAGAGAGATTTCATCCTCCACTTCTCTAATAATTTGACGTAAATTAAACTTGACTTCAGACTAAATAATTAACGGCAGATTTTCCTTACATTTTATTCAGAGATGTTTTCGAGTATAAATCCACTATTTTTCTATGGATTGACGATGCATTTGTGCGTTCATGTTTTCCAACATTACTACGATTAATTTTGGCTAACGCCCCGAAATCGTGAAATACAGCAAGCCAATTCTGCTTTGGAATAATTCTACGGACTCACTACTATGAACCACAAGCTGAGTTTCACATGGCTCGTACCATAGATCGTAGACTCGTTCGCCATCGACCAGTTCCCGCGCATTCCATCTCCAACACAGAGAGGAATCTCTAATAAAGGAATGGTCTCAGAAGTAGGACGGTAGACAAGGGTTTTACCCGAAAACGCCGCCTTCGCAGTAAAGGGGCACAGCTACTCCGATAAAACTGTTTCAAACATTTGAATCCTTCATCTAAAGTTTCATCTTTAGTCCGCCTAACTTTTTTATATTTTTCATCGGCTAAATCTGCATTATTTTGCTGTTCTCAAAATAATATGAGCATTTGTATAATCGTTAAATGCTCTAGGAGATTACTGACTAATGTAATACACCGAAGATGATTTATTTATTGTTTATGGATATATGAAATTAAATAATAAAACTATTTTATTAAAATTTGCATGTTTTTATTTTATAAAAAAACTACGTGACGGTTCCTCTTACTGGTTGATATCCTGTTTTTCAGCTATTAGCGAGGCTCCACCTGGCGAAATTTACACAATCTTTGGATTGGAATCAGGAAAGATGTACAACGTACGTGTTACAGCTCAAAACAACAGAGGAATCACCGTCAGTACTTATAAGATTTACACACAGCCATTGAAAGAAGGTAGGTAACCGAGAGAAAACTTTTTACAACGCTACTTCAATAATTCTGATCAGAACTTGTGGTAGCATTTTTACGATTACTTAAATTATGTTACCATTAAATTCTTATACTTTATGTATTTTTAAAATCAGATGTATATTTAAAGGGAAAATAGCAAAAGATATTATTAGTTGATTAAAATATATTTAGCTTGATGAATATTTAAATATCTATGAATGCTTATTTCTACACATCTAGAATATCGCAACACCAAGTAGGACAAATTTAGATGCATGTTCTTCTTAAATGCTTGTTTTTGACGGTGCTTTGCTAAAAAACGCAATGGCATATATATAATAGTGCAACTAGGCGTTGATGGAAACCCGGTGAGCACTTACCGGAAGGAGAGCCGCTGGGGTGTTGGAGAGACACATTTGTAGATGTGTTGGAGCTTTCGGGATGATTCCTTCGTCAGCACAAGAGAGACACAACTGATATGGCTCTCCTTCCGGTAAGTTCTCATTGGGTTTCGTTCAACACCTAGTTGCCCTAAATATCCATATTTACCTTTCCTCTTCCACAAGTATATATGTATGTGTGTGTGTATACACACACACAATGTAATTTTTTCCCGTTTAATATGTTTCTGTTTAAAATGTTTTCCCGCCTAAGATGGTCATAACTAACCTTAAAAAATGGAAATGTACCCGTTTTATATTTAATTTCATTTCTTACGTAAGAAATGAATGCGATTTGCACATTCCCGTGTGCATTTTCCATATTAGTCCAAATGTAATTTTACTCTAAATATTTTTAAAACTTTTCTATAAAAAGAAATCTAATATCCCAGTCATTCATTCATTTTGGAGTGGAACACCTTGCCATCTAATATTGTTTCTATGAAATAACATAACAATGAACACATTAAACCAAGTGACGGCGCAGAACAGACGAAACAGCTGACAAACTCGAAGCGACAAGCGCAAGAGGCTAACTTACGTAGCGCTATAATTTTAAAGAGGGAAATCGCTGGACGCGACGTTCCGAATAATTACCAAAAAAACCATCGCCTTATATTCCGGTCAGTACTGTCATTCCCTTTGTTATTGTAGTTTTCGTCTCTGACGATTCAGTTATGATAGCGTGTTCGAAGTATTCAGTGCTCTGTGTGTTTGTGGCTGTGCCGTAGTTTTCCCTTTTACTTTCTCCATACGTAGTAATGGGAAAGCATTGTGATCACGAAAAAACTCGACTTCGAGATTTCAACGGAAATATACGTTTTGAGGTCCCTATAACACGTTTTGACTATTTTCGAAATGATGTCTGTGTGTGTGTGCGCGTGTGTATGTGATTGTGGACGCTCTAAATCAAAAAGTACTTGCCATATCGTTACCAAACTTCATATATAACACTTTAGCATGAGCACAAAGAACTGATTAGTTTTTGGACAATAACGGTTAACCGAAAGTCGAGGTTTATTCGAAACCGGATTCGGTTTTTGAGATATTTCTCCGTTAAAACATCATTATTGTATATACAATTCTACACAAAGGTTACAGAGAATGTAATTTCCTACAATTTTCATTTCAAAGAATTTTCCACTCATACTCTTGAGGATGAGCCCTCCCATCAGGACGCCAAATGATATGCTGATATTTTCTATGCTGAGGTAGCAATTGAATCATCCGGTATATTTTACAAATATCTGCTACAATGGCCACACGATGTAGCCTAAACCTAATGATAAGATCTGATATATCTTGATGTAGCTTAGGGCCTTTGAGAAGGAAATCATTTAAAGAATGGCCCGAACTGGCTCTTGAAGACCCATCAAAAACAACGCGTACTTTAGTGGTGCTACTAGAAGGTTTAAGTACCACATGATGTGGGAAACAGTATTCCCCGGACCCTCATGGTGTAGGTGACATATGTCCGAGTTTCAGATACTCTTCCAAAAAAGTGGTATATTCTATCTTGAACTCAAGATTGTGCTGAAATTTGCGTTCCAGATTCATAAATCTTCGAATAGCTTGTGGTTTCGAATCTCCTAACACTAATGGCTGATTCAAATCTCTTAGTAGCAATGGCACAACATAGGTACCGTCTTCATTACGATAATGCAAAGATTCAAATTGTTTTTCTGCATATGCATCTTCAGGTAAAGGAGCATGAATACTGGGTACTTCCTCTACATTCCAAAATGTCTTCAATGATAAATTTAGATCAGTTTCGACTGATGCTAAACAAGTTGTGATGCTATCACACGAAATTGGATTATAGAAATCGGAATTATTGGTCCAATAAGAATATACACAAAAACTGAAGGCTCATCTGTTATAATATCCGAGTATACATAAGCACCTAGTAATAAATCAATACGTCCTGGTTTATCAAAGTCAGGATCTGCTAGATTAAACGAATGAAATTTTTGACAAACAGTACCAGGGATTAGAAAAGTTGGTTGCTGTGCCGTTATTTTTGAAATAACTATTGCAGAAATATTAATATCACTGCCGCCCTGGCGTGGCCTCAAAACGAACGAAGTAATACCCTTTCTCGATGAAACAGAAGTGCCTGATAATCCCAGGCAATTAATGTGAATATTCTTACGAGGAAGCCCTAATCGCTGTTGACAATGTGTAGTGACGAAACTGGCTTGTGACGCAGGATCAATCAATATTCTAACATTTTCTAGAGAACCAGTGAATGTCTTGATAAAAGCCCTAGCAGTTCCTATAAGTACAAAGGACGGCTTGGATTCACTATGATTAGCTGTACATGACATTGTATTAATGCCACGTCCATTCGAAGAAGAAGAGATGACGTTGACTCTTTCCAGTTACTAGATTTGACATGCAACGATTTAGTGTCTGTTATCACAGAATTAGCATTTGAACTATTGTTAGACTTGTTCCGCGTACACAATAATGAATGATGCCTACAAGAACAATATCTACACACCTGCTTTGAAAGACAGTCTTGGGATTTATGGACACCACCTAAAGAATTGAAACGTTTTTTTCTTGATGAATTCCTTTCGTTTCACGATGACGAATGTATTGAATTTAGAACATTGATAAAGCCTATGTTGCTCCTCACAAAGCTGACATTTAATCTTTTTTCCGGGCTCACTGTGAGAAGGAGCGACTAAAGAGGTTTTTTGAAACACAGGTTTACTTTGCACAGACCCCTTTGAGTAAGAACCGCCAACAGACTGTTTGCATCCAGATGATCGTAAAATGTTAACATATTTACTTCCAAATTCTAATAAAATATTAACTGAGGGAAAATCTATTCCATGGTTCTCAATCTCAAATTGTTTCTTGGTATTCCTGTCCAAAGATCTAGAGGCTAAATAAAAAAGCATAAATTCGGATAAATCTGGAATTTGCATAGCTAACAAAGCGTTCACTTTCTCCGAAAAGACATCGATAAAATTTTGTAATGCATCAACTGAATCATTTTGGAGACGAGGAAAATTGAATAACTTATCTAAATAAAGGAAAGCAAGTACTCGTTTATTCTCGTACTGCTGTACGAGCGTTTTCCACGCTATGGCATAATTCTCGGAAATGATAGGGATACTCGATACTAAGGTTAAAGCTTGCCCTTTTACACTTGATAAGAGACGATATTTTTCAATGTCCGGTAAACTGGAATTTGAATGTACTAACCTTGTAAAAATGTCAAAAAATTGCTTGAAGTTAGCTAAATGTCCATCAAAACCGGGAATATTAATCATGGGCAGACGTAAAGTACGTGAAGAAAGAGGTTCTTCTTCCTTAACCCTCCGTTACTGTGCTGGGGTGTCTCAAACCCCAGTCTAGGTATTTTAGTAAATTGACATAAGATGGCGCGCGAGTAAGAGTTGAGCTCCAGTGTACCTTCACATCTTCAGTAGTAGATAGCATCCCCATAGGAATCAGTATTTGTCATTCAGCTGTTGAATAGATCAGATGCTATTTCTCTAGCTGGGGTTTCTCAAACCCCACCACAGCACTGACGTTGGAGTTTTCCAGTCTTGAACGTAAGTTAAATTCTATCGTTCTAAGATAGACTTACAAATATAGTAAATTGTTTTTACTAATATATCGAAAAAATTATATAATATTTACTACATAAAGGTATTTGCCATGAAGAAACAGCCTGTAGCTTCAAGTACTTTTGGTTTCATGAATGACACTACTCTTGTGTCATAAGTACCGAAAAAAGATAAGGTAGTACTTCTGTTATCGACTATGCATCATGACACTAAGATTGATGAAAGTACAGGAGAACAGAAGAAACCAGATGTCATTACATTTTACAATATGACAAAAGGAGGGGTTGACACTGTCGACCAAATGTGTGCGTCGTATGATGTGCCTAGGAACTCTAAGCGTTGGCCGCTAACAGTATTTTTTTCAATTATGAATGTTGCTGCTATCAATGCTCATGCAGTTTTTTATTCAAACACTGGAACCTCAATGTCAAGCAGAGAGCTCTTGAAGACATTGGGTCTGAGTTTGATTGACAAGACAATTCGGCAAAAGCAACAAAATATTGGTCGTCTCCCTAGAGAACTGCAAGGCAAAGTGAAACGAAAAACCAGTGGTGAGACAAACCAGCCTCCTCCTAAACGAACAAATCAGCAAGGCAGATGCATGTTCTGTCCACGATCTAAGGACAGAATGACAAAATATCGTTGTCACAATTGTGATAAATTTATATGTTTGGAGCACGTTATCCCTGTGAGGACCGTGTCAGGGGTGACAAAGACTCTGAGTGAAGTCATTGTATGTGTGGCAATGAAACCAATTGTACCTAAGAATACTATGTTAACTATGTTAGCCCTACTTTCTTACCAACTTGATAATTTAGCATGTATTTGTTTTTATTGCGCTGTTCGTATTTGAGAGCGTAAGGTTTCAAGAATACAAATATTGAACCAATATTCAATCACAAATGTCAGGTTCTAATGACTCACATGTATTCGTTAATAGCAATTATTAATAAACTGTTCATTTAAAATCACCATAATATATATTTTGTATTTCTTTATCCATAATTTTCCTTGGGGTTTGTCACACCCCACCACAGTAATGATGTCATTTTTTCCCACCATATAACGGAGGGTTAAAGTTAGATGACACCGACTTTGGAATAACTTGGCTAGCAACAGCATTAATCTGATGATAGTGACATTCGATTCTCTCTTCTACCGCCCATTCTGTCTCGTCAATTGTTAAGTTTAAATCAATTGCTAGCTCTCGCAACTGATCACTCATGCTGACGAAAATTTTATAATCATCTTTCAAGGATGAAAAACGACTGGCAAATAAAGATAATTCATTCCGATTCGAAACGACCGTATCTGACAATGCATAAAGTCCTTCAATCGTACGTATCGTGGCTTCACGTCGCGATTTAGCGAGAGCATAATTTCGCTTGAGTACACGTAACGTCCGTGTTACACTGCCTGATTCCTTTTCACTGTCTCGTAACATAGTGAGGCTTAACTCTCGTTAACCAATATATAAAATACAACACCCGATAGTTTTCAAGAATACAAAGATATATATCCAACTACAGAATCAAATGATACAATTTCAAGATACTAAGATACATATAGATACATTTACATTTACATAAATACCCTGCAAGCCGCTAGAAGCGTTTGGCAGGGGGTGTCACAACACCAAGTGAAGTCTAGCTAATTCCTCTGTTGGATTGTCTTATCGCGTCTGGGAAAAAGGATCGGTAGTATTTCTCTGTTCTAGCGGTAATTTCGAGATATTTTCTCCTGCACTGTGATCTAACATTACGTTCACTAACACCGATGGGGACGACTATGCCGCGTACGTCTTCAACGAATTCGGAACTTTCAAATTTTTCAAATAGTTTCCTCTTGTATTCAATTCTTCTACTCTTCAACGTCTGCCATTTCAGATCTCTCAATAACTCTGATACACTCGCATCATACCGATATTCTCCTTTTACAAATCTAGCCGCTCTACGCTGAACCATTTCGAGCTCTCTAATTAGGCCCTCCTCGAAAGGGTCCCAGACGGCGCAACAGTATTCCACGATGGGTCGTATTAGGGAAAAGTATGCGATTTCCTTCACATTCGAGGGGCATCCCCGCAGGACTCTCGAGGAAAACCCTTGAATTCTGTTTGCCGATGCTATAACGGTTTTGATATGCTCTCTACTAGACAAATTGCTACTGAGAATTACTCCTAGGTATTTGTAGCTATTGAAGTATTTTAGCTTTAGTTCAGATATTTGGTACGGGTAACGGTTGAAATTCGTGGAGCGCGTGAAGTTCATTGCGGCGCATTTCTTTATATTCAGATCGAGTTGCCAATCTTTACACCATTTCGTGATAGCCTGAAGGTCCTTTTGCAAATTCTCCTGATCGTGTATTGTGTTGATTTCTCCATACACAAGTGTGTCATCCGCGAAGAGTCTAACTTTACACTTTATATTATCCGCTAAATCATTTATATATATCAAGAATAACTTCCCTGAGGCACGCCGGAAGTCACTTTGACGACGTCTGATGCAACTCCATCGAGGACTACTCTCTGGGTTCTATCGGAAAGAAACGAGGCGATCCAATTTACAATTTTCTCGTTAATTGAATAAGCCCTTAATTTTTGCACTATTTTCACGTGAGAAACGGTGTCGAAGGCTTTCCTAAAGTCTAAAAATACTGCATCAACTCCTATTCCTTTATCCGTTGCTTTCACAATATCTTGTGTGAGTAGAGCTAACTGAGTCTCGCATGACCTGCCTCTCCGGAAACCATGCTGGCTACTGTTAAGCGCTTCTTTGCTTTCGAGAAATCGCATTATTGAGCTACCGATAATGTGCTCAAAAACCTTACAGAAGATTGACGTCAACGATATAGGGCGGTAGTTTTCCACTTTTAATTTACTTCCCGTTTTATGTATTGGTGTAACGTGGGCTGTTTTCCATATCAAACGAACTACACCCTCATCTAAAGAATTTCTGAATAGAAGCTTAAGGTACGGAGCTAATTCGTTTGCTAACGAGTTTATAATGAATGCAGGTATGGCTTCAGGCCCTGGCGATTTTCTTTTGTGGACCTGACTTAGTAATTTGACGATACCGCTTTCGGATATTTCTATGTCGCTCATATTTGAGTCTATACGAGTAGGGAAATCAATGAAATCACCGCTGTCTATTGTGAAGCAATTTTCGAAGAGCCGATTTAACATACTAGCCTTAGTAAATGAATCGTGTACACTTTCACCGTTGTCTGTACGTAGAAGAGGTACTGTGGACTGACCTCCTCGCAAAATGCTAGATTTGGCGTCGAGGGTAAGTCCCTCTGATACGCAAGAAACTCACTGGCAGTGGGATAAACGTTCTATAGTAACTCAACCGTGCAGGCTGATATAAATTGGAATGATTTAATACACTTCATAGATTATTTAGAAATATTAGCGCAAAATACTTGAATAAGAAAGAGATTTGAGTTCGGGTCGCGTAGTATAAAGTAAATTGCTTCGCGAGCCGCACAAATGTATCGCGCGGGCCTCATGCGGCCCGCGGGCCGCGAGTTTGAGACACCTGCGTTAGGCCACGGCAGCCAGTGGGGGAGGAGGGAATAGGGGAGAGAGTCCTGAAACTACGCGCCTGCGCACAACGGTCATTTTCCGATCACTTGCTAGGTCGCGGTAATCAGTGAGGGAGGGGGGGAGAGAGTCCTGAAACTACGCGCCTGCGCACACCGGTCATTTTCCGACCACGTGTCACTTAATTACGACTTTAGAAGATTATTTTAATATATATATATATATATATATATATATATATATATATACACACGCACACACGGGTGTATCAGAATACCCCGAAATATTTAGTAGGGTTATACAGGAGACCTAAAAAACCATTTTCAGATAAGGAATGAGTGGTCGGAGAAGCCTCTGCTATGCGCCAGAGAGCATTGAATTCAACGCGTTGAGGTAGCTGCCAGAACGGAAATGGTTGAAATGTAAAAACAAAAAATATCTTTTGAAAAGAAATGTTTACATTTTTAGAAGCACTTGTAGCATGCGTTTACATGTTCCAGTGACAAAAACGATGTCAGCAAGTTCCGCAGTTGTGTACTGAGCCATGCTAACCACTTCAGTTGTAAACGTCAAATGTCGAGTAAGCAGCATTAGCTGACTCGGACAACGTCATAGTAGCTACGAGGTCTGAAAGGGGAAGAGGGGTGGAATGTTTGAGAGTTTGTTTGCCTCCAGGTATACTTGAGGGTTTGTCTATCTTCCAAGCGCAACTTCGACGTTTGGTGTTCTGTTGTGCATAACAGAGGCATTGCCGGCCTCTCATTTCCTATCTCAAAATGTTTTTTTAGGTCTCTTCTATAACCCTACAAAATATTTCGGGGGTATTCTGATACACTCTATATTTAGGGCAACTAGGAGTTGAAGGAAACCCAGTGAGCACTTACCGGAAAGAGAGCCGCTGGGGTGTTGGAGACATTTGTAGACGTTTTTGAAGCTATCGGGATGATCCCTTTGTCAGCACAATAGACACACAACTTGAGTCTCTCTTGTGCTGACGAAGGGATCATCCGGATAGCTTCAATAACTTCTACAAATGTGTCTCTCCAACACCCCAGCGGCTCTCCTTCCGCTAAGTGCTCACTGGGTTTCCTTCAACACCTAGTTGCCCTAAATATCTTCATTTACCTTTCCTCATCCGTAGTATTTATATATAGGTATATAAGAAACTCCTACTTACGGGAAATATAAAGCAGGATATCCGCAAGAAATTGATAAAATGCTATCTATGGAGTATAGCTTTGTATGGAGTATAGCTTTGTATGGAGTATAGCTTTGTATACGGCAGAAACATGGACGCTAAGGAAAAATGATATTAAATACTTGGAAACTTTCGAAATGTGGACATGGAGAAGAATGCTGAAGATAAAATGGACAGAAAGGGTGAAAAACGAGGAAGTACTACGAAGAATAGGGGAGGAGCGAATTATTATACAGACTATCAGAAACAGGAAGGCGAACTGGATTGGACATTAACCGAGGAGAGACAGCATGATCAAAGAAATGCTAGAAGGAAAACTGGATGGAAAAAGAGAAAGAGGTACAAAAACGTTTCAGCTGATAAACGACTTGAAAGGGAAAGAGAGCTATCAAGACATGAAGAAGACTGCGGAAGACTGGAGAACCAAGTTTAACCATGAATAATCACGGACCTGTCTACGGACAGATTACCTATGATGATATATATATATATATATTTTTTTTTTTCCTCGATGCAAAAGCTTCACAGCATAACTTGATCGCTAGCCAATTTCAAAATCTCGTAGATAGCAAATACATTTTATCTTCAGATTTCAACTCGGGTACGAAACTTAGCGTCGATATATTTAAAACATTTAGATATATAAAATGATAAACACTTCCTTCTAATTGCCCCAAAAATATATTTAAAACTGTTGACAATATCTGGTTCTCAATTGGCCTCGGAGAATATATCAATGCTTTAAAGGCTCAAAAGATCAAAATTTCAAACAACTTCATTGCTATTCTTGTAATTAAAATCCACTCAGCCTTAAAACCAAAGATATAGAAAACGTACTCTGACTCTCCGTTCTCATTGTCATTAAATTGCTAAATAAAATCCCTTCCGCATTTCACCGCAACTAAATTCGTACAACGGCTTGAACAATGTCAAACCTGCACTTGCTATAGTATCAGAGGATGTTATTTTCTCCCTTACTCTCCCTCTGCGCTTGTTTGAACGCAATCCTACTTTCAAAGGGGAATGCCAAATCCTCTTTCCACTTCCTGCGGTCATGCCTCTTTCACTTTCACTTCTACTCTGCTCTCCGCCCCTCATTCCTTTATATCCACCGTTTGCCGGTCTACGAGTCGCATTCAAATTTTTGTGATCTCTTATATAGATACTCGAAAAGTATTTTTTAGAATAAATAAGTCTTGTTTGCGCAGCAGCATGTCGCTTTTACAGAGCGTTATATTTTTTCAACGAGATTTTTAACAAGCACAAGGTTATTTTCTCCTACATTCTCTAAGAAATACAGCCGATCTTCAAATAATGTCAACCATTTCTATGTATACTCTGCTCAGTATGATAAAATGCCTAAGTACGACATTTCATTCGTTTTCGCTCCACCGTCTAGGCTCCAGAGCCAGTAACAGACAGACAGACGGCATTGCGAAAACCACTTTTCCGGATTCAGCGACACCTAAAAAGTGTATTTCTGTAAAAATCTCGAGGTCGAATTTTTTCGCGAAAACAATACTTTCTCGATACTTCGTATGAGAAAGTAAAAATCGGTAAAACATAAATTGTACAAACTTTCTCATATACTAATGCGTCGTTTAGTTATCTTTAGAAAATGAATATCGTATGAGCCTGTTTTTAGAAAATCCAATTTTCGTTTAAGTTGCCCAAGAATAAACTAGCCTTATATTCATTCAATGAGAGAAATGAAATTCGTAGTATAATTGTAGATGTATACTCAACTAACTACGAATTTTGATCAAAATCGTTAGAGCCGTTTCTGAGAAAATCGAATTGTTGTTAAAAATGCGTAGGATAAACTACTCTTAATTATTGAGCAATGTCAACCATTCCAATGTATACTCTGCTCAGTATGATAAAATGCCTAAGTACGACATTTCATTCATTTCCGCTGTACCGTTTAGGCTCCATAGCCAGTAACAGACAGAGAGACAGACAGACGGCATTGCAAAAACCACTTTTTCGGATTCAGTGTCACGTTAAACGTATATTTCCGTAAAAATCTCGAGGTCGAATTTTTTCGCGATAGCAATATCTACTTTCTCGATACTTCGTATGAGAAAGTAAAATGCAAATATAGTAAAGATTTTACAGTATTCACCGCACTCTATTTACATTTATTTTTGTTGAATAACCCTTGTGATTTCTATAAAAAATTGTTAACTACATAGTAAATTTTGGTGGTATACTCACGAAAAAGTTAAAACAAGACCTGTACCAAAGTTCTTCCCGAGTTAATTATGCTCTTCAGAACGTTTTAATTACAGAATACATAACATATGTAATAATTTATATATTAGTGGTATCATCAAGTGGTAGAAAATTATATTAATGAACCTATTCAATATTAAAATTGCTGTAGTCATTTAAAAAACTAAATATTATATTTAAATTTTGGAAAGCTAATTCACAAAATTTTCATTAATGCTACGCATCAAGGTCAAAGTGCTTAGTGAGACCTCTCAGTAACAGTATTTATCTTATAGAGAAGTTTTGTTTCAAATACAAGATGAATTCCCATCCAAAAGATATATTTAAGAATCTTGAATTTCAACATAAATACTACCGTTCAACGTTTCAAACCACGATCCTAATGGCTCTTAACGGCACTAATGATGATATATTTTCGAATTTCTTGAAAAGAGGATTTCCCTTTCCAAAAATTTTCCTAAAAATTTTCATTTCACGCTATAAAAATAAGTATTAACGCCCTTCGTGGAAAATCAGGATTCGTGATTTCTCATGAATGAAAATAGCTTTCCTTCATTGGTCGACAAGTGATCTATGATGTGATTTTATTGACGTTCAACGATTTATGTTTCATATCCAAACAACTCGAAGAGTTTTTCTGTAGACTAAATCGAAACGTTACAACTTCATTTTTATCATCAGTAAACGTTTCCACATTGAAGCGATCACTCAATATAAACTTATGAAATAATCATTTGTTTAAATTTTCAGTGGACTTGGACATCAGGCGGTGGAGTTCTGTACAAAATAGTAAGCCAAGTACGTGAAATTTTGAACGCATACTTTGTAAACCTCTCAATGTGACGCCTCTAAAGCTATAATTCCTTAACAATATAAGGCCGAATTTAAAAAAAAATGCTACAAAACCTTATCCCACGAGCATTAATTCATGGAACTTTTTTAACATATCGGATGTGAAAATTACCTATGCCCAGACCTTGCAAGCAATCCTACGGAAATAGCCAAGAGTTCGTTGTGGTACGGCTACAATTCTCATTATGGAAATTAGGACGGGGGAAAGAGAGCAAAATCCTAGAGGATACGTTCGCATAATGGAATTAGGTCAGTCATTGAAATCATATGCTACCCTTGGCATTACGACGATGGAACTGACGACACAATCGCAAGAAGACGAGCTGGTATGCATAATAAATGGAAAATGCCATTTGATACATCTCACCTATAAATGCATGATGATGAAGTCTCGCACAGAGTTTCGGTATAAATGAGAAACCTGTTGCACAACGTCTGTCTAGAATCGCACGAGATCCCATGGGTAGAAAAAATGCTAGCGACACTACTGGCTGAAGATCAGTTTTTCCTAAACCCTATCATCACAAGGTTATTTTTTCCGAGAGACCCAGATTCCATTATTTTGTAAACCAGATATATTTATTATTTATTCCGAGAGACTCATAGCAAAATAATCCTTTGTATACATTTGAATATAATTTTAAAATCGATGCGTCTGTGGTAATATGTCACACGCACGTTCAAGAAACGGCATATGAAATATCAAATAGTACATCATTTACAAAATAATAAATAGAAACACCTTCAACAGTCGCGTTTTTAACTGACTTATTTTCGTCATTTAGGAACGTCAACATTAATTACGATCATTTCAAAGGCATTCTTGGCCAAAAGTGAAATTTTCTAGTAGTCTATAAATTCGGTCTGGAATGTTAAAAGCAGTTTTTAAGGGCTCTTGATCGCATAAGAAAAAAGAAAATGCGGAAAAACTTTGTACACAAATATTTAAGTTCGTAATAAAAAAGCCGTTGTCTCTTTTTTGTTATGACTGAGGAGATTTACAATTTTAACTTGAAATTTCTTCTAAGTATTAATTTTTCATGTCATGTACGAAAACTGACTAACAATTATTTGAAACATTCATTGGTTTCAAAATAACATATTGATCGTAATTCACGTAACCTAAACCTATATCGTGGTTTGAAGCTACTTTTTTCATCATTTATTATGAAAAAACAAGATCTTTAGCATAAAAATTCAAAAATTTTTCACATTCTTTTTGTTCAAATATTTCAGAAAATCCATCGCCATAGTATTTCATAAATAATCAAATCCAAAGTAATTTTTTTCTTTTAAAGTTTTTATGCGTCATGAATTAATTAATACAAAAACGAAAAGTGTTGAATATTTGTAATGAATCATGCTTTTAAAACACGGTATTTGGGTCAATAAAATTGAACCATGCTTTATACACACTAGGAAGCATCGCAATTTGTCCTTCAATCCAGGTTACATGAAATGTACGCAAGATGGTTTAGGATGAAAAGCTTTACCGGCATATAAAGTGACAACATGTAGTGTTCCATCTTGTTTAATGGTTAAAAGATATTTAGGAGTCCATGAAATGTTTCTCTCAACCGGAAATTTTAACAGAATACTAGAAAAATTTTCTTGCTTATTTAAAGAAACCCGTTTCCAAAATTCAAAAAGTCAAAATAACCTGAGACGAAGATAATAAAATGAAGTTATTATAATTGATGTGGAACTATCCAAATGTCGTAAAACTTATAAAGAAATACAAATTGTAAAATTCTAAAAGCCTTTCCCAGAAAACGCTTTTTTATCAGTGACTTTTCGATAATGGCGCTGTTTCTTGCAATAAAATTTCTAAATGTCATTGTCAACAATTAAAACCGTGCCGTCTTTCCTCGATCCCGAGAAAAGTTTTTTCAACCTCATTTTATTCTCGCCCATACCATTTTTTTCCAAAACTTTCAGAAGTGATTTTATATCAGATAAAGGAAAACCAAACGAATTAACCAACTACACCCGATAATACTGATTTTTCCGTTTTCATTGATTCTCACAGAAACCAAATCATTCACCAATAAAGAAAAACGCTTTTATCTTTTCCGAACTTTTTTCTAAAAAAAACAAGTTAGGTAAGCGAACAACGTATCACAAATTGACGCATTTCTTGCAATGGAGTATGTATTAGAAAGAAATGATATACCTGTACGTAAGGGAAATAGCGTTTTCAAGTTCTTTTCTTCCTCATAAATAATCCATTTTCTTTCTATTTAAAAAAATTGCATGCACACGTAAGGAAATTAAACGTTTGTTTGTGAGACTGTTTATGTTAGCAACAATGGAGGAGTAACCATGCAAGAAATTTTCCAAGTTCTACTCGAATTAAGATATTCTTGTTTGATTTTCTCGATAACGGCTACTCCTACGATAAAAATGTATAGGAAAGGAAATACTCCTATTTACTAGTTCTACAACTTTTATTTGAAAGATATTTTGATGTGACTAATATTTTAGGAGATATAACGAAAATTTATTTATTTCTCACCAGTAAAGTTGTACCCCTGATTGGCGCACGTAATTCATTTTTGCGATTTTCTTATTATATTTCATTATAAGTCCTTAATATTAAATTTCATGAAAATCCGTTAGGTAGAAGCCGAGAACGAACATGCGGACGGACGGACGGACGGACGGACAGACCGACGATAATAGGCGCTCACGCTGGAAGCGAAACGCGCCTAAAAACCGCTCATTCGCTCGGTTTGTTTGCCCGTACCTCCTCCTACAACTTGCAAAATCCAAATTTTCAGAATAGATTTCTTCATATGAGGGCTAGACATGACAAGAATGTTGTGGATCCAGGATTAGCTGCTTGGGATCAATCGGCAATACTCGATAAAAGTGCAGGCTGCTACAACTGTAAGCAACAATGCATCGCATCTGCGATTCTGTACTCCAGCAGAGAGATAGCAGTCCGTGAAAAAAGCGCCTTATGCAACTTTCTCTATAATTCTTACCTCAATATTTGAATGGGGAATAAATTCAATTGTTATGAATGAAAAATAAAATTAAGAGAAATGGTTTGCGTTGCTCATATAGCACGTCACAACATTTAGTCAAAGCGTTTTTGTCAATAAAAATGTTTATAATATCAATTAATGCTGACAAATGTTCCAAATTATATAAGATTATACTCACAAAAAGAATAAAAATGTTTATAACATCCATTAATGCTGACAAATACGCAAAATTACATAAGATAAAAGTCACAGAAAGAGTGGCCAAAATGAAAGTTCCCTATACCATTTACTAGTCATGAGCATCCTTTAGTTGATGAGTAACTAATATTCACGTTTGATGCGATGATAAAGTATTATTTAAAAGCATTTTGTTTTCGTACAAATTTTAAGAAAATCCTTGAAGAGATAATCTGGAAATCCTAGTAATTTAAGTGTGGCAGATCTGACGAACTGGACTAATGCATTCATGAACTGGAGCGGAGATAGAAACATTTTTTCCTCCAACACATCAAAACCTCTTAAATAACCAAGATAGTTCAGCCGTCACAGATAGTTACTACTATATATATTGGCTAAAAAAGACAGGTTTCTTAATCTATGGGTATGACATATCGTAGAACAATTAAAATAAGTAAAATATATATACACACCAATTGATTTTCCGTTTACCAAGACCGTAATATCCCTTCCATCATTTTAAATTTATTTACATTAAGTTAATTTTTAATTAAAATCCTTAAAATTCATAGTATTTTGTGAAGGAAGTGTAATTTATTTCATGAAGTCCCTTAAATTCAATTTAGGAATTAGCACACCGGTGGACCTTAGCCTCGAGACGAGGAAAGAAGCAGAGAGGAAACTAGCTGGAAAAGAGATAGTGGAGCATAAAAAGCCAGACCCAGCGCAGCCTCCATTCTACGCTGACCTTCGTGTCAGTGTCCCCACTGGAGTAAGCCTCTTAGCAGTAGCACTCACCCTCACCACGGTCATCATATGCCTCAAGAAAAGTGAGTTTCTTCTAAAAGAGTTCACGATTTTCTGTGTGCGAGTTATGTACATAGGAAACCCTCGCTTAACACGGTTTTGCTAAACTCTCTTTCGTTAAAATGCGCGGTTCTACTTCAGGTCATCGCGCTTAATTCCTCGTAGCCCAATTTATCGAAAGAAAAACTCATAGCAGATCAAATTAATAGCAGCCTAATTCATCTAAAACCAAAAATAAAGCATTGCATACCACTGAAATTATGTTAGAAGTTCTGTTTTCCACGGGATTGTAGACTTGAATGGATATCAACGTGCGTTCAAAAACCAACATTCTTGCAATGAATGTAAGTAAGCGGTCAAGTCAAAGGCATAGTGTCATTGCTAATGATAGGCCCCCGTCTGTACTTTTCTTTGGGGTGAGGTGAACGGGACATATCGGTGAAAATTTAAACCGATTTTTTCACGAATGACGCTGTTTACCTACAATCACCCCCCTTATTGTCAGATTGGACCGTCTTGGGGACTCCATTTATAATTTTAAGTTTTTAAATATATTTCATGATTGTTTAATTTTTCTGTATTTCGTTATTTTTATTGAAATATGAACTGAATAAGGCTATATGTAAAAATATAATAATTTTATAGCAACGAATTTAACTTATTGAAATTCATTCTTATAGGAAATGGATACATTTAAGGCGCGGTTTTCCTGGAACCAATTAACAGCACTATGCAATTTCTTCCTCTGTCTGTATGTGTGTGAGTGTGGTGTTTTAGATACGAGTGTTTTAATTCAGGAAGGAAAACTAAAAAAAAAGTTCCTATCAACATGGGTCGGAAAACGCTTCTCAATTGTGCTGCTATCACTTTGTATTAAAGGAAAGACAGGAAAGGTGTGGGTCAAATTTTCAAAGGCCAAAGAATGCTAGGAAAGAGGCAAATAAGTGAGAAGAGGGAACGCACATTAGATGCATTCAAAGAATGAACTGAATATGAGAACATGAAGAGATAGGTACTGGATAGAACATATAGAGTAGTATGTACCTAAAACCTACCAGAAGATAAACTTACAACGAATTTACTCTTTTTAACAAATATGAGCTTAATATTTTCAATTCATTTTTGGATGGCAAATAAGCTTTGCTTAGGGCACCAAATGAGGTCTCTACTACACATACTGTACATATAAATGTATATATTTATGCATATATTGTATTAACTTGCCTAATCGACCCATTTTTTCAGAAGATTGTTTTACAGTAAAACAAGGGTGGAACAAATACGTGGTTTACCCCTTAAAGTAAGAAAGTTTATTTTCAGAATGAAATACAGTAATACCCAGATTTCCGTTGTCCCTATTTATGTTGTTTCGAAGTTACGTCGTCGATCATTTAGTACCCGTGTACCGATTTACGTTAGTTTTCTTCGAAGTTACGACGTTATCTCGGATTTTTCGGAAAATGGGATAATGTCGGAAAATCATCAATTTTTCCCTTTCCATCTTCTTGAACCTTTTAATGAATTACAATACTTAATTAATATATATTTTTAAAGTATTAAGACAAAAACAATTATATTCACTCTTAAATAAGAAAAGATAGTGTAAAGACAGAATTTTATAATTTGGTTCGGTTTCACCGTATCCTCCTACGTGACACAATTTTTTGGATCATCTCTTTATGCCGATACTAGCAGAAATCTCCTAATCGATAGTCCTCTTTTGTTAACCCCTTACTGTTTTTGTTGTAATATTACGCAACTTCATCCCAACTTCACTGTTTTCGACGTAATATTACGCACGGATGCGGAGCTTCAGTAGCGCACGCAGGATTCTCTCAAGGGGGAGGTCCGAAATATTTGACAAGCACAAAATTTGTATGCAAGTTGTACCAATGTCACGTATTCCATTATTAATTATATTTAATTTAAAACAAAGGGGGTAAACCGTCTCCTATTTCTTTCTGGCGGCGCCCATGAACCTAGATTTAAAATAACGATGTATGTTCCCACATTTTAAAAAAATCACAATTTTCAATTGGAGGGGGGGGTCCAGACCCGGTGGACCCTCCCCCCCCCTCCCCCCCGTGTGCTCGCCAATGAGGAGCTTCACGTACTATTTGTTCATCTATGAATGGAACTTCCCTACGTGGATGGGGAGTTTTTACGCGTATAGTCTCATGAGTAAATATTGGAAGATTAGGAATAAAAAGGCCAAATACTTGAGATGGGGATTTCTGTCTTCCATTCGAACGATGAAACCTTTCATTTGCAATAAAATTTCACCACTCCGAATTCCTTAAAGTGGATGAGGGAAAAGGACCAAACTTGTGCCTACCAGCAGCGCACACAGGATTCTCTCAAGGGGTTCCGAAATATTTGGTAAGCACAAAAGTTGTATGCAAGTTATATCAATATCGGGACCCTGTGGACCCCTACCCCGTGTGTGCGCCGCCGCTGGCGCCTACCTATTCTCCAACCGACAAACCCTCAGTAGTCATTGAAATATACTTACCTATCAGTTAGTCGGCGTATTCTTTCTGCCTACTTTTGCGAATTTATGCCTGCAGCTCGAATGTAACCTAAACGTTTGCTTGGTTGCATAAATACGCGTATACATGATAGAATTCGACGTCTTTTGCGAGTATCAACGTAGATGCAAGCATATTGCAGAGAATTTACTCACAATTTATATAACCTGTTCAGAAATCCTCTTCGCCGGCGTTTCGGGAAAAATGGTGCGCGAGGTACATGAGTAAATACGGTAAATAATATTCAAGGTAAAAATTCCGACGTCTTGCATGAATCACCCCTTTATAACATTCATTCTTATGGGAAAAACGGTTTTGATTTAGGTTTATTTGATTTACGTCGTGATTTTCAGGAATGCATCTTCGACGTAAATCGGGGTATTACTGTATACCGATATTGAAATTTAACATATTTACTGGTATTTTGTTCTGCTCAAACTAGTTTATAAAAACATTTAGTTTTATTCTATCAACATTTGATGATGTCTTCGAATAAGTCATCCAGCGTAAACAGCGACATATATCTTGTCAAAGTAAAAGAGGGACAAAGTTGTTACCTAAAGATTTAAATGCTCTTTCTGTATGGTAAGACCGAGGTTATCGTTTTTAAATTTGTTTAAATGGGTTACAAAGTCAACATGGGGATGTATGTAGTATCACAAAAAACATTTTGTTGAAGCATAAGAGAGGAAATTATGCAGTTTAAAAAATACCTTATAGATCCTCCTCATACTTCAGGTGGAGCAATAATACAGTGGAGGAAATTGCGCAAGTATATCTGGTATATACGTATATATACACACCCATACAGTAGCCCCCCGCTAACTGTGGTGGTTAAGTACCTGGAAAATGTTGAGGTTAGCTAAACTGCATTAGAAACTATAGTAGAATTATAGGATATACTGTGTTAGGGAAACCCACTTCCAGTGGTAGTATAGGGAAGGCCTAGAAAGTGCCAAAGATTAAAAATGAACATATGTACCTCCCATAAATGTATTTATTATAAAACTGAAATGAAGAAAATTAGAGTGCATCACTGTGTAACTATGTAGCAGCCTAAAAGAACTGATCTCTCAATATATAGCCCTCAAGCAGTGCTGATGAAGGAGCGAATCACATGTCCTAAAGGAGATACATGCATGGCCATGGTCCCTTCCATTTAGTCCAGTGTTTCCCAAACTGGGGGGGGGTGTGAGAGAGTTCCAGAGAGGGGAGGGCCGAGGCCATGAGAAAAAATTAATCTTTAATGTCTAATTCACCTGAAATATTTTAAACATACCAGATACATGGGTAAAATAATTACGAGTTAGTCGATCATGAATAATTATGTAAATAAGAGTACAAAGGGTCACATTTATTTCAAACAAAAACATGGTGAGGCATGATGGCTTAGTGAAAACCAAAAGGGAGGCATCATGTCAAAAAGTTTGGGAACCACGGATTTAGTCATTGTGTA
Source organism: Uropetala carovei (assembly GCA_036926305.1). NCBI lineage: Eukaryota > Metazoa > Arthropoda > Insecta > Odonata > Petaluridae > Uropetala > Uropetala carovei. Next base: position 3,336,976 of record JAXCHB010000006.1, read on the forward strand.
AACAGGATTTACTTCATAAACATCATTTATTAGTTTGTTCATGCCAAAATAAAGTTTGTATGTCTTAACATTCGTTATTATAAGCTCACCCCTGTGCCATTCCCTGTGGCTACATTAAAATTTCCATCATGAAAAGTTAATACAGTTATGAATAAGAGAATAAATTGTTGAATTAAACATAATAGTAGTTATGGATGTTCTTCTGTCAAAATATATCAAGTTTATTTATGAAATTCAATAAAACATAATAGTAGTTATGGATGTTCTTCTGTCAAAATATATCAAGTTTATTTATGAAAAATTATTGCAGCAAAAATGAATGAGTAGGTGCCTGAAACCACAGTATACATTTACCTAACCCTTGATAATGAAAACCACAATTGGCAAGGGATGACTGTGTGTTTGTTATGGATTTGCCTATGAGATTTCTTCCATATTTTAAAGCTTGTCCAAGTTCAGATGGGCAGGACTTTTGTCAACAATCAAAGCGACATTGATCTTCTTGGATAAAAAGCGGTTATCCAATGCCGTTACACAATTAGTAAAAATATTTCCATCATGCAAGACTTTTTATTTACTTCGTATTCCACTGGTACTTTCTTAACGTTCTTAAAGCGGCGAGGATTTAGCAGGGGGAGGGATAGGTGAGGTAGTAGGATTTTCAGTACTGGTGGATTCATAGAAAATTTTGGTAGAGGTGGTGATGGGTTTTGAGAGAAAAAATGGACATTAAGAGAAAAATAGTGGATTGGTAAATCCTGTCTCAACTGCCATTTTGTGTTATCCAAAGAATATTGCATGGATTTATTTTCTTAGGACAGAAAAACATTTTTATGTTAAACAGTATTTCGTTTAGCATTAAGCAAATAAATATACACTTAAAAGGATATTCGCCAGAGCCGACTATGTATGCATTTCGTGGTAACTGATATTTCATGTTATCCATTTTTGCATTAAGCAGTTTCCACTGTGTGTGTGGGTATGTGTATCTATATATACTAGTAGATGGTGCTTACATTCTGCAAGCATTTCAGCCTTTTCTGAAAACATGGGGAGAAGCCAACCCCCTAAAATTTACATTTTTCCCATTGGTTGTGACCAAAAACCTATAATCGTGCCTAATTTCAAGCTTCTAGCTCATCTGTAAGTGCCTTATAATCTGTATCCTCTTCCTCCTCCTATGTAAGAAGCAGCTATATATTATAAATATGCACATGCTTGAGATATTCATTAAAAATGCAATATTTCAGAATCAACAGCTCCAACTGTAGTAGAGGAGACAACCCCAAATCAGAATACAGAGGTCAAGGTTCAATATTACAGTGCATTGGCAAGGGATCAACAGGGAGTTGAGATGCCAAGACCACCTGGCTCTCCTCCACAGGCACAGGTGCCATGTGGACAGGGACATATCCCAGGTGAGATTCAAATTAGTCATCATCAATGTAAATAATAAATGTACACTTCTCAAAAAGTTATGTTTTCTCAAATTGTGGCTTTACTAACCTGGTGGATGTCAATTTCAGAGAAAATCTTATCATTGCAAAGTATAAACATCGATTAAATATAAAATATTTTTACATATGGTAAAATGAAATATTATTTTCTTATTTTAGAATATGGAGAAGATATATACCCATATGCAACTTTTCAAGTCCAGAAGAGCAATGATCAAACAAATCAAAGAGGTTTCCAAACATTTGTCTATCAGGACACTCGAATAATGGGGGGAGAAACAATGGCTGGAAGAGAGGTATGTTTTTTAACTTGATATCCTGATATAAACTTTGACCCAATGATTCCTCAATTTTGCAAACTTAGCTTTTATGCTTTGAAAATGTGCTACATATGCAAAATGAATGGAGAGTTGCTACAAACTTATTGATCTTCGTTCAAAATAACTGATTCTAAAGAGAAAAAGTGTTCATCTAATGGCATTCAATCAAAAGATATACAGAACACTTATGCCTTTAAAGGTGCTAAAGCTCAAAATGATTATTTTCTCCAACTTTTATTTACATACTTTAACTATGAGAGTTCTGCATATCTTTTTACCAATACTGATGACTATACAGAACTATACTGATGCTGTATGCAATTAATTTGTTTATTGCTTAGTAGTTATCTAATTTGCTTATGACTGCAACTTCCTTTGAACTATGTAGATTATGCTTCATGTAAAATCAACCTTATAGTCTTTGAATAAATTAATAATAAGGTATAATTGCAAAAAGTGCCATGAAAAGGCTATCTGCATGAAGAAGGACATTATTTCCATATAATTCCCTTAGCAACTTATAATTTGATTAGCCACAAAACTAAGCACCTTCAAGCTAATAAATGTTTGTCATCCCAAATAATGTTTTGAACTCTAAAAAAGCTTCTTGTATGAACAACTAAGTTATATAATTCATTAGATTACAAATAGAAAATAAGTACTTAAAAGTAAAATAGTTTGTGCACGTTTGTTTATCTTCGAAGGTCATTCAATATTTTTAGTGTTCCCTTACCAGTTAGTGTATGTAGTGAGGTAATTCTTTCAATGGGAATTTTTTGGCAGGTCCATGAGAAGAGCATGAGCGAAGGTGTCATGCATTATCTCATCTAAACTTATTTCGATAGAAAGGATAAACAAGTTATCAAAAGGACAAGTTGCAATCTCACTTACATGTTGTTATTCCACCCTCATGAAGAGGTGTTTGCTTATCAGTACTCCTCGGGCCAGAGGCATAAACTGAGGAGGAAGTTGGGTCTGAAGTCCTAACTGTTGTGATGAGCAAATTTATCAATAAAAGTGTTTACAGCTGAAAAGAATTGTTATTTTGAAAAAAGTGTTAGATGGCCTACTTCCTCTAACCTTGTATACCATTAACCTTAATGCCTACTTTATATCAGATCATAGGTTAATATGAAATTACAGTCTTCATAATTATATTAAATAAAGAAATATAATTTCAAACATACCCAAAACAAAAATAATTTCATGAAATTTAGAATGATTGGGTATTGTAAAATACTGCTTCAGAAGTTTACTTCACCAGTAAAATTCAAGTCTAATGATTAAGTAAATAAAACTTCTTTATGTACTCTTCCACATTTTAGATGAGTTAATTTTATGTGCAGATCATTCATCATTAGAAAACAACTTTTTAAGATGAGTCTCCCACATGAAACCAATCAAAATATATTTTACTTCATCAAAATAACCATCTATCATTCAAATAAACACATCATATGGCCATAACATGATAACCAGGCTAACTATAGCAGAAGAATACAAGAATATTCATAAAAAGAGGCTATGTAACAAAACCCTTGAAAGAATGGATACCAAACCTGGGGTAAACATTAAGATAATGGAAATGACAATGAAGAGTTTTATTTAGACACTGGATGATAACAAAAAGGAAATTTCCTACTCGAGGTATTCTTAAATGAGGTTGGCTAGTATTTCACTGAGCATTGGTTTCTGGAGTAAAGTTATAGGAATTGCAAACAATAATAAGGATATGACCTATAATACGAATGAAAAATTTAGAATAATTTTCTCTTATGACAAATAAATGTTTAAAATCTACGACCACGTCTACTGGAAATTAATAATATGGTATGTGGCTCAAAAACAATGACTAAACTCCATAAGGGTTTCAATGCCAATTTTACCAGCAGACTTAAAAAATCATAGTCTAAATTAATGATTTGACCTAGGAAATTGTAGCTTAATAACCAAATTATCCCAATGCTGTAATTGCTGATTCCTTTGCTTATAAAATGAGATATGCTATCCTAAAAGAATGCAATGGTTTGAGATCAAGTTCCTTTTCCAGATGCTTCAGCTATGCAATTTCAGCTAAATAAATATATTCATATTTTTTCCTTTTATCACCTAGATTTTTTCTTAAATTCATGAAAGGAATCTTTACTTTCCTGAAAACCATGCAGTTTTATTCCAGTGGCATGCTTTAAACTTCTTTGTTGGTGGGCATCTGCGGGAATTGGTTGCACAATTATAAAATGCAAATACTGCATGAAAAGCACTACCAACCATTCATTTAAGCCTATGGCTTATTTAAAGCTAGAATATCTTTGTTTGTTGCCTCCTAAATAAAGTTAGTTAGCAGCCTTTGCACATGCAATACATGAGCCTCTTTGATTGGATGGGCTGTTTTTTTTACAATTGGGTGTTTGCCTTTATTGAAATTATACTCAAAATAATTTTTATATTTAACCAAATGCATAATGTATTATTTCAAAATTAGCACAAGATTTCCACATCTAAAAGTTTCACTTAGTAAGTAGAGGTATTATGAATGCACTTCAAATAATTATCTAAGTATGAAACATTGTGGCATCATCTGCTAGCCAATATGTTTATCTGCTTGTATATACCTACTCTCTTGATCCATGTGCAATTGTATCAGGAAATTTAGATCATGTCATGGCAAAGTCATTTCCCTTCAGTCATTATTAATTTACCAGTGGCTTTATTCTTACAAATTGATTCCTTTTAATGCTGCTGAAATTAGCTGAATAAAAACAGAAAGGTAAGGAGATATTTGCAACTAAGTACTGTCTGAAGGGTATAGCATGAGACTGTTTTGTGTCATAACTAAATGTTATAAAACCAGTTAGAAAACAGATACTAAATAATTTTAAACATAAAGAGTAAATGAGTTCACTATGAAATTTTTGTCTCTGCGACTAACAACTATAATGAATTCAATTTCAGAATGGATGAGATTTTCTTGAGAAAAAAATTCTTTTAATCAATTGTTCTTTGTTAATTACTCTTTTATCTAAAGTCATTTAGTCATTGGCCAAGCAACATACGAGCTGATCCTACATATATATACCAATATTACATTATATCTCAATTGTCAGGTAGTCATTAACCCTACAAGTGCCAAGCACCAATAAATTCAACGGTATGCAACCTGCTGTAGTGCAAGAGTGGAAATTTTCAATTCTTAAAATATTCTCTTTTTACTAACATCAGGTGACATGTTTTACTGTTTTGTTAAATTTTTGCATCTGTAGTATTTTAGGACAGCCTATGCCAACAGATGACCATTTGTTTATGCCCATGCGAAATTTAAATTGTGAAAAATAGTATCTCATAAGTTTTTTTGTCTGATGAAAGTGAACTATTAGCTAGAATTTTTTAAGAAGGAAGCAATATTACTGATAATGATGTTGGAGAAATGAGTAGATGTAGCTTGTATTCCAATTTGGAGAACATAAGTGTCGTTGATGAAGAGAAGCATGTGGATAGGGTGGAAATGAGTCACCAAACAATTTTTGGAAATAAAATACCACTGCAGTTTAAGCATGATTGTCTCCATAATGCAAAGGAACAAACAGGAATTAACTTATTTGTACCTATGCAAGATGCTGAGAAGCACAGGGAGAAAGTTGTTCCACTAAAAATTATGATTTTTTTAGGATTTCTCCTTTATACCAAGAACTAAAAATAAAAAATATTCCTTAATTTTTATGAAATTTGGTAAAGAGAGAAAGGATATAAATTAATATTTCTATATATCAGATTTATAAGTTGGCATTACTTCTTTAAATAATTTTGGCCAAGTATAAAATAATTAGCATGAAAATTATAAGATGATAGTTTAGAACTTTTATAAGTATTAAATGACTAATTATGTTGTTATTTCTTACATTACAAAACAAATTAAGACAAACCTCAGAAAAATGTATAAAGAATATTCTAATAAGTATGTCAGAGTTCACAAGCATTTTTATTTCAACTTGTATTTTGCCTTATTTATTCAGAAATTAAAGCTGGCACTTATAAGGTTAACACTTTCAGCCCAAATAGTATTTTCCGAGAATTTCTGAAATCCGAGGATTTTTTTTCTGTGATATTCCTTCTTAATAGTCTACTTATCCTATTCGAATGCAAATTATTTTTTTTGTTGAAAGTAACCGTTTTTTGCTGAAATTTGCACTTTTTCTTTTGTTTTTTGTACATTGCCTACACCTCTTCTGGACCCTCCTATCATTCCTTTTTTCACGGTATTTTGGAAAATGTGAATCTATTGATATTATAGAGGGTCTCCATAATACGGACTAATTCTGCTGAGTAGTTTTCTTGGCAAGGGCGTCTAAGATGGACAATCAGTATTCGTACAAGGTCATTTTATTATAACTGAATTTTTTGTACAGGAGAATTTATTAACATCACCGAAAACAAAAATTAAAGAAAATATTACAAGCTTTTATCAACAAAAAAGGGAATATTAAAACAACGTAGTAAAAATTAGGAAAATACAGAGAAATAAAACACCTCAACAGAAACGCCTATTACAAAATGCCGCTGTTACAAAAAATAAAATCTCGGACTGAGAACCGATGCATAGCACATGAAAGGCAGGCCTCAAATGTAACCGCTGTGAAGGTTTGAGTGTTATACCTGCAGAAATGGGAGAGTATAAGAGTTTGAAAGCCGAAGCGGAACTGCGAAGTTGCCTGTCATCTATTGAGAGCGCTCAGATCTCGGCAAAGTCCGAGCGCCATCTATTGATGGCGCTCGGCTTCAATGTGTGAAGGCACTTTCTTATTAAAAGTGAAGTGACTGGCTTACAAAATAATGAAATAGGTAAACAGGACTAATTTAGTGTTCAGAAAAATTAAAGAATATATGTTATAAGTATCACATCCACTTAATGATTTAAAGTGTTTGTCTTTTCTTTGAGTAGCATACGAAGACCATTATGATAAAAAATACGAAATGAAAAGAAGCTTATGAAATAGCCAGATGCAGAACTTGGTATAATCAGGCAAAGAAAATAGTATACAAAATATTATTTTTCTTTCACTTATTTCAATAAAATATATGATTAAACTAACAAAATGTAGGCAGCAGATAGTAAAAAACACTTAATTGGTTTTAAAACAACTTTTAAAAACAACAGCAATTGAAAGTATTGAAATATACTATGACCATCTATGACTGAGTAGTACACATTCTTCTCATGGCTCTCCTTCTAGAACAAAAGTATGAGTGCACCATTGCTACTCATGACACCCTAAGTGTTAATAACTTGTTTAAGTAAACTGAGGAGGGCCTCAAAAACTTTTTGTTTAGGGGCTCCCAATTTTAAGTTCTGCCACTGGAAATAGCCTTTCACTTTGATTAACATATCACATTTAGCAAACACTGAAAATTCTCAGTAACTTTTCGACTTCATAAGGAAAAAATTTCCAGAATTAAAAATATCACAATAATACACTTTTCTGACAGACAAAAATCACACAAATCTTAATTGATACATCATATGACATACATAGCATACATCTGTGCGATATTAACGGAAGAATCCAAATACTTATATTCTGATGAACTTCGGCAGTAATGGGACTCCATTGCTGGGAAAGAAAGAATGTGTTGTCTAATGAATTCTTCGTCTTCTTTCGGTAGCTTGTTTGGGAGGGTGTTTCTTCCTCTCTGATCTTGTTGCAGAGTTCCTGATGACAAAACTTTACTAAAAGCACCCCTTATTAGTCCTTCCGTTACATTCGGTGTGTCCAGAAAGAATTGTCGACAGACAATTTTCTTCTGCCATTCACAACTTAGGGTATAGGTTTCAGTACTACTTCTTCTTGAGAGACCTTTTGTTGTCTTCCTAGACGTTTTGCAAACTGTCACATGATTTAGAACAAACTGACGCTGTTCTTCCAATTCCGATATAGAATGGAATTCTCTATAAATCTCTGCTCTCTTGTTTTCCGGCACACAGATACTGCACATGTGTTTCACAAGGTTTAAATATAGGGGTGGTTTTAGTGGCCTGGTAAGAACAGTGTTTCCCCTTCTGGTCTCATATTGTTCTCCTTGGAGACGCCTTTGCCTCAGTAAATTCCGCTTCCATTTGCTTGGGTCAGAAGCATGCTTCTTTTTTGGTGCTGTACCTTCAGGGGCGCAACATACTAAATTCTCCATTATCTGAGGTCCCGACTGATCCACGTCAGAAATAGCAGACAGGATGTGGCTACTGATGGTTGCATGCGGTTGTGGAGAACAACGTAGACGCATTGTCACGAGGTTCTAAAAGAAATGTTAAACATCACATTCTTATTCTGAGACGCAATACAATGATGGCACCTAACATTCGCAACTTGCCTATGGTGATGTTGCAGTAAATTAAAAATACTGTACCATGGTAAAGATGTGAATACTGAACATTCGTAACTTGACCATGGTGAAACTCTTACGTCACTACAGATTCGTAAAAGTGATATCCCTCATTGCTCAGAATCCAATAAAGATGCAAGTTCACAACTTCTCCATTGTGTGCCCCATTCATAGACGACCCAAATTTTATGCAAACCTGGAATTCGCAAAAATGTCAGTTTCGCAACTTGACCATTGGAACAACGACATATGAACAGGTGAATCATAGCCATTTTTCAATATAAATTTCTCAACATTATGGAAATCCCTTGAGATTCTATTAGAAATCCTGTGCCCATTCTTCAAAGGGGCAAAATATATTTCCTTTCCACGCCATACCAATCTAAGTGCCCTTAGACCAGGGGAATTCAGACTTTTTATCATGACAAACACCTTTTGGCTTTTATTAAATAGTCATGTACCCTTTATCGTACATGTTTTCCTTAATGATTGAGATATGAACAAAAATTGTGTTAAAATAAATTGCTGATGTTTATAATGTCATTAATAAAACTCAATATGATTCATTTCTATTTTCAATAAAATAAATGACCATTATTGATTTGGGTGAAAAAGGCCCTACCAATATTTCAGCAATTAATCTCAATTCGCACAATACCAGCTATAATTTTCTATTCCAATTCTGCTTTGTAAAACATCCTAATAACATTTTATAATGTAAATCATAATGGTAAACCATAGAGTTTGATTCAGAAGTCATGCATGACTGTTGAAGTAATAACTATTATAGATTAGGAAAAATAAATAATGCTGTCATCCATTATTCTCATCCCAGTCTGTACATGAGTCACAAGTCATGTACAGCAAAAACCATGGTAGTTCATTTCATTTAAATCATAGGCAAGACAGTCAATGTTGTTGAACAGTTTTGTGGCAGGAGATAATGAAAAATCTTGATAATTTTGCATTACTCTTCAATAATTGGCATATCAAATATTACAATAATGGTCCTTATATGGTTGGTTCAATAAAGAGTGTAGAAGTAGGGCTATGTTTAGGCTCAATCTGTAATGGAGGGCCTAAAAATATGACAGCCTTTGGCTATAGCTATATTATCCATATGCCCAAAGCATCTGAAACTCCCTGGAGCGGAATTGAAACTTCACACAAAAGTATCCACTTATCTCACAAAACATTCTTCATCAACACATGGCTGTTGGCTCTGGCATTAAATTTCTGGAAGATTTTATTTTCAACATTGTCCCTGAGTTGATGGCGAGAGTGCTATCGAGGAAGAAGTGAATGAAGAGGAACATTTGGATGATTTTGTGTCTCCATTTTATGGTGATGTTGGTAATTATTCAAGTGGTAATGATGATTCTCTTATTGTGAAAAAAAGGAAAGATTATTCTTTGATGATACAAAAAAGTGGTAGAAATATCTATTTGGGTATGTACTTAACACAGCCATTGAAAATACCTATTTTTTATATATGGAATATAATTAACCGTTAAAATCATAGCATGGAAACACTCAGAAGGAGTTCAGGTAGGCAATATCTCCTCATGAAAGTGCACAGATTGTAAAATTCTACAAAATGATATATTTCACAAAAAAACCTTGGTATAATAGCGAATGTAACAACCACAGTGACAAAAAAGACACTTCTTCTAGACAAGGAATTTAAACAGCATTGCAGTGTACAATCTTCAATTTACCTCTATGCAGGGTAGGATGCTTTCTAGAGTTTTGACAGAAAAGGAGAGTTGAAGGGGCAAGCTAAGGACATATTAAGATAAGAAAATACTCAACCAATATAAAATATATTGCGAATATCCAGTAAAAATTTGAATAAGGTATGTAACATATTTATTGAGTAATTATAATATGTATTAAGTGATGATGAAGGAACAGAGAAACAAGGCAAACTAAAGTTTTCATGAAGTTTAATAGATTATGGGTATGCCAACAGAAATATTACTGCAAGTGAACCACAAACTACTGATGAGATATGCATCCAACAATGGACAATTACCAACAAAGAAGAAGGTGAAGTGTTCAAAATCCATCATGTTTTGAGGCTACAAAATACTTGGAAAAGTTGTGGCAATTTTCTGACGCACATCGAGTGATCAAGAGAAGAGCTTGTGGGATTTCATGTTTCCAAAAATTTATGTGTTATAAACAAATCACATTGAAATATTATTTTTTAAAGATATGAAAGTAATCATACTTTGATTTCGGTCAGTCTATCTCATGTTTATGGAGTTAAATAGGTGTATGTCATAACCACTTATAAAGCAGAAACTTTTCATTCTTTTTCGGTCAAACTTTCAGGAATTACTTGATAGTGGAACTTTTTTAAGCTTCATACCATATATGTACATTGAAGGCATAAGTTTTAATCTAGGAGAGTTTATTTTCTTCATTTGATTACCACCAGGATGTATGTATCACATTTAGGGTTGCCAACTTTTAGATAGCCATGAACCAGAAATTGTGTTGCGGGTTGCCTACGTTAAGATCTTCATGAACCTGAGAATGTTTGAAACCTTGAAATTTTAGAAGAAACCTGAGGAGATAAAATCTAATGATAAATATATTTAATACTCTTTAAAAATCTTTTCAAATCATAAGAATATATATAAAATCACAAATATAATATTTCATGCTGATCTAATGAATAGTTTTTGAGTTAGAGCGCACGCATAATTTCTGTCACACACATTCGGACACACCCATCCGCACACGCACAGAGACACAGACATCATAGAGAAAATGGTCAAAACGTGTTCAGGGGACCTCAAAACGTGTATTTCCGTTGACATCTCAAATTCGATTTTTTTCATGAAAACAATACTTTCTTTATACTACATATATGGAGAAAGTAAAAGACGAAATGCTACTTCTTAACTAGTTTTTAATTATTTGCTGAATTTCTTAAGATAAATAATGTATACAGGAGCTCGTTTATTATAGTTAAAAGCTACATAATCCTTAATTATATTTAAAGCCCAGTCCAAAGCTGTTATCAAATATCCACATCCAAGAAATAGTAAAACTGAAGAAAATATAGGGTAAAAATAAAGCACACTATTCCATAATTTCTCTAGTGATTCTCACATATTTTGCAGTACCTCACTTTACAGTCGTAGTAGCATTATGTTGCCGATCTAGAAATAAAGCAGTTTGTAGTAAGGACGAGCAACATATACGCAAGAAGTTCAAGTTTTTTTGTAGAAAGTAAATATAGATAAAACAAAAGTTATGAAAATATTGGGAGAAGACAAGAACTTGAATATAAGAGTTGTAGGAAAACATGTAGAGCAGGTTGAGCAATATAAATAAAACAAAATATGTACAAATGAAATTAAAGCAATAAATATTTTAAGTCAAATAATTTTTAAACACAGAAAAGTAAAACAAGGGCTTCCAACTGCAATCGAAAGTGAACCGGAGATTTGAGCTACTCGACCGGAGACCGGAGATCATGGCGATTACCCGGAGATCTCCGGCCCCAAAGCCAGAGGTTGGCAACCCTAATCACACTGATCATTTGCCTTTTAAAATTACTCAGAGCTATGGTAGTAGTTCAACGCTTGAAACAACAAATACCTAAAAGAACCAAATTCTGTTTTCCTGCTTTCAATTTTCAAATGTGTGTCAAAACTGTAAACAAATCAGTTTTTAAGACCACAAGTTGACTTATTTTATGTTAAAATCTTTAATTATGCTTTACTTGGATACCCTGCATGTAATTGTTATTTGTTTACATTTTTCCATTTAACCAATTGATGATTCGAAATGGCTATTAATTTGGAAAGTTTTATTCAGATTGACATGAGAGCAGTGGAATGTTATTGAATGCAGGAGTTAAACCTAGTGAATATATTGCTGGATGGTCAATGTGTATGGTAAGAAATTTGTATCACAAAGAAGAGCATTTGAATGTGCTGAAAAGCTTAAATATGGATTTCATGATCCTGAAGATGCTGCTCATTCTGGAAAGACTAACATAGTCACACACAACAATATTTCTAGAATTGAAAGGCTTATTCAAGGAAACCAGCACATTGAGCATTGAGCAAGGATGAGCATCAGATCTATTTATCACACTGTCCATGATAAACTTGGATTTGATAAAGTGTGTGCAAGATGGGCTCCCTATCACCTTACAGATGAACTGGAACAATAATAAGTTGATACATGCTCTGTGTTATTGGCTCGAAATTAAGATGAAGGAGATTATTTCTTAGATTATATACCTACTGACTGAATACGAGTTATAGATGCATTTCTTTCAACCTGAAAGTAAGTTAGCCAGTAGAGAGTGGTATCATTCCAGTTCACTAAAGCCTTACAAATTCTGAGCAATACCTTCCGCAGGAAAGGTGATGCTAACAAAAAAATAGGGATAAAAAAGGGATTGTTTGGAGAATTACATGCAGAAGAGGGCAGCTGTCAACAGTTGCATGAGATGTGCTTAAGAGCTATCTCAAACTTGCAATACATATCAAATTCCAAGGGTTGATCTTAATGGGGATATGTTTATAGCACAGGAATGCCCACACTCACAGATCCCAGGCAATAGTTGACATAATAAAAAATCTGCATTTTGAAATGATACTACATCCACTTATTCTTCTGACCTGACTCCAAGTGATTACTATTTTTGGACCACTCAAAAATGCATAAAGTTGAAAGCATTTCCACTTTGATGATGAGGTTTGAACAGTGGTGCACAAGTGGCTCAAAAAACAACCCTAGAAATTCTATTCCTGCAGAATCCAGGCATTAGTGTCAAGATGGATAAAATGTATTGAAATAGAAGGAGATTACATTGAAAAATTAAATAGTTCCTTTACCTCAGTTTCAATAAATAATGTTTATTCCACTTTTGCTGTTTTCATATAAACCACTCTCACATTATCATTCTGAGAGAGATAGTTACAGTACTAAGTGGAGACAGCAAGAGAAAATGGGAGGGAGGAAGGAGAATAGGAGGAGATAAGGCAAGAGAGTAGAAGGGAGGAAAATGGGAGGAGGAAGAGAGAAAGGGGGAAGAATGAGAAGTGCCTTAATTTTAGTACTTAATTCATGCATGCCTGTCATTTTTGAGAGGCAATTACACTAGTTATAATTATAAAATTGTGCTTCTTGAGCGTAGTTTGATAAAAACTTAGACTGTAAATAGTAGACACCTTGTTCATTATCTATATGTCATGGTGAGTATTTGTGTTTTATATAAAATTATTTCTGCATAAAACTTCATTTATTGCAGTCTGTTCTAAATAATAATAAAATACTATATATAATTTTGGAAATGTCTGTCCGTCCCCCCTGTACCTCAAAGGTTGTTTGTGGTAGAGTATGTGGTAAATTGCATTTTGTTTCTACAAGCTATGAGGTCGCTAGAAAAATATTTTCATTTTCTAAAGGCTCAGATTCGAATCCAGGAAACAATTATATTTTCCCATAAGTTTACACGGGATTTTTGATTTTTCAGAGTGCAAGGTTTTTTCCTTCATTCATCAAAATATGTAAATATGGACCGATTTTCTTTGTTTTTGCTTTATTCGATGGCTAATGCCAATTAAACCTTCAAATAGATGAAAGAAAGGTTTCATTTGCTTCAAACTGTTGTTTAAGCATCAAAACTAATGAAGCATATCAATGTAAATATTTAAGGATAATTATTCTGTTGACTGTATATGGGAAGTGTTTCTAACGATTTCATCAAAGTAATTGTATCCTTGTTTTATTGTTTGAATGCTGGAATCTTACCTTTGTGTAAGTAAAATCATTATATTATACATCTGTAACGCTTGTTAACGCAAATAGGCTCACACATAAGTTAAAAATTAGATAAGAATAGGGACGCACGTTATTTTTTTTAACATATTGAAAGTTACATGGTTATCTTCTCTCCATAGATAATCTAAATCAGTGGTCCTCAAACTTTTGCCTCTAGCGTCCCACCTACCACCTTTTCAAGAAGCCCTGGTCCCACCATGATATAAAGAAAATCCTCACTTTTTCTAATAAATGCATTTCTACATTTATTAGCACATAAGTAGTACATAAATAATTGGTAGACACAAAGGAGAAGGTTGAAATAAAAAAAAATTACTTGGTAATTCCATAAAAATTTATTTATTTATAGAAATTAATTTTTGTGGAATTACCAAGTAAATCTTTTTTATTTCAACAATATGAAGAAATTCAATCAAGTTACGCCTGAGACTGCTAACTACATAAAGGAGAAGTCTAACCGATTGGTATGCCAAAATGTCTTCAGTCAGCTCTGGTCCCACCTGGATGGCTCTCAAGTCCCACCAGCGGGATGCATCCCACTGGTTGAGAAATACTGATCTAAATGACAAAGAACGTTAGGCGATGGGCTACGTTTATTCTGGAGCAGCGTGAAAAAATTTGTTTTCAATAGGAACCTAGAACTTACCGAAACAGGCAACTAGTATTTATAAATATAATAAATATTACTGTTTTCTGAGTCACCAAGTGGCCAAGGTTCATAAAGTATATATCACACGACAAACTCTTCCCACAAAATATATTATTTATGACAGTATGTTTTCATAGGTGGCCCCTTAAAAAGCATCTTCACAGAGTTTTACTGTGTATGATACTACCGAATAACTTATACTGAAGACTTTTTCTAGGTCTCTAAAGAAGCCAAAACTTCTATTTGCTTATCCCCGAGTTGAATGAGAAGTCTTTGGTAAACAGAAAATGTATGCAGTTGAGGTAATAGACGAATTTCATCACACTCACATAATTTCAAGACAACTCACAATGTCAATTACCTATATGATAAGTTCAAAAATGGATAGAATTATAAAAGTGTACTTTTTGATGCTACTCCTCTTGAAACATGATCAGCTATAAATGTTTATAAAGCAACAGTGTTAAAACTTGCTTCACTGTAACTCAATCTTCAGAACATACCTCATGTGACTATTTTCAGAAAAGATTCCATATGTTTACCAGCATAAAGTTAACATAAATACAATTGAAACTTCTTATAAGATGGGCCATCATAGGAAATAAGAATAACCTAAATTATAAGCTCCTCCATTCTAATGGAACCTGTACTAGGCTAGAGGTATTTTTGTTAGAGGGGCATGCCTTGATATATGTCTGAATCCACAGTTAAATAAAGCATGTTGTGATGGATTTTTGCATTGCATACATTTTTCATTGATTGAGAACTGTTCTATGGTAGTCTACCTGCAGCTAAACAATGGACACATATAAAATGCATGGAAGAGAGCAATAAATTATTAACATAATATATTTGATCTTAGCTGTACATTACCTGAATTTTGGGATTAATCCATAGCATTCAAGTTCACTTCCATCATCATTCACCATGCAGATTCCAAATTAACATGAAAGTTAGCATTTGATACTGCATTTACATCAGGAAAGTCAAGGATAAGGTCAAACGGTTCTACTAGAGTTTGGAACCAGCCATACTTTAGAACTGATAGTGCCACGTAGAGCACCTGAAGGAAGAAAAAACCCTGAATTAGATATAAATTCATTTTAAACTTTGACATTTGACGGTCAATAAAAAATATTCAATATTTCAGCTACTTTCTAACTTTCAAGACTACTTTGAATATCATAGTGAAATAATCATAACAACAGTAAAGGTGTAGCATTATTCATCCAAAAACCAGGAATCACTATGAAAAGGATAGAGAAATGATGAAAAAAACATGATGCTGTAACAAGTTATGAAACTCCAGCATCTAACCTAGGAGCAATCATGCTCATAGATAAACAATTTCCTTTTATGTATGGCAGGGGCAGATCCAGAAACTTTTCGAGGGAGGGCGTCACCTCCCCCCCATGAGAAAAAATTGTAAACAACAGTGACACATATGTTTATTAATTTGATGAAAAATAAAGTTTTAATATTTAAAATGATAGGAGATAAAGATACTGATTTTTGTATTAAAACACTACAGGTCAGTCGAAAAAGTGAACTATAAATCACTGTTCCAATGTGCAATCCAAGATGTCCTATAAAATACAGACGGTCTGTCTTTAATTAAGAAGCTTATCTCAGTGTAAATAAAGAATGTCGATAGATCGGACAGTGGCAGTTTTTGCAGATGCAGCGCGGGCCGATAGATTGGCCCGCTGGCAGTAAAAGGGTTAAAATGTGCATACAAAGTGACGTTACACTCTATGTAAGGTAACGCAAAATTTTTGGCTACTTTACACTGAAAAGTATGGTTATACTACCCATGATTATGACTTTGCAATACATATTAACAGTATTTCATATTAAACAATTTTTTTATAATGGAATGCCTACCCTTTTTGAAGGGGAATGATAACTGCTTTGTATAAACGAGAACTTTGTATAAACCGGTTTTTATATTAATGAGGCTTTCCTCTATATTTAATGTTATACTTTTTTAGTTGCAAAATATCAATAGAATCAATACCATGTTACATCACGTTATAACCTCATCCCTAATTGTCTGTTTCTCTAATTTATCGCTACAAATTAAAATTTTGATAAATTGCATATCTTTTACAAAATTCTTAATTTCCAAAAAAAATATGATTATAATTAGGCCAAGTGACAGGGAGTGGGTTGGGTTGGTGTCGCCCCTCTACCCCCCCCCCCCCCCCATCGGTGTATGGTGCTGTTCCCGTTAGTACCTACTATTATAATATTTTCAAAACCAAAGATTTTATCATGACATGTTACAGAATACTGTTCAACAGAAGATTATAATCTATTTCAAGAAGTGAGAGCAGCCAGAGTAAAAAAGGAAATAATCATTGTACCATTCTGCAAGATTCATAATTTACCTCTCAGTAATTTTTAAGCTTAGAAGTTAAGTTCCAAAAATCATCAACTTGAATAGATTTTTTATATAACCTAAACATGCGCATCATGTAAATTCTGGTACATATTACAGTGCGGTCATGATCAATTGAAATAATAGGGCAGTTGAGCCATTTGAAAATTGTGAGAATTTCAAAACTCATCACTTCCATATCTAATAACCCTAATATGTATGCAAGGCCATAAACAAGTTCATAAAAAAGCTTAAGACTAAAATAACCCCTAAACATGAAATTCAGCATAATGCATGGTGATTATAAGCTATATTAATGAATCGGTAACCATCATTTGACATAAATAACCTTCGCAAATTGTAGGAGAAACAAAATTTACTCTGTACCATCAAACTCTGCTGAACTGCATGTTTGAATATCGACTCACTTATGGAATACTGTTCACAATGAACCATGTTGTATCAGATAGAAAAAAGCTGTTGTGATGAAATAAATACGTAAATGAAATTAAACTGGTTTATATTTGGCAGTTCAAAACTTCGTGTAATTGAAATTTCATGGCTGCACTATTTCAATAGCTTTATTGTTTAATTATTCATTAAATACTAAAAAAAATTATAAAGCTTAGAAGAGGGCTATGTTTCCCTAACATTTAAAATAATCACCTTAATATGAGGTTTTATTGCTGTATTAGCATTAGAAAACCAACAGCTGTCTTATGTGTTATATGAGATAACTTTGCATGGATGAATGTTTTTAAGTCAAGGTGATACATCATAGCAACTCAGTGTAACCAAAGCCGCTGTTTGATGTTGAAAAAGATCAAAGAGAAAAATTTGTTTGCTGTTTACCCAGAGAAGATATTTCAGAGCCTAAGTATGGTCATTCCTCATTCAGTGCTTGTTTGTTTAGCACCATTTCAGTATACAGAAAGTCCCCGCTATACGTCACAGATGGGTTCCTGTTAACTGCGACTTATAACGAAACAACGTATAGCAAAGCCTACTTTTTCATAAAACTATGATAAAACTAGGGGTTACATCCCTGGCAGACATTTTGTGACACATCTGTATCCAAAATAATACATATCAATGCAGTACATTAAATATTAGATGGTTATTCCCCTGAAATTCCTCCTTCCTAGTTCCAAACACGTCATTCATGAATCACCCTTAGGCTTATATGTTTTTCTACTTCAAAATCACCATATCAGAGATTTGTCTGTTTGTAAACTGAAACAAAATCATTCGCAGTTATGAAATTATGATATTAGTATTTTTATAAAAAATGCTGGAAAGGTGCATTTGCTCAAAATGAAGATAAAGGCTTACCAGTAAAATCGCATAAGCAATGAATGAAATTTCTGTACCTAACATTAGTAAGTGAAGTTGAAACTACTGTGTAACACTGCTCTTACATATTTGGTCATTCGGTAGTGAGTGGACTCAAATGAGGGTCACAAAATGAAATTAAATAAAATTATATAAATAATAATAAATATGAAATTAAAATAAACAGAATTATAGTAATAAATTAAGTACCACAATTGGAATTCCTGAAATTTTGCATTTGGCACTTCACAAATGACGTACATATATAAGAAGCAACGCAAATTATAACAAAACATGTTCCTTAATTGATCAACAACGTATATGCGAAACAACATATAGCAGGTAATTACTGTAGGGCAATTTTCATCTCAGACCATATATCTTTATGTTTTTAAAAACAATAGTAAAATAAAAATAATGTTTTATACTGTAAAATTAAAATACTGTGCACAGTGTGCATTTTTGCAGGTTTTGCTGAATGTTGGGAAATGTGGAAACAGGTAAAAAATCTGCTCTCCAGGATTTGAACCCAGGTCTTCCACTTGCCACTGAACTGCAGTAGCTGCTATGGTGGTTCACTGGTAGAACATCTGTCCAGCAAGTGGAAGACCTGGATTCAATTCCCAGTCATAGCAGATTTTTTCATCTGTTTCCACATTTCCCATCATTCCAGCTTATGCCTGTTGAATAAGGATCTTCGGAATATTCATTCCATCAATTTGTTGTATGTGTTTATTTAATTTAGTGCTGGCCAATCTCCAGCCTAGGTTTTCAGTTTCAACATCAACAGCTCAATTGTCAAGCACCACAGTTATTTTGCTTAATTTTAAGAAAAATTTAACAGTAAATAGAAGAAAATATACAAATAAATCATGGCAGAAAAGAGAAAATTGAGTGATGATAATAAAATTGCAGGAAATAATCCTAAATTACAAAGGAAAACCATAAATCTTGGGGAAAAGCTTAAAAGTGATTCAGTCTTTTGAAAATGGTACACATCCAAGTGATATTGCACTTAAGTTTAACTTCACAACTTCCACAATTCATACAATTATGTTAAATAAAAACAAAACAAAATGTTCTATTGGATAAGCCAACACAGTAACTGAGAAGAAACACACGACTTCCACGTCATTTATTAGAAAAAATGGAGAAACTGCAGTATTGTGGAGTTGTTCTAAATCATCCGATGAATACTTGTTCCTTATACAAGCAGTCATTCACAATCAAGTTCTTTCTATATTTGAATATTTAAAGCAAGAGAAGAATGGAGATTCTTCTGAAAAATTTAATGCCAGTCCAGTTGGTTTCAACATTTCAAACACAAAGAAATATTCATAGTATTCATTTATTTGATGAATCAGCTAGTACTTTAACACTGTATGTGTTATTTTTATTATTAATAATAATTATTTTAAATAATATCATTGCGCATTTATCCATTTTTTATTTTTTAAATATTGCAAATGCTGCGCTATCATGAAAAGATCCTTATTAAGTACTATGTTGTAAACTGTTTGTTTAGCACAAATTTGGGTAGCACAATAACTTTTCAGAACGTCTCTTTTACACTAAACAAGGCATGACTGTATAGGTATTAAAAGCAATGGTTGGAACGTTTTTACTGTTAATAGCAAGTTGTATTTTTGCATTATTTCATATTAAAGTAAACACAGTAAAATGACACAATTAAATATGATAATAAATCATTCACAAAATGAAAACCAATGTTAAAAGTATTAAACTTATACATTTACATAATTGGCAAATCATCATTAGTTAACAATTTCTTCAATTTATACAGGTGTATCTTAAAACCAAACTGCAACAGAATGTGGATTAATAAATGTTAGACAGAAAGCCAACTGTTTAATTTTTAAAAGATATTCAACCATTTTTTATATATTTCTTATCTTATCAATACTGCATTTTTTCAAATAAGTTCTTAAACCATACCTTAACATACACTATAAGAATTAAGTCAAAATAATTTATAAAGTAATTATATCAATTATGTGTTACTGTTATGGAACTACTATTATGTAATAAACATGGTCCTATTTACATCATGATAGTTTAAAAATTAACACTGCATGCTAATTATGATAGAATGTGTTAACTTCCTTTTTTTACTTTGCATAATCTAAGTTAGATACAAATATTTTTTAAAAAAATAATCCAAAAATGTAGGTAAATCACTTTGATCTGCACCTTATTTAAAGTAAAGATAGTTTAAATAAAAAATACAGCAAGATATAGAAAGTTTGGCAGCGTCTTAAAACCCTCAGTTAATGCTAGAACTTAGTTTGCTTCTTTTTTGTTTAAATCAAATGTAGATATATGTAGAGCACTCTTTGATACTCCAACACACAGAAGATGGCTTTTATACCAACCTTAACCCTATTAAAACTCAAGTAATTTAATACATACAATACAGCAGTAGTTCCCAACATTTTAATAGTTATGACACCCTTTCAAAAATTAACAGAAGTTTGTGATGCTCCCACCTTTGACCAAGGTTGTATATTCATGTTTATCATAACATTTGGACAAGCATGTTGACATTAAATAATCATCAATTTATTCCAGGAAAATTATTCATTATGACCTATCAACATTTCCAATCAATGATATTTTATTTTACAACATCGTCAACCTAATAATAGATGAAAAATAAACTTGTGGGAGGTACCATATTCATTTGCTGACAAAAATGTTGATATAATTCCACTTTAAGTATTATGAAGAAAAAATAATCTCTTGACTGGGTCAGTGACAAATGACAACCACCCTTCATCTAATTCAATACTCCATGGAAAACCGCATGACCTCAGCCACTGAAACTTAAGCAATAGAGTCAAAGGAATTATCAGTGAAAGCACATGTAACAAAAAGAGATGAGATTGGCAGAATACTGATAGATACTACCGTATTTGCTCATGTAAGCCGCGCCCCCGTGTTTTTGGGGCAGCTCTAGGGGAAAATTTTATTTGAGCTGAAAAAGGGTTTTTTAAATCACCATTTCCTATTTCTCAAAAATGCTAAGCTCAAGTTAAGCATCTTCACACTCCTACGTGACGAATTTATTGGGTGATCTCTTTATATCGATACCTACTAGCAGAAATCTCCTCGATAGTCCTCTTTTGTTAAACACGTAACTGTTTTTGTCGTCATATTGGTCACGTTCGGCAGAAATCGCTCCGAGAGCGATCACCGATCATTCTGCTGTACGTAATTTTTCCAGCCATGTGGTCACTGATCGCTACCGTAGCGGTCGTCATTTTCTTGGCGAACTAAAATTATGATCAGTGACCATTCAATTATCACCACGGCGGCCATGACTTTCATAGACGTATAATAGAACAACGGAAGCATTCTTGCAGTCTGTATCTGAACATGGTAGACGTCGTCTGCAGCGAGCACAAAACCCCCACCAACACAAACTGGTCGCGCATGCGCCGTCGCCTCCGTGACGGTTGTAGCGGAAGAGTTTGGGGTGCACCCGTTAATAAACTTAAAAGTCATTTAAAAATTTTATAGAATGAATGAAAATGACTAAATACACCGAAATTTACAAATAGAATAATAGATGCGGCATGGGTGCTAGCTTAACGTATATTTGTTTACCAACACGACAATTTGGGAAAAAAGGTGCGCGGCAAATAAAAGAATTCGTGTAAGTCGCGCATCCCCTTTTTTTCACCGGCGTTTTGGGAAAAAGGTGGGCGGCTTACACGGCAAATACGGTATGTAATCAAAATTCAGGTACGCTTTACTACTCAATCCATCTGAGAGGGTTAATGTACAGTCTGTAGTATATTAAAGTAGATAATTTCCACTGCAGTATTTCTTTCCACTTTTTAATACAGTGTGGGACCCAGTATCCGGCATGCTTGGGACCTGAGGCTTGCCGGATAGGGGTTTTTTCCGGAATTCGGGTAGCCAGGCCTAAAATGTACAAACAAATGCACAACCTAGCACTGTTATCCTTTCTTTTGGGTCTTAAAACCCACTGGGTGCTGATTCCTCTGGTGCAACAACAGTTTTTCTAGGAATATACCTCCAATATAAAGAAGTCTCGTCAGCATTATACACCTGCTCTGCAGTAAAAATGTGAGCAAAAATCACAAGAATACAAGCCTTCACCGTCGACTGGTTATAAAACACATCAGTGGCGCCACCAACAAACACAAATTACTTGGCGCGCATTTTAAATATTACACTTTGTCGGTTTCCGGTTTTCGGAACGTTCCGGATACTGGGTAGCCGGATACAGGGTCCCACACTGTACTTTCTTTTAGGTTAGGATTATTGTTTCTATACAAAATAGCATCCTAAGGCCAGTCTGGAACATATCACATTAAATCAATGTAAATATATTATTTGCAAAAATCGATCTGCTATAAGTCCAATGTTTTTGAAACCAAATAAACATGTAACACAGAAACTCCCTGAAAAAGTTATAAACCATAATACACTGAATGATGATAAGCTTTTCATTTCAAGATATAATTTAGTTATGGTATTTCTAAAACAATAGTTATTTTACATGTATGCTAATATCATAACCTGTTTTGCAACTGATATAACATCAAAATTATTAGCATAGCTTAAATTCAGCTCCAAGCTTTCTCAAAATGTTGTAGGTCATTGTAACTTAAACTGAGTGAAAATGTTTATGAAAAATATAATTTAATGTGATCACCCTATCTTAAAATTTTAGCCTTAACCATTTCAATTAATCCCCATTCCAAAAGATGCTTTACAATTGTAGTGCCTTTTAGTTTTCCAAATTTACATTTAAATATGATTATTGCTTCCTTAAAACCACATAAATAATATTTTTAATATGTTAAAATGATCAATTTAAAATTAATTTAAAAAATCATAGATTATAAATTGAACTAGGAAAAAAATTCTTAAAGTGATGGGTTTAAGCTAAAAAAAAAAAGCCAACGAGAGCCACTGTATAACCACTAATCAACCAATTCATGAATTAGTAATGAACACACTCAAAATGCCCTGGCTACTCAGGGAGTTTGTGGCATGGCCTCACAGGTGGAGACAACACAACGAGTTTCCCATGGACGGAGTCGATCGCTTGGAAAAGCAGGTCCCAACAAGAATCTTCGATCAGACAGTGAGGAATATGACTCCCTAGGATCAGATTCTGATACTGAACATGCCACTTCAAGCCGCACAGAGTCATCTAACCAACTGGATGAGAACCAACGGGATAAGAACTCGAGTTTCCACTCCTACCTGCATGGCAACATTCGGCACAGTGAGTACGAGGCAGCTCGTCATGCCTTCCTCTTCCGCCAGCCCCGTGCCTCTCCTCCGCCTGCTGTCATCACTGGGGCTTCACCTGCCAGGGCCTACAGCCGACGACCCACAGTAGCAGACCATCCAGTTGGAATAACCTTTTAATCCTTAGACTTCCAAAAAAACTATGCTGCATTTCTCATGCTTTAAAGTATACAAGCTTTTGTTTTCATGAATTTTTTCTCATTTTAAGCCACCTTGCTTCTAATGTAAAGTGTTCAACGCAATTTGACAACAACACAGGTCATCTGTTGAATGTGTTTGAGTCCAGAGCCTCCATGCAGCCCTCACCTGTTCAGAAGAGAAGAATGAAAATTAAGCGCTGCAGACCCATGTGAGTTATACTATAATGCTTCAGTTCCTGTAAGTTATTTCAAATAAGTCTATATAGTATACTTTATGAAATAGTTACAATTTATTTGTAATTACTCCATGGTGTCAAATTAAAGCACAAAGAAACAATTTCTTATTTCTAAAGATTGGCCACAGTGCAACAGTTCTCAACCTTTTTATGTATCTGCAACTCCCCATATTAATCCATTAACTGCCATGGGCCCCATTTCGGGATCACGCGTTATTTGTAACATTACTTTGTATTCCACATTGTCACATTGTCGCAGTGGGTATCAAATTACTCGCATCACACTGCTTGTTAAGCCGAACGTGAGATTCGATACATTGTTGCTGATGTTTTTGATCAAGGGCAATCTTAATTTGCCAGTGTGAGCTCAGTTCCTCTTTGGGGGTCGAAGCATTTTCAAGTGAATCTTTTACTGGTAAGTACTGAAGTTAAAAATATTTTTCTGTTACATAATTTTAAACAATAGTCTACTGTTTGTAATAAATGTCTTAGATAACTGATTTGGTGATAAATACAGAATTTATTGTAGAAAAAGTGATGATCCCCATTTGGCGATTATGGCAGGTCCAATGTATCTTCATGAAAATATTCCCCCTGAATTTCCAGGCAAAAATTTAAAAATGCCAGTTCGAAAATATCTTAGCCTTCGAGATGTTGAAGAGATTTTGCATAATGGCGATTTCCTTGATGACGTGGAAGATGGTACAAATGACATTGTAGAACTTCCACCTGATGATGTTGATCCTATATCTGGCTGTGAAGATATTGATGAAAATGTTTTAGAAGACACTGTGCCTAGAGATACACCAAGAAGGTTAGAGGTTCACACCAGTGGTTCCAGTTCCAGTGTCTTACGTAAAAGTGAACAGCCTGACCTCAAGAAAAGAAAAAAGTGAAATGTGTTTCTTCTTGGAAAAAAGTTGATGCAAAATACAGTAATACAGAAAGTTGTGCTGATTATGTGGAAAAAATGATGTGCTGAACAATTGGAATGGAAAAACACCTGCCCAAGTTTTTGAGGAACTCTTTGATGCATGTTTGATGGAAATAATTATTATTGAATCAAAAAAATATGCTGAACAAAATAACCGACATAACTTTGAATTCACCACTGATTGCCTCAGGAAATGTATTGGAATTCTTTTATTCTCCGGGTACCATTCTTTGCCACAAGAGCAGATGTATTGGTGCAAAGATGACGATTTAGATGTTCAATGTGTCAGAAAGTGCATGGCCAGGAACAGATGTTTAGAAATAAAGAGAAACATTCATTTTAATGATAATGCCTTGTTGAAGTAACATCAAAAGAAGGAAAATTTTTTTAAATATTTGCACTGTTATTGAAAGCCTCAACAAAAATTTTAAAAAGTTTGGTATTTTCACAGATAAACTAGGTGTAGATGAGCAAATGGTCAGGTATTTTTGGTCATCATTACCTGAAACAGTTTATCAAGGGGAAACCAATAAGATTTGGTTTCAAGCAATGGGCGATGTGTTGTTCCAAGACAGGATACTGCTTTCATATGGATATTTATGAAGGGAAGAATAATGAAATTATTTCTGTGAATGGTTTGGGAGGAGGTGTTATCACAAAAATGGCTTCTTTGCTTGAGAATCCAAGTGCACATGAGTTGTATTTTGATAATTTTTTTACAAGTTTTGAACTCATGAAACAGCTGAAAGAAACTGGCAGTAGAGCAACTGGCACTGTGAGGTTGAACAGGATGAATAAATGTCCGATAAAAAAAGATGTAGAAATGAAAAAGGGATCATGAGGAGAATTCGACTACAGGTATGATATCATGAATGAAATATTTGTTGTGGTTTGGAATGACAATAGTTGTGTAAAAGTTATATCCAATCACATTGCTCTGGAACCACTCACAAAGGTCAAGCGATGGTCGTGGAAAGAGACGAAGGAAATTTTAGTGACACAACCCCACTTGATTTCACAATACAATAAATTCATGGGTGGGGCAGATAAATTAGATTGGTGTGTGCAAAAATATTGTATCAGATTTATGAGTAAAAAATGGTATTTTCCTCTTTTCACGAACACAACTGATGTGGCAGTAGTAAATGCTTGGGTATTATATTCCAAAGTGAACGGGAACATTCCTCTTCTAGATTTTCGGCGAATAATTTCAAGGTACTACCTAAAAATAAACTCAATATCTGACCCAATACTGATAGGAAGGCCATTGCATCTGGTACGTAAAGTTCCACAAGACATACGTTCAGATCCTGTTGGGCATTTACTAGAGAGAATCTTGGATGGGAGGCAAAGAAAATGTGCTGCTTGCAAAAGAAATGCAACAAAGCAGTGCAGAAAGTGTAATGTTGGGTTACATGTAGACTGTTTCCAAAAATGGCATACATGAATTATGTACTGTAAATTTTCTAGAATATTTTCTTACAAAAAGAAAAGAGAGAAAACATTTTTACAGGTCTATAAATTATTAAAAACAATTTCAAAAGTGTAATGATCATTTGCCATGTAAGGTTTCTCAAAATGACATTGCTAATCTTTATTTTTGTTTTGAAAATTTTTTGTACCATATAAGGTGAAAATGTATGTACATGGGATGTGCCATGATCCCCAAATGGGGATTGAAAATAAAAGTTTAATAACAATGTAAATTTTTGTTAAAATTGAAAAAGAGTATTATTTTCATCACCTGAGAAGTATTTTTCACTTAAATAATGCAAAAGTTTAAAAAATAAAAAGTTGGACGTTAATGGGTTAAGACAGGCAACCTTATTATTATCCCCCTATCCCCATCTATTTAAGAATAAATATAAGGTGTTACTCATGTAACTCGCGCTCCTGTGTACTTCAGAGGGAAAAAATAAACTTGTGCCAGAATAAGTTGATTTATTAGATTTAAAAAAAATCAGCCTCTTCACTGATTCTCTCCCCCTGCAAAACAGTGTTCACCCAAGTAAAGCATCTTTTCCCTCCTGAGTGCATGATGTAATTTATTGGGTGATCTCTTTATGCTGATGTTAGCAGAAATCTCCTCTGCGGTAGTCACCACTCTTATGTTAAAGGAGCATCAACAGCTCACGATGAATTCAGCAAACACAGACACCAGATGCCAACTTATTCTGGCAAAATTATACATAGAAATTGATAGTAAACTTTTAATAAGAGAACTGCTTATTTTAAGTAACAATAATAGACTTAAAACTCATTTAAAAGGTACAGCTTTAATATTGTAAAAATATAATGTCATCTCAATCGTCAAATTGTCCATCGTGATCTTAAAGTTGCATCAATAGCAGCATAAACCACGCATATATGTACTTAGTAGAATTCTTGTCTTCCGTGAGTATAAATGTAGAAGAAAGCATGTTGCAGTAAATTTACTAGCAAGACTTGCAATTTATATAACCTGTTCAGAAAAATCTTCACATGTGACTAGGGCTACCATATGTTCAAGGATCAAAACCAGGACAAAACGATTTCTGAAGAAGAAAAACCAGGACATAATCTAACGTGACCAGGACAAAATCCGGGATGGCTACTCTTTAATTTTTATTGTTTAAATATACATTATTTCTATTCTTTTCCATTTTATACATTTTCAAAAATCAAAAAAGATGTGGATGTGGAGACAGAAAGAGTGCTGTCAAAAAGTATTTAAAAGAAAAAACACGAAATACTTCTAATATTTCAATATTATATAGGTATATCAATACAATACAAAATCAATACAATATATAAAAATCTTACTGTTTATTAAACCAATTATATTTGTTGCTAGGCATGATTTTATCCAAAACATTTTATCATTTTTTATTTAGCATAAAATTCTTAACAATTCAAATCAATATGGATTTTACACTGTAATATTGCTCATACTGTACTTTCATCCATGCAACTTCAGTTTAGGGACCACACGTTAATCATAATAGAGAAAAGATGCTCTACTGGAGCTGATGTTCTGGGTATATAGAATATGTATTTAGTAACTTTCATTAGATTCACAATTGAAATATACTGTTCGAGAAAATGTACAAAAAGTTCAATCCATCTATCTTTGAATTTCATCACTTCCTCATCCCAATGTCTCTTTCTGTCATTATGAAACATAAATTGCTTTGCTAAACTTACTTCATCAAAAAGATTGTCGATATCATTTAAAAGCTTTCCATATGTTTGATTGATGGTTTGCGCTGCTTTTTCAATCTTGTGCCAATTGAATGTACTATTTACCCAAATAAATTATTCTACTTCTTCAAAACTGTTTTCCCACAATGATATGTATGATAAGCATCTTACGTAAAAAGCGTCAAATCATTTGATTAAAGTTTTAGAAATCGCATTCTCAGATTCATTGAATTTCGTTAGCAAAATTTTAACCTCTTGTGGGATGAAGCAGTTATCCTTGTGTTCTTGCAAATTAATTTTTAAATTTCGTAGTTCACAAGCTATGTTTGTTGCACTAGTGTCAGTTTTTTCTATGTTCAGTATTGCTTTATTAAACTGAGTTGTCTGAGAACAAATCACAAATACACTTCTCCACATGGATCTTCAAAAATTTTTTTAATTATTTGTTGGCACCGTTCTTCTGAATCAAAATAGTTTTTTTAGACCTTCAAATATATCAAGAAAACTTTCTAAAGCTGGTAAAAAGAAAGATATCTTGTGTTGCCATGTTTTAAAACCCTTTTGTACTCAATTTCAGAAAATTTGCAAAAATTGATGTTGATTCATACTTTGTATTTTCTGGGACAAAACAGTAAACCGGCCGGGACAAGACCTAAAAACCGGGACAATCCCGGTCAAACTGGGATGTATGGTAACCCTACATATGACTGCAGTTCCTATTTTTGCTGGCATTTTGGGAAAAAAGGTTTGCAGGACACACGAGTAAATACAGTAAAATGTAACATTAAATCAAAATATTATATGTATTATATATGCACAAAGATTAATGACTGTTCTGAATATATCCATATATTTAATTAATTAATTTGCATTTAATTTGGTCAAAACGGAAGTTCTACTAAAAAATTAGAAAGGTAAGTATTACTTCACATTGGTTATACTCTAATCCTGAATGATTCATGCAGTACATAACATAAGAATGTAATAATGTCAGTAGAATACTATAACACATCTTAAAAATGAACTAGAAAATAAAATATTGTGGCAGTTCCATATACATTGATCCATTTTTGCGACCCCCTGGTTAGGAACCACTGGCCTAGCATACATTAGTTTGTTGCAATTGATTATGTGAGCAATAACATTGTTTTCATAGTAGGAAATTTTCATTATTTTTAAATTTGTGAAGCTTTTAAACATTGACTGCATTCAATTCCAATTATAAAATTACCAGAATTTTACATCAAAACCAGGTATTTTCCTAATATACAGATGAAACTTATTATTTAAATGATTCATTTGATGTACTGAAATATACATTTTCCAGCTGCTGTTTTCATCTATTTGCCACATACCATGAAAGTATATTCATTTAAATTGTCAATTGTACTTTTGTAGTAGGTTGACCAACCCTCGAAACTACTCATATTAAGGTTTTACATTTTTTTATTCTACAGAAATAACTCTCCAAGAATAAGGCAGCCATTTGTACACAATGGGACAAGATTAAGTGGCACCAAGGAAACTCCTTTCACATATCCAACAACAAGATTTGGTGAAAGTTTTAATATTACAGAGAGACAAATGAGTGAAACTGAGTGTGGCCAACACCACCAGTACTGTGCTATCCAGTCACCCTCTGTTCCAGTTGAGAGGTTTCACCGTAGTTATCCGTCATAAGCATTGTATCAAAAATGAATTAGTTCTTCTTTCAGATATGACCTTTGAATTAAGCTATTGATATTATAAGGTTGATAATCGGTTATTCTTACAGGCAAAGTCTCATCTGTTATGCTAGATAATTACTAAAAAATACTTATATTTATATATGCACGTACATGTATATACATACTTTCTTGTATGTGTTTCATGCCAAATTTTTATTTACTGAATTGGAATGTAACTGAGAAGGATTCAAATATGGCACTCTCAATTACAGAAAAAACAACTATAAAAATAACATAACTGAAGTCTATTAAGTTCAGTAAAATGTTATTTTTCATTTCAACAGTGTTCTCTTGGTTTAAAAAAATCTACTTTATATGTTGTCATCAAAATAACTGCTTATGAAAATAGTCAAAGGTGAAGCTATCTTGTTCATTGCTCTCACCTGAAATGAATTTGAGATATGACTCTCTCAGGCAGCCCTTACAAGAGTGACAGTATCAGGGCATTGCCACTGATCTACACATCTGTGTCATAAACTGGGATTGCAATATTTCCTTTAGCCTTAGGCATCAGATTTCTACACAATGTCCCTGATCTTATTTCATGGCAATCATGAAATTACCTTGTCCAGCAGAAACATAGCTCCTGGCCAGGTGAAAGGTTCTATGGACCTGGACTCGTTTATCATAAATATGAAGGCTTATCTGAATCCCTTTTAGTTGCATAGTATAAAAAGGAAAAAATTAACAAGTTAATGCATGATTGATGTGGTGTTATATTATCAGGAATAAAGACGCATAATGTTCCTGCATTTGAGAGTACATGTCTTCCAGAATGCATTCCAAGTCATCAGAGCAAATGAAGTATTGATAAATTGATGCTTTTCTCTGTTGTGAATCTATAAAACATGCCAAAGTTTCTATCTGCAGGACTTAACTCTTCTGGCATCAAAATATAACAATTATTTCAATGAATAAAAAAATGTATCAAATTGAGAAACATAACAATGGATGATAACAAAAGATTTATAAATAGAAGTATAATATCAAGACAGCATAATTTAAAATTAAAGTGAAGTTTATTTTGTGTTATCTTAAATGCATAGTTTCCCAGTGAAAATTAGTTGTAAACATCATTACAATTTTTACCAGGGTAATGTATGGGTGCATTTTCGGGGCCAGGATTTGGATTAGTCACTTAGACTAATCCAGGTTTTAACATTTAAACTGTATATTTTAGGATGTTATTTGGGAATTCATGTACTTGAATATCAGTCATTGATATTAAATTTCTATGATTATTAACAAGAAAATATAGCCAGTTTTTTAAAGTTGAAATTTATTATGTTACAAACGACAATAGTGATGCAGCATCTTTATAAAATTATAGATGAATAAAAGTTATTGGCTCGGGATTTTTCACAGTTGTTGTTTTTAACTGACCCAACTAACAAATTATTTCTCTTTGTTCTGATCCTAAACCAACTCTTGCTTAACCACATTATTGAGTGGAAAAACATTAAAATTGTGACATTCTAAATTTCAAAATGTTTTTATCAAAATCTTAGAATTCCTGCTTTTAAACTATTATAAATATATAAGCAAACTTCAAAAAGTGACTGCCTGATGAAATACATTTTGAAAAAATGTTAAAATTGGCTGAATTTTGAAATTTTATATAATTATGAAGCAACTGTGATTCATGTAAGTAGGTGATAAAAGGTGTGCCTTCAAACTATTAGGCTTCAGAACTATTGGTTAGCTGTATTGAATTAATTTTAAAATCCAAAAAGTATTGATATTTTAATTAGAATTGCATTCCAAATGGCTAAAGGAAAATATATTTGATAAAAATACTTTCATGTAAAACTGTAAATGT
The DNA here is from genome assembly GCA_036926305.1 of Uropetala carovei. Taxonomy (NCBI): domain Eukaryota; kingdom Metazoa; phylum Arthropoda; class Insecta; order Odonata; family Petaluridae; genus Uropetala; species Uropetala carovei. Next base: position 3,368,646 of record JAXCHB010000006.1, read on the forward strand.
AGGAACATTTTGTGTTTGTAAATACGACTCTCAATTGTTGTCATTTATTGTGTTTGTTGTGTTTACTATTTTTCTCATTTGAATTTTGAAAGTTGAAGTAATTCTTGCATGGAAAGTCCCAGTTATATTTTACCTACTTATTCAATGTTGGGTGTACAAACAACTAAATTCTTGATATATTAGGTAAAATGTCCTTCACCAAGTTCTTGAATCTAGTGTTGTATTTTTGGGCTTATGAAAGATAATATTTTTTAATTGTGATGCTTCTTTAAGCATTGTAAATTATCATATTGTTTTTGAATTGACAAAGATGAAAATTCTTTAAAATGCAATCACAAAATAAGACATATTGTTCACATTTACCTGAACCCTTCTGTCCTAAGTAAGAATGGAAGATAACAAGAAGTATAAGAACAATATTTGATGTTTTCTGCTGTGCACAAATACTTATGCCAAACTTTTAATATATGAAGTGAATATTCAAAGGTTATGTAGAAATACTGTGTTCAGTTATAGTATCTTATCAAATTCCATAATAGAGTAATTTAAATAATTAAATATTTAAGGGAACAGTAATTTTCACATCATCAAGTGTCATAACTATATTGAGACAAGAATTGATTTCCTCCTAATGCCCAATATGAATAATTTAAAAACACATTGGTTGATGATGTAAATAAGTTTGGAAGGGCCTTAACAAAATTGGGTTCATTTACTGTGCCATTGAAGTTCCTACTCATGTAATGTATCTTCTGAGTATGTAAGTACAGGTATACATTTTCTTCATCATTCAGCATTTGAAAAGTATTTAGCAGTATTTGTTAATTAATCTCTGCTGGCAATTTGTGGTCCAAATAGTCTGTAGAAGAGTACTTGGAGTCAGCTTGCTAACATATAAACCTCTTGTAAACATTCAAATATTGTACTCAAGGTTGTAAAATGTATTTTTATCCATTTAAATTTTAAAATGTTGTTCATAGAATCATTTCTGTTTCTCATCTACCTGTGCTCATGTGCCAAAAAGTCATCATGTGTCATCCTTCATGGCAAACAAGCCTGAATGTTCAAAACTAGCCATTCTAGTGGCATTATGGTCATCCTGTATTACAAGATGTTCGCTGTGTTTGTGTTGTTATAATAAACATGTATATAAATTTATTTCTTAAAAATATTTTCTGTAGTAAACAAGAGCGCATTATTATGGCTGGAAAAACACAAATACTATGATATTTGTCATTAAGATTGAAATGGCATTATTGTAATTCTCAAATTTTATAATAACAAGATTAGATTTAGGTATTATTCCTATCATGCCATATAAAAATACTGGTAAGACTCAGTTATCATTAGTCATAAGTAGGTAGAGTATTATTTAAATCTCACATCCTGATGGGATTCAAATATACCCATAATAATAATCATATTTCCTGAACTATTAATCAAAATGTTCAAATTAAGAGCATTTTATAGAAGTATACAGCCTCCCTTTACGTACTTCAGAAAACAAACTTCCAATAAAGACTCCACAGATAAACTATGATGCTAGAAGTGCATAGGTGCAGGAGAGGGAACAGAGATGGCTAGGAAAATCACGAGGCCCTGAACAAAGTGTGCACGGTGGGCCTCTCACACATCAAAAATTTTTAATAGTAAATTTTAGTAAATATAGCAATCTTTCTCAATATGAGACTGTTTGATACTTTTTTCAGATTTGAAAAAAATGAGTGTAATTTACCGGTGACTCCCAAGATTCAACAGGGATGCGTTCCTGAACACGTGGTCGAATCTCAAACTGTCGAATCAGCACAAATTCAAACAATTAGAGCAGAAATAATGATATCTAGACTGAAACTAAACTTCTCGTGGTTGGGCGAGCCGAAAATTACTTTGTGTAAACTAATTTCTAATTCGACCAATCGATTGGCTGGGTTGATTCGACCGCTCGAATTCTCGAGTTTGTTGAATCTCGAATGGTCGAATCTCGGGAGTCACCTGTATAAGTAAGACAAATAATTTTAAGAGAGGTCTGGGCCTATGTATGTGTGGGACCCAGTGCAGTTGAGATGGAGGAGAGAGAAAATATTTAATGTTTGTCTATTCAACAGAAAAACTGCAAATAAAGAATTAGAATATAATTTCGGTGAATTACCACTGAGGATGGCTACTTTTTAATCGAAATGCACGTCTGATTTCTGCAACCTTATTGTGGCTATTGGATATACCAGAGGTATTTTTAAAAGTGCTTGTTCTTGAATTTTTTCAGTCATAAGACGAGCTCCATAATTCTCTGTTGAATGAAAATACACTGTTAGACATCATGCCTTCTTTTCCTATGACTTACAAACATTAAAAATGTTACTATGACTTAAGAATCCTCAAAATTAACTTCCTTAGCAAATGTTTCTGTCCTTTTATAAGCCATTTCTCCTCTTTTCATAAAGTCAAAATCTGGTAACCCTATATCCAATGCTGTGACCAACCTTATATTGGCAGGTAGGCACTGCGAAGCAAAGAAAATATAGGTTGCATGCACATAGCTTCTTTCTTTTCTCATGCATCTGCTTTTTTTGAAAGCTCTATAATGAGATAGGGATAACAATCTTAGTCTGCAAAAATCACCAAAGGATAAACACCATCCGAGATATTTTTATAAACTAGCCACCTCTATGATATTTACAATGCAATCACTTGAACAAGAATCCCAGTTTTTTCTCACGGTTGTGTTTGGTCACGTAAAATATTTTTGCCCCCTCTAAAAAGATCCTATTCTGAAGCAAACATTCTAGGTTTACTGAATCAACTTTGCTGGTATTTTTTCTATTCTTTGTATTATGATTGGAATTGCTACCAAAATTACCTATCTATCTTGTGGCACCAAAAGTATGAAAAGGCCTGCAATACCGGATGATAAGACAGAGACAGAAACAGTACTTGAAAGTGATTAGGAAGAAAGTTTGAGCCCAGACAGTGATAGTCAGTTTACATTAAAGCTTGCTTACAAATTGACTTTGTGCCTCAATTCCTTTGAGGATTAACACTCCATGCAGAATTACTGAGGCACAGTGACGTAGCTATGATCTTCAGCGCTCAGGGTCAAGGTATCTTCTTGGCACCCCTAAGGCAGGGTAGGTTATATCCAGTGATGAGCTGAAACAGACTCCTGTGAGCTGTTTGTTAGTTTTTCTCTGAATTTGCGAGCTGGTTGTTGAATTTTTAGAAAATATGAAAATGTATTGATTTTCGTCCTTTCAAGTACATTTTGCCCTATATGACATTAAATTACCGACAGTGCCTTAAATGAAATATATTACGAACCGAACACTTTTTAAGTTAGTGGAATGGTATTATACTAAATTTCTGAAGAAATAGAACTATTACCGACATGTGTGGTGAAACGGAGCGATCTGGTGCAGGGCCGCGCAAACCTGGGATGCACAACACCCGGGTGTCAACTAGTTGGGGGTGCCTTCCCATCAAGATATTTGTATCTATATATTATTGGAACGCGATGAATGAGCGATGATTTTTACCCTTTCCCTCCGGATCTTTTTCCCTTCAAGTAGGAAGGGAAAGGCAGAAATAGCATAGCGAACCAAAATTTCTCTGTCAAAATTTACCTATGAACCCTCGCAGTATGCATTTGCATTGTTCTATTCTCGGAAAGGACGCATTATTAGAAGCGACCGAAAATCGGAGCTCGGAATCAGCAGGGGAGATGGGGTGCTGCCCTAATTGCACTCTTCATCATAGTGAGGGTCTGTTGCGGTATTTCTTCAATTGAAATGCTACACAGATTCTGTTCTGTATACCCGTAAGTCTTCAAGTATATATTACCTGTCTTGAGGCTCAATTCACTAAAATCCACAAGAAGGCTAAGCTCACTCTATCGATGTTTCGTTGACGATATTACCTGTGGAACCGACAATAGGAAAATGGGAAATTGGCACGAGTAAGGTTAGATGTCAGCAGTGCGTAACTAGGGCGGGGCAAGAGGGGCATCTGCCCCGGGCACAACTAAGCAGGGGCGAAAAAAAATCCAAATAGTATCTAAATAAACTAGAGAAAATAATTTCTTGAAGGGAGAGAGGGCGCATATTTACTAGTTTGCCCCGGGAGCTAAAATATCTTGTTACGGGGTTGGATGTCAGGATACCTCAACTCAATTGTAAACCTCCCTGGCCCGTCGGCACAACATCGATTACAAGTGGGATCCAGTTTAAGAAAATATATACGCAAAACAAAAGTGTAACCCCAAGCCCCAAAGACTTCTTGTGAGTCTTGAAGAGGTGACAACCTAAAGCGGGGCTTAACACATATTTTGCATACACAGAGAGTGGGTTTTGTAAGTATGCAGAATATTGCTTTATGAATTCTTGAGAGTGGTGTGCGAAAAATTACAGTGGAAACCGTTTAACTCGAAATCGGATAGCCCGAAACTTCGGTTAACACGAAATTAATGCTCGGTACATTCCGGCGCCTATATTTTTAGTTTATAATTATTCGCTTAAGGGAAAACGCTCAACACAAAACACCATTTAAGATGAACATTATTCTCAGACCCGAAATTACGATTCTATGCCAATTCCTTCCAATAACACAAAATTGCAGGTGAGAGAGCCCTTACTATAAGGCAGTGTTTTCCAAACTGTGGGGCGCGCCCCCTAGGGGACGCGGTGGGCAGGTCAGGGTGGCGCAGAAATACTTCACATTGTATTTACTGTCGTTTTAGCTGTCAAAATCGTGAGACCTACAATATGCAATCGCTGAATTCTAGCTCTGAAGTGGCTAGGGCGTATAATTTGCCATATATATAACATATAAAGGGGCGCAAGGACATTTTTCTTAGTTGAAGGGGGCGCAGCTTTGTAAAGTTTGGAAACCACTGCTATAAGGTGACCAATTTTTCATGAAGCTAAGGATGGACATTTTCAAATGTAATGAGGGACATTTTCAAATGTAATGAGGGACAACATGACAGTAAGGAGGGACATTTTATAGTGGCGTATATTTTTTATTCATATATGATTTTAGCTTGTTATTTCTGTTATCAACAAAATTCTGAAGAAGCTGAAAGGAGACATTTTCCGAAGACAAAATATTTACTTATTAATAAAATAAAATTCATTTAATTCTTAAAGTTAAACTTTTCTACAGAATGTATTTTTTATTACATCAGAATTATTTAATAAATATTCATAATTCCCCTCACAACCACATTCAAATCACTGTTAGTATAGCTCGTAATATTTCCACTTTAAATTGTGTTTTGTCTGATGTCCACAACCGATTCATTAATGAAAATACTTGTTCCACAGAAGCATTTGTCCCTGGAAGACTCAAGTAGAATTCAATGATTTTTTTACATAACTAATATTAATATGTTCATCCAGAAAATGCTTAAATATTTCGACCCATTGTTTGTCTATTTTACTTTCGCTTTCCCTCCATTCCTGCAATTTCTCTGCAGTAATAACAATGTTAATTCTCCTTATTTCAGAGAGTAAGACAGACAGACGGACGGCATTGCGAAAACCACTTTTTCGGATTCAGCGATACCTAAAACGTGTATTTCAGTAAAAATCTCGAGGTCGAATTTTTTCGTGAAAACAATACTTTCTCGATACTTCGTATGAGAAAGTAAAAAGTATCTTTCATAGAAGTTCAGAGAATTTTCATGACCTGATAGCATACTGTGTCACTGGTTTACACCCAGAGCGGTATATGCGAGTAAATGTAAAGCTGGTAGTTGAGTTTAGGTATCAAACCCGCAAATTGAAGTTTCCTAAACTTCTAGGCAAAGACAGAATTCTTGAAAAACACCAAGTTTATAGCTATCACATCAGCCAGAGATTTTCAACCTTTTTCTACTCGCATACCCCTTAGAGCTTTTTACATTCTTATACGAAGTATCGAGAAAGTATTGTTATCGCGAAAAAATTAGACCTCGAGATTTTCACGGAAATATACGTTTTAGGTGTCGCTGCAACCGAAAAAGTGGTTTTTGCAATGCCCTTTGTCTGTCTGTCTGTTACTGGCTTTGGAGCCTAGATGGTAGAGCAAAAATGAATGAAATCTCGTACTTAGGCATTTTATCATACTGAGCAGAGTATCCATAGAAATGGTTGACTCAATAATTAAGTGTCCGAATTCGTTGAAGACGTACGCGGCATAGTCGTCCCCATCGGTGTTAGTGAACGTAATGTTAGATCACAGTCCAGGAGAAAATATGTCGAAATAACCGCTAGAACAGGGAAATACTACCGATCCTTTTTCCCAGACGCGATAAGACAATCCAACAGAGGAATTAGCTAGACTTCACTTGGTGTTGTGACACCCCCTAACAAACGCTTCCAGCGGTTTAATTAAGATATTTGGTACGGGTAACGGTTGAAATTCGTGGAGCGCGTGAAGTTCATTGCGGCGTATTTCTTTATATTCAGGTCGAGTTGCCAATCTTTACACCATTTCGTAATAGCCTGAAGGTCCTTTTGCAAATTCTCCTGATCGTGTATTGTGTTGATTTCTCCATACACAAGTGTGTCATCCGCGAAGAGTCTAACTTTACACTTTATATTATCCGCTAAATCATTTATATATATCAAGAATAACTTCCCTGAGGCACGCCGGAAGTCACTTTGACGACGTCTGATGCAACTCCATCGAGGACTACTCTCTGGGTTCTATCGGAAAGAAACGAGGCGATCCAATTTACAATTTTCTCGTTAATTGAATAAGCCCTTAATTTTTACACTATTTTCACGTGAGAAGCGGTGTCGAAGGCTTTCCTGAAGTCTAAAAATACTGCATCAACTCCTATTCCTTTATCCACTGCTTTCACAGTATCTTGTGTGAGTAGAGCTAACTGAGTCTCGCATGACCTGCCTCTTCGGAAACCATGCTGGTTTCTATTAAGCGCTTCTTTGCTTTCCAGAAATCGCATTATTGAGCTACCGATAATATGCTCAAAAACCTTACAGAAGATTGACGTCAACGATATAGGGCGGTAGTTCTCCACTTTTAATTTACTTCCCGTTTTATGTATTGGTGTAACGTGGGCTGTTTTCCATATCAAACGAACTACACCCTCATCTAAAGAATTTCTGAATAGAATCTTAAGAGACGGAGCTAATTCGTTTGCTAACGAGTTTATAATGATTGCAGGTATTGCTTCAGGCCCTGGCGATTTTCTTTTGTGGACCTGACTTAGTAATTTAACGATACCGCTTTCGGATATTTCTATGTCGCTCATATTTGAGTCTATACGAGTAGGGAAATCAATGAAATCACCGCTGTCTATTGTGAAGCAATTTTCGAAGAACCGATTTAACATACTAGCCTTAGTAAATGAATCGTGTACACTTTCACCGTTGTCTGTACGTAGAAGAGTTACTGTGGACTGACCTCGAATTTCTCGCACGTACGCTTTCGCTTGTGTCAGGGGCGGATCCAGGTGGAGGCAATCGGGGCGATCGCCCCCCCCCCCCCTCCCCACTAAAGCCGAAGCAGAGTCGAAAAGAAATATATTCACATTTACGAATCAACCTAGTCGTCCTGTATAAGCTCGTTGACATCCAAAGAAGCACCGTGTTAAAAAAGCTTCAAACATAAAGTAATGAAATTACGAAATGGTGTTAATTTCTTATATACGTAGTAAATAGAGAATGTAAATGCTTATGTGATTTGTGGCGCTTAATTTTTTCATTAAACCAAATACGTCACGTTACCATAACACCCCCTCCCTCCCCCCTCGTCACGATCCCTCGCGAAATTCTCAACCCCACCCCCCCTAGAGCATGACGTAATTTATGGATGGTTCCTAAAATGCTACGGCAGCTCTACAATGTATAAAATATCAATCAGCAGCTCATTACATGTTACTGCGATGAACTATACTGCTACATTTTGGTGGTGTGAGATCGATAAAATAACATTTTCTAAGTGTTTACAAAATATGTACCTTAATGTGTAAGGAGAGATGTACACACTTGGGATTAATTTTCGAAACCCCTGTAAAGTGAATACAAATCATTGTAAACTGATTACAAGACGTTCTAGACCGGAGAGGAATAACGCTGTTTCGAAGCCTCTTTGCTTAGTGTTAGTTTCATTTGTGATTGTGTATTCGGGTCCTGTAGTTGTGGTTATAACGTTACAGTCGCTCTTCCTGCCGCGCTCCAATTTTGAATAAATCGTGTAATTCGTAATCACTCCCAAGCAATATACGCTTTACGGCTGCAGCGGTCGAAATAGCAGAGAAAGGTAATGAAAAATTGACCTCTTTCACTTTATCAGCCGTTTATTGTACTTTTAATAAATAAAATTTTCTTGTTAACAAAAACCACTTTGTTACTTTTAACATTTCGATACGTATTTTGTGCTCTAGAAATGAATCGCGGTCAATCAACTTTGGATGTTTTTCTAAAAAAGGAATAAACTCTAGAAGGTGATGAATTAGTTGCAACGGAACATCACAGTGAACTAAAAAGTGGTGAAGTTGATGAAGAATGTTCGACTTCAACTTCCAGCGCATCGGTTACGCCTGCAAGTACTTATAACTTTAATAATGTGTCTGACAGGAATAATATAGGCAATTATATTGACTCAGTGTCTTCTATTAATGATAGAATCAGATGTGAGTTAATAGAAAGACCATGGAAACCCCCATCTGGATTAAAGCTACCATATTCAACAGACCTTAAAAAAAGGAAGGAAGAAAGAAGATATTTAAATCAATCCCACCAAGACAGTTACCCATGGTTAGTATACTCCAACGTGAAGAAAGAGCTTTTTTGCTAATATTGCGCACTCTTAAGCACGGCAGGGATGGGTGGCTCGCGCAAGCACGTACCTCTTAAAAACTTGTAACAGAGCCTTCGACTGTTATTGCTAAGCTTTTAGGGAAACATGGTTACCTTCGCACTCATGAGAAGAACGAATACCATAGGGATGCTGTAGAAGGAGCTAAAATTTTTCTTAAAACGTATTATACACCAGAAGAAAACATTATAAATTAGATTAATTTAGAACGTCTAAGGCAGGTGCAAGAAAATATACAGAGTTTGAAACCCATTGTTGAAACCATCATATTTCTCGGTAGGCAGAATATTCCTTTGCGATAACACCGAGATGACGGAAAATTAGATGTTGAAAGAGAAACACCAGCATCACTCATAAACGAAGGCAATTTTAGGGAGATTCTGCGGTATAGAGTAAATAGTGGAGATGGTATTGTAGCAAATCATCTTGAAAACGCAGCAGCGAATGCCACTTATGAGAGCACCAAAAACCAACTAATTGCATGCTGCGGGGAAGAGATTAGGAATGTTATTCTTAAGCGCGTAAATGAGGCAAAATATAACTCTGTAATCTTTGACGAAACAACTGACATATCGCACAGCTCGCAGTTGAGCCTGTGTTTAACTTACGTGAACAAAAATGAAAGATAAGAAGATTTCATTGAGCTTATAAACGTTCACGATGAACGTTTTAAAGATGCATCGACATCATTTGAGCCTAGAGTGATTGTCAATGTTCTAGGCCGACTAATCCTTAAGAAAATAAAAGTTGAATTTAGATCTTCTATATTGTGTTGGAATTGGTACAGATTGGAGTTCGATGATGATTTCAGAACAAATTGGTGTTGTTGCTGAGATTAGGAAGGAAGCAAAATACGGTGTTAGATGTCCTTGTTTTAACCATGCATTGAATTTGTCCATGTCAAAGACGTCTTCTGTTCAAAGTAAACGTAACTCCATTGGCATCACCAAGAAAGTTTCTTCTTCCTTTAATGCTTCTTCAAAGCGAACCCATGTACTGATAAACGTTGTCGATTCACATCTGAAGGGTATGTGCGAAACTCGTTGGATAGAAAGAACTGATTCTTTGAAACAGTTTATTGACTCGACAGAGAAAATCGTTCAGGCACTTGAATACATTTCCGACTGGAGTGAAACAACAACTTCTTCAACGGCTAAAATCTTGCTAGCAGGTATGCGGGATGTCAAATTTGTAGTAGCGCTGCACTGTCAACTGTCTGTTTTACTTGTGTTTACCATTAAGTCAATTATTCCAGAAGAAAACTGTTGACTTAACTTTTGCTTCTAATCTTGTTAACGATCTTCCCTCAATTAAAAAAAAAACCAACGCGTCAACTGTAATGATAAATTTTCAGCCATATTCTCCTAAGCTTCCGAGCTTTTGTCGAAATTAGATGTAAAGATCAATCTTCCTCGTATGTGCAAAAAGCAAATGTACAGATCAAACATTCCATGTTTGACTCCCAAAGAATACTATAAAATAGCAATATATATTCCAATGTTAGATTCAGTGATAAATGATTTGGAAACAAGGTTTTCTATCGAAACATTTACTTCATGCGAACTAACTTGTCTGTTGCCGAAAACTTAGTGGAATTAAATGACAACTCAATATCATTGAAGATTAAGGATATCTGCAAATACTATGGGGATCTTCTAGGGGATTATAAACCCGCACTTGAATTCCAACTTTCAGCGGAAGTTAAGCTCTGGCGAGAAAAGTGGGTTAGGTCAGCGGAATCTATGGAAATTCCTTTTTCCGTTGAAGAAGCTCTTAAAAACTGTTATGAGGACATGTATTTTTCAGTGAACCAGCTCTTAAAAATTCTTCTGACGTTGCCAACAAGCGTTGCGTCTGCCGAGATAAGCTTTTCTTCATTGCGACACTTAAAAATCTATTTAAGAAACCAAATGAGCCAAGAAAGGTTGAAAGACTTAGCTTTTCTACACACTCATAGTGAAATTGAAATAAATGTAAACAAAGTAATTGAATGTTTTGCTAAAGGTGGAAATCGAAAATTAGATATTTTAATGTGATATGTAGGTAAAATATTTTCACTAAATTGCTTACTTATGTTTTTGAGGAAGTACATTTTCTGTGTTGATGTTGAATTGAGTGATGTTTTGCTATAGAACTTTTGGATAGGAAGATGAATTATTAATTAAATGTTAAATACGCAATATCATAAATTTCTATTTTATAAGCGCCAATTGTAATTTCATTAAATTCTTATTTTATTTGACTGTTTTGTATCAATTAAAGATTAAGTTTGTATGAATAAATTTTCAATTACTGTGAAATCATGTAACTGGAATATCGTCCCCCCCCCCCCCCCTCCCCCAAAGACATTTTCTGGATCCGCCAATGGCTTGCGTCGGATGTCCACCGAACAATGCGATTCGGAATGGACGTCAATGACAACCTCATATTTTTCATATGCAAATTTAAGCAGGACATCCGGATGACGCTCGATTAAGCAGAACTTGTAACATGCCTTTAAGCGTGCTGTCGATAGCCAAGACTACTAGGGGGGGCACATGCGTCCTCTTTCCCACCCCTTTCCTCCCCTTCCCCCCCCTCGAGGTCATTGACCTTTTAGTGAAAGTCCCATCTACGTAGACGGTGGTATTGTATTCCCCCTTCCACTTATTCCCTCCCCCACCTCCAAGTGACAATGGTGAGCTCCCCCCTCCCTCTTTCCCCCACCCCTTCACTTTTCTTGGGGGCAGTTTGGTCCACTCTCCCTCCTCCTCGAGGTCCATGACGTTTGTGTTAAAGTCCTTTGTACGTACGTAGACGAGGTATGGGAATTCCCCTTTCCACTTCTTCCCTCCCCCACCCCTTCTCCTTTATTGGGGTCACTCTGGTCCACTCTCCCTTTTCCCCCCACCCCTTTTTCTGTGCGTAGGTGTATGGGAAGTTCACTTCTTCCCTCCCCCACCTCCTCGTTAGGTTGAGGTGCTTTCACATTTGATTTGGTATATGCCTGATTTCTTATGGGGGGTATGCTGTCTTTAGGGTTTTTAATGAGATTTGACAATTTATTTTCATTAACAAAAACTGTGTGTAATCCTATTTTGGAGAAGATTTTTTGAAGCTTTTTTGTAGCATAAAGGTAGTAAGGTAGCTTCATAAATTTTTTGGTATTGGTGTCTTTGTTGTTGAGTGTTGTGCAGTTTCTAAGGTTCATTCTGTGTTGATGTTTTTTTAATATTTTATGAATGAGTTCTGGTTAAAACCATTTTGAATGGCTGTTTTATATAGGATAATTCTTTGGAGAAATTTGTATTTGATAGTGGTGTGTTGAGTAATCGATGGATCATGGAATGAAAAGGTGCTAGTTTTTGTGAAATGTGATAATGAGAACTCATGTGGATGTATGTGCTGGTGTGTGTAGGTTTTCTGTAAATGTTTAAATGTAATTTGTTGTTTTTCCTAGTTAGAAGAATGTCTAGGAAAGGTAGAGATTTTTTGTTTTCTGTTTCATGTGTGAATTTAATGGTGTAAAACTGCTTGTTTAACAAGTTTAAGAATTCTACAATGTTTCCATTCGATGTGTCGAAGATAGCGAAGATGTCATCTACATATCTGAGCCAAACTTTAGGAAAATACGGAAAGGTGTTCTTACAAATGCGTTCGAAATTAGTAATAAAGATTTCTGCTAATAAGGGAGATAAAGGGTTGCCCATGGTTGTGCCTTCTTTCTGTTGATAAAAAGAGATGTTAACCTGAAAATATGTTTGTTGCATACAGAGGGAAGTTAGGCGGATGTATTCGTCCACAATCGGACCAGGAAGGTTTTTTTCTAGTAGTGAGTTTATAAAGATTTTACGTCAAACGATACCAATATTTCGTTTTCTGAAATACAGCATACCCCCCATAAGAAATCAGGCATATACCAAATCAAATGTGAAAAGTGTGACAAAATTTATATTGGACAAACGAAAAGGAAATTAGAAACACGTTTCAAGGAACACTTAGCCCATTACAGAAACAACAGAATAGACAAGTCCAGTGTAGCATCTCATATCAACACCTGCCATCATCCTATCACAACCGAAAATTTAAAACTTCTAAAAACGGTCACCAACGAAAACAAACTAGATGCCTATGAAAGCCTTTACATTCACCATAACCAAAACAAGATAATGAATAACGACGCTGGCCCTATCCCCCATTCCCCTTTATTTCAGTTAACGATCGATACACCTTCCCTTACCCCTACCCTACTTCTCTAACGGTCAACAATAGTATAAATACTCCGCCTAACCTTACACACTTTGACATGGCTGAAGATGACAGCGTTGCTGTCGAAACGCGCGTCCTAAGTGATCCTGCGAGTCTTCTGTGCCTTGGCACCTAAGTACCGCCTTTACGGTGATTTGGAGGTATTTCTCCAATTTTATTCATTTTCTTCACCGTGTCTCGTGAGTTCTTCATTTTATTTATTTCTTCTTGCATAGTATTTTCGATAAATTACATGAAACTTCTATTTGCTCTCCGCACAAGTTGTGACTCCTAAATATTTAACGTACTCTGCAGATTGGATACTCAATCTATCAATTCTGTACTCCGAGTCGAATTCATTGTTCTTACTCTTCCAGAAACTCATTAGGGAACATTTGCTGGGATTAACTTCGATTTTCCAATCTTGACACCATGCTGAAAGTGCATTTAAGTCTTCCTGGAGCGATTTTTGGTCATCCTGACTCGTTATCTCCTTATATGAAACGGTGTCATCTGCGAAAAGTCTTATTTTGCAGCGAACTACCAAGCAGATATCGTTTATATATATCAGGAATAGTAGTGGGCCTATGACACCTCCCTGTGGAACGCCTGATGCGACTTTTACCGGGTATGAAGATTTCCCATCAATAACTACTATCTGTTTACTGTTGGAGAGGAAGTCTTTTACCCAACTCACGATATTAGGGTTTATGCGGTACTTCCTAGTTTTCCTATTAATTTATTATGGGGAACTTTGAAAGAAAATCCGAAAGTATTTTGGTCGTACGTTAGAGAGGTTCATGGTAGAGGCTCCACCATAGCGTCATTGAGAACGGAGGCAGGTGATGTAATACATGACAGCGCGGAAAAAGCGAACTTGTTAAATGAACACTTTCAGAAAGCGTTTACTTCGGTGAGCAACGAATTTGAGGAACCATCTTTGAATGATGAGGGAAATTCGATGGAGGATTTGATATTCTCTGAATCAGGTATCGCGCACCAGCTAGAGTCGATTAAGCAAAATCAGTCTCCCGGGCCGGAGGGCATACCCGAGCGTGTGTTGAAAGAGCCTAGCCTCGGTAATCGCACCTTACTTGAAAATAATATTCGAAAAATCCGTTGCACATGGTACCGTTCCAAAAGACTGGAAGGTAGCATACGTAACGCCCATCCACAAAGGCGGTGATAAAGAGAACCTCGAAAATTATAGACCGATTTCCTTGACGTCACTATCGTGTAAGATTCTAGAACATATAATCGTTAGCTCTGTTCTGCGTTATTTAGATCGTCGTTCCTCGCTAAGCAAAAACCAACACGGGTTTCGTAAAGGTAGGTCATGCGAAACGCAGCTCGCCGTTCGTAAACGATTTGTTACAATGCGGAGAGAAAAACACTCAGGTTGATGCCATTTTCATTGATTTTAAAAAAGCGTTTGACAAAGTAGCCCGTAATAAATTAATAGGAAAACTAGGAAAGTACGGCATAAACCCTAATATCGTGAGTTGGGTAAAAGACTTCCTCTCTAACAGAAAACAGATAGTAGTTATTGACGGGAAATCTTCATACCCGGTAAAAGTCGCATCAGGTATTCCACAGGGAAGTGCCATAGGCCCACTACTATTCCTGATATATATAAACGATATCAGCTCGGTAGTTCGCTGCAAAATAAGACTTTTCGCAGATGACACCGTTTTATATAAGAAGACAACGATTCAGGATGACCAAAAATCGCTCCAGGAAGACTTAAATGCCCTTTCAGCATGGTGTCAAGATTGGAAAATCGAAGTTAATCGCAGCAAATGTTCCCTAATGAGTTTCTGGAAGAGTAGGAACAATGAATTCGACTCGGAGTACAGAATTGATAGATTGAATATCCAATCTGCAGAGTACGTTAAATATTTAGTAATTACCATTTGTCGTGATCTATCGTGGAATATGCATATTCGAAGGATCGTAGGCGCAGCTAATAAGAAATTGGGCTTCGTAGGCAGAATAGTAAAAAGTAGCACAGAACAGGTACGAGAAACGTGTTATTTATCATTGGTCAGATCTCAGGTCGAATACGCTTCCATCATATGGGATCCGTACGGAAAGGGACAGATACCTGAGTAAGAAAGAATCCAACGCAGAGCAGCCAGATTCGTAAAGCAAAGATATGAGCAAAAAATCTGATGTGGCCAACACATGACTTTCTCCATATTTGGGGTATAGATATTTAAATTATTATGAGTAGCATTATAAGGCAAAATTATTATTTCGTATCGTAAAAGTATACACGTCGTTGCCGTATATTACGTATATTTTGAATGTTTACAGAATTCACCGCTACATGGTGTTGGCGCTGTAGGCTGGTATTAAGAAAAAGCGAAACATATCCGAAATGGTTCTACGAAAATTAGTTTCAAACAAAACTTGGAAGAAATATTATTCTCCACAACTTTGGTTCTTACGAAGATTACCAATAACGATGTTGTTAAGGAGATATTTAACGGAAACCGAAAAACCGGTTATTTATAAATAACTCCTAAACAATAACTCCTATAGAAAATTGTTTCAAATAAAAGTTGTAGTAAATTACATTCTCGATAACATTTGTATAGAATTGTAAATACAAAAATGATATTTTAACCAAGAAATATCGCAAAAACCGAATCGGGTTTCGAATAAACCTCGACTTCCGTTTAACCGTTATTGTCCAAAAACTAATCAGTTCTTTGTTCTCATGTAAGAGTGTTAGATATGAAGTTTGGTAACGATATGGCACGTACTTTTTGAGTTAGAGCGCCCTCACGCACATACACACACACACACAGACATCATTCCGAAAATAGTCTAAACGTGTTCTAGGGACCTCAAAACATGTATTTCCGTTGAAATCTCGAAGTCGATTTTTTTCATGAATACAATACTTTCCCATTACTACGTATGGAGAAAGTAAAAAGTACCATCTCGCCATGGGCGCCATAGTTCCTCGGGCCGCCCCTGCCCCGCACGTCGAGTCATTTGAAAATTCGAAGCGAAAGAACCCGAACGAGCTCTGTAAAATAACTCCTATGCATGACTCAACCGATACGAGGACTTCGCTCGAAGTTTTATGCCTGCAAGCGAAGTGGCGACGCTTTCCGTTAAGGAGTGCTATTTCGAAACTTTCCAGGATGGCTGGGGCAGGGGAGTTACGGGGAAGGGAGTAGCTGAGAGAGGGAGTATTGTGGAGAGAGTCAGGGGTTAAGGCGTTTCTAAAGAAATTTATGTTCGAGACGTGACTTCATAGGTCTTTCTGTGTCGGGGAGGGAGGAGGTGGGGGTCGGTGGAATGGTTGGGGCAGGTCGAAACTCACACGTGCTGCGTGAGTTGGTAGTCAGTGCCTGCTTAAGCTAAAAGATTTGAGGTTGCGAAAAATTACCATTTACGCCGTTTTTTTTTTAATTTATATTTTTCATAGAAATTTTTAAAAAATACTGCTTGTAAATTCAAATTAAATGTGATCGCAATGGCACATTAAAAAATATATTTTAAAACTCGATTTATATTGACAAAACTAAGGAATTTAGAAAATAGAACTTTCGATCTTATAGCCTGGCAAAATTTTTCTTTAATTTATGCATATTAATTTCTTCGGACGTTTTATTTTACACAAAGAATTACTAAGATTTTTCGCTGGGTGCTTTGAACCTTTCGTACCCGCCTTGTGCCGAGCCTGGCTGGTGTATGTAATCAGAGAGATCGGGGAGGGAAAGGGGAGTTAACTTCATTGGTAGGATGGAAACCCAGTGGTTTTTTCCACAGTCACCGCCTTAATGCAAGTATACCGAATCCATAAAATATCGAAGAATTTTATACCATACTCAACATTTTCAGCAATTTCTTTCGCAATTACTGATATATCGTTAAAGCTATCGTCCCAAGGGAACTGTTTTAAATATAAATACAATTTAGAATGTCCTCTTCTAAAATTTTTACTGTAGTTGCTCGAGATAATATGTTATACCAAACTATTATCGGAAAAATTAAATTAAATGCTTTAATTTTAATAAGGGGAAAGGCAAAACTGCGCGACATATGATAAAATATACTGAAAAGGGCATCTCATCTTCCTAATTAAATTAAAATGATGTTATATGAAAAAGCCCATGCGTGGATATATCCGCCTGAATCAAGAAGACAAAACGCTCCCAAGTTAACGACACAAGTGCAGGCGGGCGACCACACTGCTGTAATGCCGCCCATACAAAAGTTCCCTGAGACGGTCGCTTCTCAAACTCTCCTTTCTTAAGCCGTCTTAGCAGTGGCGGATTTAGAAATTCTGAGGCCCCTGGCGCTAAACAAATGGGGGCCCTGCAATCTAAATATATAGTGAAACCTCACCTAACGACTACCCCTTTATTTGACGCTCCGTTCTAATAAATTAAGTATCGTAGTGCAAAATAATTAAATTGCCTTCACAAAACTTTTCATTTATTTATTCAGATTCTTCTTCAAGGTTCATTTGTTGATAGCACGAGGAACATGAGAATATTTTATGCCGTATATTCAGGTATATTTGGCGTGTAAACCCGAAAATCGAAGTGACCCGGAAGGCCTTTTCGCGACAACTCTTGACAAAGGTTTCAACAGTGTTTCTGATCGGGGAAAATTGATCTAATTAACTCCTTTCATCTATCTTCAATAATATCAAATCGCAACATCAAAACCAAACAAATAAATCACACAGACTTAGAAGTCCACCAAAATTCAATTACGTGAAAACAAGCACAGCGGGGAATCGACCGAGAAGATACCGAAAAGACCAGTTACACACAAACACGTGCTATCTCCTCAGTAGTGCAACCTCAACTAATGCGATGGAGGTAAATAGGAAGATATCGTAGATGACGTCGTTACCTAGCTTTACTGCTTGGCAGCGGGAAAATAGATAATAAATCGGTACAATATCATTGTACAAACTTTCTCATACACTATTGCGTCTTGAAAAACATAAACTATGCAGAATCATTGTGAATATCAACTTAAATAACTATACGAAATTTGATCAAAATTGTATTAGCCGTTTTTTAGATAATCCAATTACTGTTAAAGTTGCCTAGAATAAACTAGCCTTATATTCATTTATTCTGATAAATGTGAACTATTTGGTATTACTGAATACGTAAACTCAAGTATCTGTACGAAATTTGATCAAAATCATTGGAGCCGTTTTTGAGAAAATCAAATTGATGTTAAAAATGCGTAGAATAAACTGCGCTTAATTATTGAGCAATTTCAACCATTTCTTCATAACTTCTATTCTGTATGATAAAATGCCAAAGTACGAGATTTCATTCACTTTCGCTCAACCGTTTAAGCTCTAGAGCCACGAACAAACAGACGGCATTGCGAAAACCACTTTTTCGGACTTAGGTACACCTAAAACGTATATTTCCATCAAAATCTCGAGATCGAATTTTTTCGCGATTACAATACTTTCTCAATATAATTCGTATATGAGAAAGTAAAAAGCGAAAAGGGGAGGGAACTCCTCGCCGGTGCGTTCTCTCCCGGGTTAACTCTTGCGCTTCCTCTTGCGTATGACAGTAGATCTCTTCGGATTCCAAAACAGCAATCCTTTTTAACAGATATTTCTTTAGGCGAAAATCATCCTTTCATCTGGAATTCGGTCAAGCGCACTATCAAGAGACGGATCAATCCTCCTCCAACTATAGCAAATAGAAAGCTGATGTAAGAGCAGTTTTGTTTTATTTCTGTAAGAATATGAATGCTAGTGAAGGAAGGGGATGGCGGAGATGGAAGGAAACGATCCTCCAAGCTGATTTCAATTCTTAATCGAAATGTTCGTGGCTGCATAAGGGAGAAAATGCAAAAGGGAGGCTAGGCATTTTGTGTCCTTAAAAACGAAAGGAGTGGGGATGAAATTCGACGGTATCGCACGACGAGTGTCGCACCTAGGAACTTGCTTTGGAGGGGTGGGGCAAAAAACTTCAAGATGATACTGTATTATTGTGTGTTTTTAGAATTTCCATCATTTTAGCTGTTTAATAAAAATTTATAATTAATGTATATCTATAAATCTGAAATTCTGTTTTTAATTGCCCGCTGTACAAATCCACCCCCTTGAAGATATCGTCACGAAACTTCGCAAAGGTATTTATATAATTTTACCCTGCGAATAACAGGCCAAATGGCGATAAAAAATTTAGGGTGCTTAATTCAATAAATGCAGTTTTTCATCTGGTTCCGGGTACTCCAGCTAGAAAATATATAAATTATAATTTGTAATGCCTCAATGTTTTCATCGGAAATTTACAAAACTAATGCTTTTATTAAAAGTTTTATCTATACCTACTGGTGGCCTAAATGACCAGCTCCCACCACCCTGGGATTAGCATGTAACCTTTTGACATAGAGTGACGCCATATGCTACCAGAAAATCTACACTGCATTGGGCCACTCGTCTACATAAAGGTTGTGTCCTTCCTTTGTGCGTGTGCGACGAAGCGGTGATAAAGCAACTAATCGCTAAGGTCGAAATCCAAAATAAATCGGCGAGGAAATTCCTTTCGGTAATGTACTTTCTTCATTTTCTAAAAATAACCTCCCAAATGCTTAATTGAATCGAGTAAATGAGATAATGAAATAAGTATTATTATATGAATAATAAATGAAAATATATACTAACCTGTTCAATAACGATAAGTCACTAGTAAACGCGGAACTGTTCTTGAACAAACGACTCACTGAATGATGTTAACACTTGGACAGACCAAAATAAACTGATGAATTGGAGGACCATTCGTATGAAATCCGAAGGAGGAAGCAGAGAAACAGATGCGCTGGTTAACCAGTGAGAAAGAACTGCGAAATACCTTGAAGAAAGCAAAACAACTCCCGAAAAAACGGCCTTTATGACAGAATAAAGGCGAAAATGCATTTCGCAGAGATATTTTTATGGTAGTGAAAACAAAAACCGGCTTCTTTGGACAAAAATATCCTACGGGGCACGTGGCCCTTGGCGGCTTCGACCAAGAGATAAAAGGAAGAACCGCACTGACCGTAAACCGAAGTGGGGATGGAGAGAGTCTCACTTTGCAGGCAGTAAAACAGTCGGCTTGTTGGGATAACCTTGTGACCGCTCCTAATCCCGACCCCCCCCCCCCCCCCCCCCCTCCCCCTCCTTTTCCAGAGGCCCGGGCACCAGGGATTTTTCCCCGGTGTCCTCGCCCTCTCGCTGGCTCTTTCTAGGGGGGGGGGGGGGGCAAATGCCCGGAAGACCCCCCTCCTCCCGGGGGGAGAAAAGGGGCTTGTCGGCTTTATTTACGGGGTATGTATCAAGTTTTCATCAGCAACGAATTTTGCAACTTCTTTGATCGATTCCTCTGCTGTTTCAATTTACCACATAACATTAGCTGCTGGTTACCGAGCGGTCTTTTGAATTTCGTGAGCCCGCCAGTAGAATAATCGCACGTTGCTATCATCATGTTGTTGTGTAAAATTTGTTCTTGGGACATGGGCAGAGCGATTAGTTACATAACAAGTGCTGTGCCTAATCCAGATAAATTTGTTTGCGGCAACTTTCACAGAGTTTGTTAATGAAAAATTTGCTTAATTCCCCGGATTTCGAATCATTCCGGACGTTGGACAACAGAATTATGGACTTTATACTGTATCTCAGGGACAAATGAAGGAAGATTGACAAATACGTTTGATTGCATTTTTGAAACTGCCTAATCTAGGTAGAAATTTGAAATATTTCTTCTCAAATTTACAGCAAAATTAAGGAAACATTTCACATACATGGATGGATTTCAAATTCAAGAAATTTAATCTACGAATCTGTAATTCATAATGTCGGAACGAGCTGTGGGGCCGAGGCAGAAGCGGGAAGCGGACGGAGAATTGACACAGGAAGAACCCCAAGAAAAGGACGCTTCAGGAGAAAATCACGCCAGGGTTGAGGGAAGGGGGTTAACGGTTTATGCGGGAGACGGTGGCGGAAGGACGCTTTTCCGAAGGGAGAGTAGAGGCGACCTTCGGCGAGACAGGACGATGGTGTAGAGTCAATTGTGTTTTTTTGTTTCTTCTATTAAATCCGTTTAAATTAACCTGATGTTTGTTACGCTTATTCCCAATTAATTCCCGTAAATCCCACAATAATTTGCGTTGTGCAACAAATATCCGAGCCTGTGGCCAAGGGCGGATCTAGAAACTTCCAGGGGGAGGGGGGGGGGGGGGGGGGGGGCGATTACCGACTATTGTACATACCATGTGGGTGGGGAATATTTGTGCACTAAATTCTTGCCAAATTACTCTTATTTTCTATTAATACAAAATGGAACACGAAAGAATAATATGATGATTATCACAAAAGTATGATTTAAAAAAATTGATTATATAATGTTCACAAAATACTTTGATTCCTTGATCATAACGTATAAATGATTATACCTTAGTGCTTTGATTTTCCCATAGCAAACACTGAAGCGAGGGTCTGCAATGAATAAAGAAAACTAACATTCCTTAATTTGAATGACAACCCTCTCGGCTTCCCCTTTTGTTACCCCTAACAAATGTATCCATGAGGGAGGGAGGGGGGCGATCGCCTGTGTCCAGTGGCGGATTTAAAGACAGTCGCTCTAAAAACATCAAAACTATCAAATATCTCTATTTACAAAGTCAGTGGAACCTCTTTGTTTCCATATAAAAACGATCGTTAAGAGGGGTCACATAAGATAGTAGTCGTTAGGATAGGTATAATCATCACATTATAACTTTTGTTATTTAGCGGAATTTTTTGTACCAAGTTAAATTATGTTATTGTGAATTTAATCTTCGGTCACGCAAATCTACGGCTTTCTCAGTCGATTTCTATCGTAAAATATTGTATAACTAGCAGAAATACCCGGCGTTGCCCTGGAAAATTTGGTTCAAATCCGATCGGAATTCTAGATGACGCATGGTATTTAAGAATTCAGTCGGCCGCCGTTTTGAATAAAACGGGTAGAGAGAAAAAACCACATATGAATAATTAATGGGAGCCTTTCACAATCGTACCAAATTTGATTCAAATCAATAGTAGGACTCGGGTAAATACGCGTGGTTTAATGTTTAAATCGGCCACCATTTTGAAACAAACGGACATACGGACAATTAGATCACGTATTAACTTTCCCTTGGTACCCCCTACAATCATGCCGAATTTGGTCGGAATCGAATGAGAAATGTGGGCGAGCATAAAGGAACAGACAGACAAATAGACAGTAAAATATAGTAGTGGATATATAGCTTACATCGGTAAAGTGCTATTTGTACTGAAACTAGTTAAAATCGTTTAAGAAGCGATTTATTTCGTCATAATTCATCTTTATGTTGTACTTCGATACACACAACTCGCTTGGTGGTTGTGGATAGAGGTGTGCGCGGTAGAAAGTTCAACGGAAAGAACAGAAGAGGGCGGTTCAGAAGAGCCATACGAGGGAATCTATGCAAAACCGAAGGAACGGGAGATTTGGTGGAGTGATTCGGAGTGATGTCTTTCCACGCTGCGGGCCGGGGTTGGAATCCTTGCGGTGATTGGTGGCGCCCTCTTAATTGTGTGTTGTGTAGGAGACATATAAGTCGGCACTCAGTCCTTCGAAATGGACGTTAATCAGAGTGACTCCTTGGTGCTTCTCACAAATAGCAGGCCAATGGAACCGGTGTCGAGTTTCCCGACTACCCGTGTGCGCGCGCGTGTATCGGCTGAAAATCCCGTAGTCTGAGTACTTCTGACTATTTCCCAGTTTCTACTTTTATTATACGTAGACGTCGGAGAGGGGAAGGGAGGCCGGTATGGAGAGCTCCTTGAGTGGAGAGAATATCAAAAGGAGACGGTAAAACATTTTTGCGGATGTTATTAGAAGGAATCCGATTGGAAGTTCAATTAACCCTTTCCCAAGTAAATATGTGTTCTACCGTCATCGCCCTTTCTACATGACAATGTTAACTGTTGACATTTTCCAAGAGCCTGCTTTTTTTCTGCTATCTACTGAATGGCTGTAGGGAAAACTCTAGTATGATATCTCAGATTTATGACTTATGATGGAGTTATCATTAAGACCTTGCATTTAAGTCGAAAAGCATTAAAATGACCTGCCCCGGAAAGGGTTAACCGTTAACCTTTAACGTAAGTAAATGTTATTCTCTGTTTACGGTGCGGTCCCTATAGAAATTCCCTTCGATTCTGGGCGGATTAACTTTGCATTCATCGTAAGATTTCGTGTGATTTTTAGATTTTTAGAAAGCATTTTAAAAGTTCAGCCATTTGATAGTATTTGTGGCAGACCAAGTATAGTGTTTGGGTCGTCTCGGTAAACTTATATCCAACCAGGCCTACGTATACCGTATGTGCGCAAAGATCTATCTGAATGCTTTCCAAGCAGTATACAGTAACGAGTGTCTCGAGATAAGATTCCCTAGGCGCTCAGTATAGTTTTTCTTTACAAATAAAGAGGATTATGGAATCTTCAGAGAATATTCCTTCCATTCAGTTCTGGGTTGTCAGTCGTGTCGTAATGGATTCTCCGCTCTTTCTTAGACTTCTTATTTCGAGTGTTATTCACCAGTTTTCATTTTTTAAATTCGTCTTTTACAATGGCTAAAGAGCTTGCGAAAAGAGGAATGGAACTAAATTTTGAAGGTGGTTAAGTCCAAGTGCGATGTGGGTCTATGCATTGGCCCGCGTTTCCGAATATACTATGAAAAGCAGGCCCTGTAACATGCTACATCTACATGATACCCTGAAAATCACCGGACTGGTGGGTGGCAGAGGGTGCAGCACACCAAAACCTACCTAATAACGTCCCTCGTGGGAATCACTCTCCTGTTATGATCCCGTATGGTCCTAGGGAAAAACGAGCCCTGATATCGCTCGGTCCTACAGTCGATCTCACGTATTTTATTCTCGTAGATCGTGCCTGCCCATGTACGTAGGTGCCTTTAATATTCCTGAGACCTCCTCTAAGAGAACTTCCGACCTAAATTTCTCCAGAAGCCTTAACCTAGCGCTAATTCTGCGATCCCATAGCGATATCCAATTCAACTCCTTCAAGAGTGATGTGACGCTTAATTTTTGGTCATGTTTTTGCTTTACGAATCTGGCTGCTCTGCGTTGGATTCTTTCTAACTCACGTATTTGTCACTTTTCGTACGGATCCCATATGCTGGAAGCGTATTCGACTCGAGATCTGACCAATGATAAATAACACGTTTCTCGTACCTGTTCTGTGCTACTTCTTACTATTCTGCCTACGAAGCCCAATTTCTTATTAGCTGCGCCTACGATCCTTCGAATATGCATATTCCACGATAGATCATGACAAATGGTGATTCCTAAATATTTAACGTACTCTGCAGATTGGATATTCAATCTATCAATTCTGTACTCCGAGTCGAATTCATTGTTCTTACTCTTCCGGAAACTCAATAGGGAACATTTGCTTTGATTAACTTCGATTTTCCAATCTTGACACTATGCTGAAAGGGCGTTTAAATCTTCCTGGAGCGATTTTTGGTCATCCTGACTCGTTATCTCCTTATATAAAACGGTGTCATCTGCGAAAAGTCTTATTTTGCAGCGAACTACCAGGCAGATATCGTTTATATATACCAGGAATAGTAGTGGGCCTATGACACTTCCCTGTGGAACACCTGATGCGACTTTTACCGGGTATGAAGATTTCCCATCAATAACTACTATCTGTTTTCTGTTTGAGAGGAAGACTTTTACCCAACTCACGTTATTAGGGTTTATGCCGTACTTTCCTAGTTTTCCTATTAATTTATTATGGGCTACTTTGTCAAACGCTTTTTTTTAAAATCAATGAAAATGGCATCAACCTGAGTGTTTTTCTCTCCGCATTGTAACAAATCGTTTACGAACAGGGCGAGCTGCGTTTCGCATGACCTACCTTTACGAAACCCGTGTTGGTTTTTGCTTAGCGAAGAACGACCATCTAAATAACGCATAACAGAGCTAACGATTATATGTTCTAGAATCTTACACGATAACGACGTCAAGGAAATCGGTCTATAATTTTCGAGGTTCTCTTTTTCACCGCCTTTGTGGATGGGCGTTACTTATACTAGCTTCCAGTCTTTTGGAACGGTACCATGTGCAACGGATTTTTCGAATATTATTTTCAAGTAAGGTGCGATTACCGAGGCTCGGCTCTTTCAACACGCGCGGGTATGCCCTCCGGCCCGGGAGACTTATTTTGCTTAATCGACTCTACCTGGTGCGCGATACCTGTTTCAGAGAATATCAAATTTTCCATCGAATTTCCCTCATCATTCAAAGCTGGTTCCTCAAATTCGTTGCTCACTGAAGTAAATGCTTTGTGAAAGTGTTCATTTAACAAGTTCGCTTTTTCCGCGCTATCATGTACTAAATCACCTGCCTCCGTTCTCAATGACGCTATGGTGGGGCCTCTACCATGAACCTCTCTAACGTACGACCAAAATGCTTTCGGATTTTCTTTCAAATTACTATGAAGGATTTTCTTTTTGTAATCATTAAATGCTTATCGCATTGTTACTCTAGCTCTTGACCGCTACGACTTATCCACAATGTGTGAGTAATGTTTTTTTCTGTATCCCCTTTTCTAATTTTAAGTATTTGTTGGCGCATTCCTCCCTAATGTGATGCGTAATATTTTGCTAATAATTTTTTCCCAATTTCTGTGAGCAATTCGTCGAAAAAAGACATGAAGTAAAGTAATTACTTGATTGTGCAGTTTTTTCTTTAGAATTCTTTTTGTGTGAATATTTTATAATTTATAATCCGCGATAAATGTAATTTTATGTTATGTCATAGGATTTGTATGAACAAGGCATTGAAATGCTCGGCCACCAGGAAGTATATTTTAGATTGAATTCCGGCTTTTGAAGGATAATCCAAAAATAAGATAAGACGATTAATCCCTGCAATAAATGAAGCAATGGGGAGCGGCCATTGGACGGCGAGGGAAGAGGTCTCCTGTCCGTCTTGTTATGTCTGCATGAAGATGTGAAGGAGTGAGGAGCCGAGGACCCATCTGAACGAGGGGCTGTGAGTTAGCAGCTGACGCAATCCCCCCTCCCCCCTCCTCCTCCCGCCCAAAAATTAGGTGGCAAAACATGAACGGCTATTAAATTACAAAATGACAAAAAATTCGCGGATGAGATTAGGCACGTGGGAATGTGTACATTTTCTGTCGAATCAAAGTTGCGAGTGGAACTGTGCCTTACTAAGAAAATCCAGTAGAACTATTTATTTATTTTGATATTGCTGACAATGACGATTTTGGAAGTTGACGTTATTCCCAGTAAATCTTTTAAGATGACATTAAATGTTTGCGATACAGTAAAATTACATTGAAACCATAAATTCTTACTGGGATCGCTGACCTACGCCCAAGAGCTTCAGTTTCGAATACATCCGCCGAAAAACGCCTCCTGCAAATCAGAACTTCATTCGCCACTCCCTTACACTCATTCCGCTCCGGCCTTCAAAACCAGTTGTTCTCAAACTCCTCTTGTCTGGCGCCTCCTTGATGTGAATAAAAAATGTCGAGGCCCCCAACTTATAAAATTGACTTAAAATGCGATTTAGCAGTTCGAAGAATAATTACTAAAGTACTGCTTTAATTTAATAGAAAATTGTTTATTTATAATTAAATTGTCCTTCTTGTTGTCATTGCAACAAAATACTCTCGTCCGTCTGTCGTGGGTGTTCCCCCAACTACTTTAGCATGTTGATTGAAAAGCAGTACCATATTTACAACAAGATCTCATTTCCACATACTGTATCATTTAATTAATTGAGCTTATTTTATCAGCTTACTGTTTATTTAGGATTAAAATTAATTTAGAATCTTTATTACTTTCGGCGGCCCCATGGAAAAATCTTCACGGCTCCCTGGGGGACCGCGGTTAACAATTTGAGAAGCACTTCTAAACCTCATTATTCTCGTCCATTCCCATCCTCATCACTCTGTCCCAAAAGTTTACCACCCCTCTCACCATCTTTCAGTCCCCCTCCCTCTCCACCCCTTCCCCATTCCTCTCCAATTTACATTCACTCCCTCTCTCCCCCACACCCTCCTTCCATTCCATCTTTCCCTCTAGCCAAACAAATCAAACTAACATGTCTCTTTCTTTTACCAAAACCACAAAATGCTAAAACTCCAGCATAATATATTAACAGTTTTCGTTTTATGCAGGTCTAAAGTGTCAGCTTCGGAGAAGAATATTGGGATTTTTTCGTCCTAGCGAATTTCCAGGAAATTTCTCCGCCTCCCTGAATCACCCGTACTTGACACCTGCGAATTACGTCATTTCTCGTCTCCGAGCTGATATCTATAACAGCGGCGAAATTGTGTAGAACAATTTCCACACGGATTACCCAGAAAAGAAATATTGTTGAAATTCTATTTATGTTTTCAAATGTGAGGTAGCGCTTCGCAGAAGTGATAACGTTGACAATGGCAATTGCTCCGCACGTGTCTGGTTTGGTGGCGGAATTAACCTCGCCGCTGTTTATGTTCTTAAAATGTGACATACCCTTTCCCAAAAGTGATAACATTGGTATTGCTTATACGCGTGCATCGCCATCACCATAATTCTTCGAAACGGGTAAAACGGATAAGGGATACCGTGAATCAGGATTTTATCTTCTGACACGTGTAGGCAACCTTGGTGAACGTGATAACTTTCGCAATCCAGGCACTATATATGTTCGCTACCACCACGTTTCTAGAATTATTCGAGGGAACGTCGCTGAGGTGAGCGTTAGCCTGTTTTGAGCCCCAGAAAAGAGCGATAGCCTGTTTTGAGCCCCAGAAAAGGGCGTTTTCTTTTGTTTTATTTCTTCAGCACATTTGAAGAATGATCCGGCTACGAGAACTGTTTCTGGTGATAATTTGCGTCATTTGTGCTAAGACCGATTTGCAAGGTGTGTACATTAATAATGTCCTTATATATATATACTGTTGCTATAGATATTTATAGGATATTTTTTACTACTATCGTTCTTATAATTACCGACGAGTTTTAAAGAGCATCTAATACCATTAAAATAAGTTAAATACTTTTAAAATCATAAGACTGGCCAAATTTTATCTCCACTTTGACTACTTATAAGACGATCATTTGTTTATGGAGGTGTTCAAAAGAAGCGATTTTAGGGAAGAAAACCTTCCCATATTTTATTTCGTCGTGACATTTCTGGTTTGACGAAGTAAGACAGGAGAAGCTTACCTGTCATTTTCGATGCTTGAACAAAAAAAATGTGACGCAACGCTTTTTTTGGGGAATATTTGATCAATTTACCTTTTATTTGTATTCTTCTTCGTTGTTGTCAACAGAAACTGTTATGGAGACAGTAAGATTTTTTCTGAAAATGTATATTTTTATTACTTAATAATACGTCAGAGTTTTTAGAAAATTATGTGATTTTTCTAGTCATAAATAAATGCATGAAATCTATCTGAAATTTAGATCTTGCGATTGTTAAATTATTGATTTCTCGATGCACTAAACTGACAACAACATTTTGCTTAACCTTCTACTTTACGGCAACATGAGTAACCTGTATTATTTGGCATGTATCTCGCTGTTCAACGTCAATGCAGAACATAATTTGGGTTTCCGCTTTTTCTTTGCAGAGATGAAGCATCCTTTAGGATATCTCATCGCAAAAGTTCCTCAAACAGCAGACAAACACATGATCTACCAATACCTTGAAGATATTGGTGGACCCGGACCGGTTTCTGCCTTGCATGGTGCAGATGGTCCATTATCCGCCCATCCTCAAATTAGAGGAAATTTCCAGCATATTGCTGGGGCCAGAAATGTATCCGGGGGCCCAGGGGGTTTATCCGGCTCGAACGCGAACGCCAAAACGATGACCGGCGGTCCAGGAGACATTTCCAGGTCCGATGCTGGGGCCAGAACAGTATCCGAGGGCCCAGGGGGTTTATCCGGCTCGAACGCGAACGCCAAAACGATGACCGGCGGTCCAGGAGACATTTCCAGGTCCGATGCTGGGGCCAGAACAGTATCCGAGGGCCCAGGGGGTTTATCCGGCTCGAACGCGAACGCCAAAACGATGACCGGCGGTCCAGGAGACATTTCCAGGTCCGATGCTGGGGCCAGAACAGTATCCGGGGGCCCAGGGGGTTTATCCGGCTCGAACGCGGACGCAAAAACGATGACCGGCGGTCCAGGAGGTTTTAGTGTAAGCAGCGCTAACGCCAGCACCATAAATATACCCAACACGAACGGCACTTCTGGGAATTTTTATGAATTCCTAGCACAATTCCCAAACTTTTGGGGAATGCTTGGCCGAAGCTTTGGAAATCCCTACGAAGGCTCGCAGAATCTTACTTCTGCCAGCAGAAACGGGTAGTGATAATAAGGCACTGATTCTTCTAGCGTCGGAGGTGCTTAGAAAATGTAACCTCTCTTCTAAGCCTTCCTATCTTTTGTTTTTAAATGATTATGTATGTTGAAAAAATACATTATACGCTAATTAGAAAGGTATTTCCCTTATGGTAATATCCACAACATATGTAATATTGTAGTCACAATGTAGAGAGAAAAAAATAAAATGATTCTATAAAACCATGTTTACGCATTTCAATTTATCCTAGTAATCTTCCTCGTGTATTTTTTAATGGAGAAAGGCGTAAATCAATCGTTCAATTCGTTATCTAGTAATTATTTCGACAATATCTTCTGAAGAATGTGGTCCCGTATGCATTTGTAGAAATAAGCTGTTTTAAATCTGATGCATTAATTTATTTGACTATTTTCTATAATTTGTGACCAATAATTAGATAGATGACTGACTAAAAATTACCATACTTTTCTAATGTTACCGGGGGCGTCAAACCTCATATCTTACAATTAAACAAACGTCATTTAAAACGCCATATAAAACATTTAAGTTATGTAGTATTTCGCCGTAACAGTTGTCGGTGCATGTATTCTTCAAGCGCTTAAAGAATACCTCGATGAACCAGGACATACGCTGTCTTCAATGCAATTAGAGTCATGTGGGGGACCATATGTATAAGATGTGATTGCAAGTGTTCTCCCTGAATATTTTCAATTTTCCTCGAAATAAAGGCACATATCCGTAATTTCTAATCTCTCTTGCCGTCGGCTCGCGCCCATGTTTTCTTATTTCAAGTTTCGTGACTCGGGTAATAACAATAATCTTCAACAAGAAAAATTGCCTGTGTTCCACCATAATTTATTGAACATTTACGGAATGTTGCGAGTTAGAATTATGGCGTCATCATCCGTGTCTTTTGTTAAGCATCCGCATAATAAATTCGCGAAATATAAACGAATTCATTATATTTTTTCCTTTATAATAATAGAGGCTTAAGGCATTACTGTTTTCACAATTTTGTTAAACAGAATTTTAATTATATCTATCGTTAATTTCGTTCAATAATTAAAAAGCACTTTAAAACTTCTCGATTAACTTATATTTTCACGTTTCGATGTTTCTTGTTATATGATTATGACTTTTTCATATGTTTGCATCGTAATTTAAATAACTGTATTATAATATAGCCGAGTGATTATCATTAAAATCACCCAATTCGTGCTATTATAATATACCAGCGTAATTGCCCATCAAATATGATGGGTAGGCGTGAATTAAGTATTACGTTAAAATAAAAATTAATGACACCAACTTTTATGTGCACCGAAACGTAAAAAATTAATATAAAATCCACATAACCGAATGTTCCAGAAAGCAATAATAGTCATGGACATATAAAATGAAGTTTTAACAAGATTTTAACACAATTTCTGTACTTTTCTTATGCATTAGAATCGAGTCACCAATAAACTTGAACAATTGCAGTTACCACGGCGATGAATTGAATAAATGCGTAAAAATCACGAAAAAATAGACATTAATCCTAATTGTCTGCTTTTTTCGAATGAGATTTGAATTTCTACGACAGAGAAATTCATGTCAATTGTTATCTCGGCCTAACTGTGTCCCGCGTCGATATCTCATTTTCAAGATATTCTAAAATGCTAAAGAAAAAATCTGATGTGGCCAACACATGACTTACTCCATATTTGGGGTATAGATATTTATATTATTATGAATAGCATATGAGGCAAAATTATTATTTCGCATCGTAAAAGAATACAGTCGTCCTTATTGCCGTAAATGACGTATATTTTGAATGTTCACAGAATTCACTGCTACACGGTGCTGGCGCTGTATACTGGTATTAAGAAAAAGCAAATTATCACCGAACGAGGGGCTGTGAGTTAGCAGCTGACGCAATCCCCCCTCCCCCCTCCTCCTCCCGCCCAAAAATTAGGTGGCAAAACATGAACGGCTATTAAATTACAAAATGACAAAAAATTCGCGGATGAGATTCGGCACGTGGGAATGTGTACATTTTCTATCGAATCAAAGTTGCGAGTGGAACTGTGCCTTACTAAGAAAATCCAGTAGAACTATTTATTTATTTTGATATTGCTGACAATGACGATTTTGGAAGTTGACGTTATTCCCAGTAAATCTTTTAAGATGACGTTAAATGTTTGCGATACAGTAAAATTACATTGAAACCATAAATTCTTACTGGGATCGCTGACCTACGCCCAAGAGCTTCAGTTTCGAATACATCCGCCGAAAAACGCCTCCTGCAAATCAGAACTTCATTCGCCACTCCCTTACACTCATTCCGCTCCGGCCTTCAAAACCAGTTGTTCTCAAACTCCTCTTGTCTGGCGCCTCCTTGATGTGAATAAAAAATGTCGAGGCCCCCAACTTATAAAATTGACTTAAAATGCGATTTAGCAGTTCGAAGAATAATTACTAAAGTACTGCTTTAATTTAATAGAAAATTGTTTATTTATAATTAAATTGTCCTTCTTGTTGTCATTGCAACAAAATACTCTCGTCCGTCTGTCGTGGGTGTTCCCCCAACTACTTTAGCATGTTGATTGAAAAGCAGTACCATATTTACAACAAGATCTCATTTCCACATACTGTATCATTTAATTAATTGAGCTTATTTTATCAGCTTACTGTTTATTTAGGATTAAAATTAATTTAGCATCTTTATTACTTTCGGCGGCCCCATGGAAAAATCTTCACGGCTCCCTGGGGGACCGCGGTTAACAATTTGAGAAGCACTTCTAAACCTCATTATTCTCGTCCATTCCCATCCTCATCACTCTGTCCCAAAAGTTTACCACCCCTCTCACCATCTTTCAGTCCCCCTCCCTCTCCACCCCTTCCCCATTCCTCTCCAATTTACATTCACTCCCTCTCTCCCCCACACCCCTCATCCATTCCAACTTTCCCTCTAGCCAAACAAATCAAACTAACATGTCTCTTTCTTTTACCAAAACCACAAAATGCTAAAACTCCAGCATAATATATTAACAGTTTTCGTTTTATGCAGGTCTAAAGTGTCAGCTTCGGAGAAGAATATTGGGATTTTTTCGTCCTAGCGAATTTCCAGGAAATTTCTCCGCCTCCCTGAATCACCCGTACTTGACACCTGCGAATTACGTCATTTCTCGTCTCCGAGCTGATATCTATAACAGCGGCGAAATTGTGTAGAACAATTTCCACACGGATTACCCAGAAAAGAAATATTGTTGAAATTCTATTTATGTTTTCAAATGTGAGGTAGCGCTTCGCAGAAGTGATAACGTTGACAATGGCAATTGCTCCGCACGTGTCTGGTTTGGTGGCGGAATTAACCTCGCCGCTGTTTATGTTCTTAAAATGTGACATACCCTTTCCCAAAAGTGATAACATTGGTATTGCTTATACGCGTGCATCGCCATCACCATAATTCTTCGAAACGGGTAAAACGGATAAGGGATACCGTGAATCAGGATTTTATCTTCTGACACGTGTAGGCAACCTTGGTGAACGTGATAACTTTCGCAATCCAGGCACTATATATGTTCGCTACCACCACGTTTCTAGAATTATTCGAGGGAACGTCGCTGAGGTGAGCGTTAGCCTGTTTTGAGCCCCAGAAAAGAGCGATAGCCTGTTTTGAGCCCCAGAAAAGGGCGTTTTCTTTTGTTTTATTTCTTCAGCACATTTGAAGAATGATCCGGCTACGAGAACTGTTTCTGGTGATAATTTGCGTCATTTGTGCTAAGACCGATTTGCAAGGTGTGTACATTAATAATGTCCTTATATATATATACTGTTGCTATAGATATTTATAGGATATTTTTTACTACTATCGTTCTTATAATTACCGACGAGTTTTAAAGAGCATCTAATACCATTAAAATAAGTTAAATACTTTTAAAATCATAAGACTGGCCAAATTTTATCTCCACTTTGACTACTTATAAGACGATCATTTGTTTATGGAGGTGTTCAAAAGAAGCGATTTTAGGGAAGAAAACCTTCCCATATTTTATTTCGTCGTGACATTTCTGGTTTGACGAAGTAAGACAGGAGAAGCTTACCTGTCATTTTCGATGCTTGAACAAAAAAAATGTGACGCAACGCTTTTTTTGGGGAATATTTGATCAATTTACCTTTTATTTGTATTCTTCTTCGTTGTTGTCAACAGAAACTGTTATGGAGACAGTAAGATTTTTTCTGAAAATGTATATTTTTATTACTTAATAATACGTCAGAGTTTTTAGAAAATTATGTGATTTTTCTAGTCATAAATAAATGCATGAAATCTATCTGAAATTTAGATCTTGCGATTGTTAAATTATTGATTTCTCGATGCACTAAACTGACAACAACATTTTGCTTAACCTTCTACTTTACGGCAACATGAGTAACCTGTATTATTTGGCATGTATCTCGCTGTTCAACGTCAATGCAGAACATAATTTGGGTTTCCGCTTTTTCTTTGCAGAGATGAAGCATCCTTTAGGATATCTCATCGCAAAAGTTCCTCAAACAGCAGACAAACACATGATCTACCAATACCTTGAAGATATTGGTGGACCCGGACCGGTTTCTGCCTTGCATGGTGCAGATGGTCCATTATCCGCCCATCCTCAAATTAGAGGAAATTTCCAGCATATTGCTGGGGCCAGAAATGTATCCGGGGGCCCAGGGGGTTTATCCGGCTCGAACGCGAACGCCAAAACGATGACCGGCGGTCCAGGAGACATTTCCAGGTCCGATGCTGGGGCCAGAACAGTATCCGAGGGCCCAGGGGGTTTATCCGGCTCGAACGCGAACGCCAAAACGATGACCGGCGGTCCAGGAGACATTTCCAGGTCCGATGCTGGGGCCAGAACAGTATCCGAGGGCCCAGGGGGTTTATCCGGCTCGAACGCGAACGCCAAAACGATGACCGGCGGTCCAGGAGACATTTCCAGGTCCGATGCTGGGGCCAGAACAGTATCCGGGGGCCCAGGGGGTTTATCCGGCTCGAACGCGGACGCAAAAACGATGACCGGCGGTCCAGGAGGTTTTAGTGTAAGCAGCGCTAACGCCAGCACCATAAATATACCCAACACGAACGGCACTTCTGGGAATTTTTATGAATTCCTAGCACAATTCCCAAACTTTTGGGGAATGCTTGGCCGAAGCTTTGGAAATCCCTACGAAGGCTCGCAGAATCTTACTTCTGCCAGCAGAAACGGGTAGTGATAATAAGGCACTGATTCTTCTAGCGTCGGAGGTGCTTAGAAAATGTAACCTCTCTTCTAAGCCTTCCTATCTTTTGTTTTTAAATGATTATGTATGTTGAAAAAATACATTATACGCTAATTAGAAAGGTATTTCCCTTATGGTAATATCCACAACATATGTAATATTGTAGTCACAATGTAGAGAGAAAAAAATAAAATGATTCTATAAAACCATGTTTACGCATTTCAATTTATCCTAGTAATCTTCCTCGTGTATTTTTTAATGGAGAAAGGCGTAAATCAATCGTTCAATTCGTTATCTAGTAATTATTTCGACAATATCTTCTGAAGAATGTGGTCCCGTATGCATTTGTAGAAATAAGCTGTTTTAAATCTGATGCATTAATTTATTTGACTATTTTCTATAATTTGTGACCAATAATTAGATAGATGACTGACTAAAAATTACCATACTTTTCTAATGTTACCGGGGGCGTCAAACCTCATATCTTACAATTAAACAAACGTCATTTAAAACGCCATATAAAACATTTAAGTTATGTAGTATTTCGCCGTAACAGTTGTCGGTGCATGTATTCTTCAAGCGCTTAAAGAATACCTCGATGAACCAGGACATACGCTGTCTTCAATGCAATTAGAGTCATGTGGGGGACCATATGTATAAGATGTGATTGCAAGTGTTCTCCCTGAATATTTTCAATTTTCCTCGAAATAAAGGCACATATCCGTAATTTCTAATCTCTCTTGCCGTCGGCTCGCGCCCATGTTTTCTTATTTCAAGTTTCGTGACTCGGGTAATAACAATAATCTTCAACAAGAAAAATTGCCTGTGTTCCACCATAATTTATTGAACATTTACGGAATGTTGCGAGTTAGAATTATGGCGTCATCATCCGTGTCTTTTGTTAAGCATCCGCATAATAAATTCGCGAAATATAAACGAATTCATTATATTTTTTCCTTTATAATAATAGAGGCTTAAGGCATTACTGTTTTCACAATTTTGTTAAACAGAATTTTAATTATATCTATCGTTAATTTCGTTCAATAATTAAAAAGCACTTTAAAACTTCTCGATTAACTTATATTTTCACGTTTCGATGTTTCTTGTTATATGATTATGACTTTTTCATATGTTTGCATCGTAATTTAAATAACTGTATTATAATATAGCCGAGTGATTATCATTAAAATCACCCAATTCGTGCTATTATAATATACCAGCGTAATTGCCCATCAAATATGATGGGTAGGCGTGAATTAAGTATTACGTTAAAATAAAAATTAATGACACCAACTTTTATGTGCACCGAAACGTAAAAAATTAATATAAAATCCACATAACCGAATGTTCCAGAAAGCAATAATAGTCATGGACATATAAAATGAAGTTTTAACAAGATTTTAACACAATTTCTGTACTTTTCTTATGCATTAGAATCGAGTCACCAATAAACTTGAACAATTGCAGTTACCACGGCGATGAATTGAATAAATGCGTAAAAATCACGAAAAAATAGACATTAATCCTAATTGTCTGCTTTTTTCGAATGAGATTTGAATTTCTACGACAGAGAAATTCATGTCAATTGTTATCTCGGCCTAACTGTGTCCCGCGTCGATATCTCATTTTCAAGATATTCTAAAATGCTAAAGAAAAAATCTGATGTGGCCAACACATGACTTACTCCATATTTGGGGTATAGATATTTATATTATTATGAATAGCATATGAGGCAAAATTATTATTTCGTATCGTAAAAGAATACAGTCGTCCTTATTGCCGTAAATGACGTATATTTTGAATGTTCACAGAATTCACTGCTACACGGTGCTGGCGCTGTATACTGGTATTAAGAAAAAGCAAATTATCACCGAACGAGGGGCTGTGAGTTAGCAGCTGACGCAATCCCCCCTCCCCCCTCCTCCTCCCGCCCAAAAATTAGGAGGCAAAACATGAACGGCCCTTCTTTATTTGGCTATTAAATTACAAAATGACAAAAAATTCGCGGATGAGATTCGGCACGTGGGAATGTGTACATTTTCTATCGAATCAAAGTTGCGAGTGGAACTGTGCCTTACTAAGAAAATCCAGTAGAACTATTTATTTATTTTGATATTGCTGACAATGACGATTTTGGAAGTTGACGTTATTCCCAGTAAATCTTTTAAGATGACATTAAATGTTTGCGATACAGTAAAATTACATTGAAACCATAAATTCTTACTGGGATCGCTGACCTACGCCCAAGAGCTTCAGTTTCGAATACATCCGCCGAAAAACGCCTCCTGCAAATCAGAACTTCATTCGCCACTCCCTTACACTCATTCCGCTCCGGCCTTCAAAACCAGTTGTTCTCAAACTCCTCTTGTCTGGCGCCTCCTTGATGTGAATAAAAAATGTCGAGGCCCCCAACTTATAAAATTGACTTAAAATGCGATTTAGCAGTTCGAAGAATAATTACTAAAGTACTGCTTTAATTTAATAGAAAATTGTTTATTTATAATTAAATTGTCCTTCTTGTTGTCATTGCAACAAAATACTCTCGTCCGTCTGTCGTGGGTGTTCCCCCAACTACTTTAGCATGTTGATTGAAAAGCAGTACCATATTTACAACAAGATCTCATTTCCACATACTGTATCATTTAATTAATTGAGCTTATTTTATCAGCTTACTGTTTATTTAGGATTAAAAT
This sequence comes from Uropetala carovei, assembly GCA_036926305.1. NCBI lineage: Eukaryota > Metazoa > Arthropoda > Insecta > Odonata > Petaluridae > Uropetala > Uropetala carovei. Next base: position 3,406,041 of record JAXCHB010000006.1, read on the forward strand.
TAATTTAGCATCTTTATTACTTTCGGCGGCCCCATGGAAAAATCTTCACGGCTCCCTGGGGGACCGCGGTTAACAATTTGAGAAGCACTTCTAAACCTCATTATTCTCGTCCATTCCCATCCTCATCACTCTGTCCCAAAAGTTTACCACCCCTCTCACCATCTTTCAGTCCCCCTCCCTCTCCACCCCTTCCCCATTCCTCTCCAATTTACATTCACTCCCTCTCTCCCCCACACCCCTCATCCATTCCAACTTTCCCTCTAGCCAAACAAATCAAACTAACATGTCTCTTTCTTTTACCAAAACCACAAAATGCTAAAACTCCAGCATAATATATTAACAGTTTTCGTTTTATGCAGGTCTAAAGTGTCAGCTTCGGAGAAGAATATTGGGATTTTTTCGTCCTAGCGAATTTCCAGGAAATTTCTCCGCCTCCCTGAATCACCCGTACTTGACACCTGCGAATTACGTCATTTCTCGTCTCCGAGCTGATATCTATAACAGCGGCGAAATTGTGTAGAACAATTTCCACACGGATTACCCAGAAAAGAAATATTGTTGAAATTCTATTTATGTTTTCAAATGTGAGGTAGCGCTTCGCAGAAGTGATAACGTTGACAATGGCAATTGCTCCGCACGTGTCTGGTTTGGTGGCGGAATAAACCTCGCCGCTTGTTATTTCAATGCCGGGTTACTTAAATGATAACCGTAATCTATGCATGCGGAAATAAACTGCGTGACATTTAAAAATTTTTTATCCCTTAAATTGCATTGTGTGGAAAACATGGCTGTTTATGTTCTTAAAATGTGACATACCCTTTCGCAAAAGTGATAACATTGACAATGCTTATACGCGTGTATCGCTTTCTGGTGGAATGAAAATTCTGGGAAATGAAATCACCGACATTGTTCTTTCTGGTTCGGCTTTGTCTGACAGATTCGGCCATCCACTGAAGGGAGGCCGGATACGACTCTCAATGTGGAGGGCCCCACGATATCAATTAATATTGATAGTAGTAACGGTCGATTAATGGAGACCCAGTTTAATATAATAACTTTTACCGAGTGTTTTTTATTGAATATTAGTTTAGTTAGTCATTTTTAGTAAAATATTTTGCAAAATGTACACTCGACACTTAAATAATTTAAATCTCGAATCTTCCGTGGCCCCATTATTCGCGGGCCAAGATGCCTCACATCTGCCGCACACGCGCTTTCACTGGCCCCGTATGGGGAATTAAGTTGCGTGACATTTGCGAAATTGTTTTCAAAGGTTAGAGGTTTGTTCTTTTCCTATTCTTTCTTATTCTCGTTGGCCTAATCCTTTCCCGTGCTAACTACTTGGTGGACTCTAGATCCACCATTAATAGGACAATTTTATAATGCGAAGGGTACGTGCGGAAGACCCGGGTTCTATTCTCGGTCATGGCAGAATTTTTTCCCGTTTCCAAATTATTCCCCACTTTCCAGCTTATGTCTGTCTATATAGGATTACATGGTCAATTTATTTCGTCAATTATGGATGTGATTGCTCGCTCAGAGTTAGTGAATTACGGCAGTATTCCCGTGAATATGATATCGCTCGAGGGAAAGCTTCGTCACCCCTCATAAGGAAAAATTATTATTTCGTATGGTAAAAGTATACAGTCCTCCTTATTGCCGTAAATTACGTAAATTTTGAATATGTTCACATAATCCACCGCTACACGGTGGTGGTGCTGTATACTACAAATTAAGAGAAGGGAAAATATCTCCGAAATGGATGGTTCTACGAAAATTTGTTTCAAACAAAACTTGGAAGAAATATTATTCTCTACAACTTTAATCCTCAAGAAGATTACCAATAACGATGTTTTTAAGGAGAAAACCGAAAAACCGGTTATTTATAAATAACACCTAAACAATATCTACAATAGAAAATTGTTTCAAATGAAAGTTGTAGGAAATAACATTCTCTATAACATTGGTATAGAATTGCATATACAATAATGATGTTTTAACGAAGAAGTAGTGTTCCAAGGTACAGAAGTGGAGGAAGTAATCGACAGTAATGTATTGGGGCCTGTCAGTTTCGGAGACATTGTTTCCTTTGATAATTACTTGGTTTCGTCGGTTGTGTATGACCCCACGATCGACGAATCGAAAACAGTTGCGGGTGATAGCGACGAAGAAGACGATGTGGATAACGTCGATGCTAGGTTGGATGTGCCATTGCCATCTAAAGAGGATGTTTTAAAAGCTTAAGATACCCTTCAAATGTACGTGTCCGGGATGCCAGACGTGCCGATGAATATCTGTGAAAAAGTTGATGCCATTACGCAACACATTGCGCTAGGGAGTGTCCTGAAATTGAAACGGGAAAATAACCAACTTTTTCAAATAAATTTAAATTAATATTTTATTACACACTTTTGTTTATTTACTTTTAAGTTGAAATAAGTGAAACACATTATTAACATTTTAGTGGTTTAATTATATGTTCATATATGTTTCAGTGTTTAAATGAGTAATCCTAAATTTGACTTTTGTTCATCGACATCATATTTTGAGGTATGCATCTGTAGTACATCCTTTTTTTCTGTATTTTAATATAGTGTCACATTCTTTTGTTTTTCTGTAATTTATATTTGCATTTTTTAAATTTCGTAAGTGGATGGTTCTACGAAAATTTGTTTCAAACAAAACTTGGAAGAAATATTATTCTCTACAACTTTGTTCCTCACGAAGATTACCAATAACGATGGTTTTAAGAAGATATTTGACGGAAACCGAAAAACCGGTTATTTATAAATAATTCCTAAATAATAACTGCTATAGAAAATTATTTCAAATGAAAGTTGTAGGAAATTACATTCTTTAAATTTTTGTATAGAATTGTATATAAAATAATGAAGTTTTAACGGAGAAATATCGCAAAAACCGAATCGGGTTTCGAATAAACCTCGACTTCCGGTTACCCGTTATTGTCCAAAAATTAATCTTTTCTTTGTGCTCATACTAAAGTGTTATATATGAAGTTTAGTAATGATATGACAAGTACTTTTGGAGCGTCCACAATCACACACACAAACACCAAAAATAGTCTAAACGTGTTCTAGGGACCTTAAAACGTGTATTTCCGTTGAAATTTCGAAGTCGATTTTTTTCGTGATCACAATACTTTCCCATTACTTCGTATGGAGAAAGTAAAAAGGCTTTCTCGCTTCGTTTCAGCTTTGCCCATGTTATTCAAATGGAGAAAAGATACGCTCCTGGAGTCAAAACCGGACTACTATGTTCACGACGAGCAGTTTGGAATTGAAAAGTTGAATAGTGAAGTGATTCCTGAAATTTTTATCGAAAAAGGTTGAAAATATTTTTAGTTATAAGCGGTTTTACTTTTCTCCCATCTAACACCATATAGCAACCAAGCGTTACACCGCCCGCACACACACACACTTACCAAGAGAATTATGTGTGTTTTAATAGGACATAATTTCCAATTGAAAGTGAAAGTATGTTTTATATGATTAAAATAATAATTAATTACTAATTAAAAATCATAACATCATCATACGTATTATTATCATTTTCATTTTTATTATACTACGTTTAACTATGCACATAAGGACAGGTGGTGACAATATAATATTCAACATTGTGCATGAAATAGATTGACTGCACCCAAACTTGCCTACATATATATGTTGCGGTTAATGTTGTTAAACAGGGCATAACGTGAACGACCGGACTATAACGCCAATGGCCTAAAGCACGGGTCCCAAAACTTTACGTTGGCAAGGACGCCTTCGGTTTAACAGCGAAGGCGGCGGGCGCCGGTTACCTCTTCCCCCCACTCAACACATAAGCTGAACGCACACTTATCAGACAAAAACGTCTTTTGACAAAACGTTTTTGTATAAACTCGTCGAAAACTGTTTTCGCAATGCTATCAATAGGACCCAACGCACACTAATCGAACAGGACACAAAAACACGAAAAAACAACTTAAAACACCTCTAAACATCTCGAGACAAAATGTTTTCTCGAAAGACATTTGTCTTATAAGTGTGAGTTGGAGACCGACAAAAGTGTTTTTGCTTGAGACATCTGTAAACAAAACGTTTTGTCGAAAGACGTTTTTGTCTGATAAGTATGCGTTGATCTTTGACACAACAATACATCTTTATTAACGATGTATCGTGTCGAAAGCAGAAACACTGCACTTTGTTTTGAGGCGAAACATTCTGCATGAGTTCAGTCTTTATTGAGAAGTAATAGGAGTAGGGTGGAGGGAAAGTTGTGCGCGCTTCTGTTAACATGGATGTGGATGCTGAAAAATTAGTTGTTTTAATACATGAAAGGCCTCCTATTTTTAATTATACAGTGAAAGAACACCACCAAAAAGATTTGCTGGAAAAATTGTGGGAGGAAATTTCCACAGAACTGGGAGCAAGAGGTGAGTAAAATACTTACTTAATGAAATACTTTATATTTACGTAAATAATTTATTTGGCTTCGTCAACCATCCACCCTCTCTTCCCCACCTTCACCTATACCACCCCCACCTCTCCCCTCTTCACATACCTTATATAATCTTTCTATTAATTACTGCCTAATTGCTATGTATGTTACTTTGTATACACTGTTCAATTAAATAATTTGCTCAGCCAACTATTCATCCCTCCAACCTTCACCTTTACCACCCCCACCTTTTCACATACCTTATATAATCTTTCTATTAATTACTGCCTAATTGCTATGTATGTTACTTTGTATACACTGTTCAATTAAATAATTTGCTCAGCCAACTATTCATCCCTCCAACCTCTATCACCACCGCCTCCACTTTTTCCGATATTAACTACATTCTAACCTTCGTATTAAGGGATATAAAATATATAACATAAAACAACAAAAAACTATTCGGGCTATATTTTTTCGGATTCACAAAGTTTGTTTTATTTTGTTTAGTTTTAATTATTTCGCATCACTAATAGTTATTGAAATGAAATTTGAAACTCTTTATATAAATTTATGGATGACATAATTTAATTTAGACAATTCATTCGGAAAAAATATAGCAAAAACTACTACTCTCTTTCTTTAAAAATTTCTAATGATAAAGCGATCTCTCTCCATATATTTTCCTTTACCGCATTATCTTTGTAATTCTTATGGCTGAGCTTGTACAGAACAGGATTATTTTTCATTAATTCTACTAATTTCTCATCCATAACATCGCTAAACGATTTTGACTCCATCCTATAAAATAATAGCGTTATCCTTGCGTGGCACGCAGAAGTTGACGGATGCGTGGTTCTTGGAAACCACGGCTTAACTCGGTCTTTTAAAGGTTAATACTAATCAAACAAATAACTACAGAAAAAAAAAACATTTTTATTGAGGAACACATTATTTCAGTTGTTACTTTCAGTTGTGTATGCACACCTATTTTGCCAAGGGACAGCTCCTTCCTCTGAATTGAAAAATTCTAAAAACTGCATTCTAACATTCATTCCAGCATTTGATCTTCTTGGGTTAGAATGTTGCAATTCATTATAACTTTCTTCACATTGTAACAGTTCTTCATGAATGTCCAATATCGTTCCCTCTCTTTCTCTAATTATGTTGTGCAAAACACAACAAGCCAATGCAACTATCGTAGCCTTTTCTGGACCTACTAGCAAAACATTTTCAAGAACTCGAAACTTTTTAGTTAGCATACCGAAAGCACACTCTACTATTCGTCTTGCTCTTGAAAGACGGTAATTAAAAATTCTTTTTTGATCAGTTAGATTTCTTTTAGGAAATGGACGCATTAAATTCCCTGACAGCGGGTAAGCCTCGTCGGCAACAAAGACAAACGGAAATTCCTTATCATTTTCGACAGATAGTTGTCGGGGGGGTGGAATTCCCAATGTCTGTCCAAAGAATAACTTTCCGAAATTTGAGTAGCGAAATATGCCGCTGTCACTATTTCGTCCATAATCGCCAATGTCAACAAATAAAAATTTAGCCTCTGCGTCCACAACTGCTTGGAGTACAACTGAGTTGAAGTCTTTATAATTTCGGTAAGATGAGCCACAGTTAGGAGGGCATTGTATTCGAATGTGTTTTCCATCAATTGCTCCTAAGCAATGTGGAAAGTTCCACAATCTATAGAACTTATCCGCCACATTTTCCCATTTTTCAGTTGAAGGTTTCTTCATGTGCAAAAGAGAAAGTTCTTTCCAAATTACAGTACATGTTTCCTCCACAATTTTTCCAATTGTATTTGCTCCAATACGGAAGTAGAAATGAAGTGATTGGAAACGTTCGCCCAAAGCTAGAAACCTGAAAAGAAAAACTTTGAACATGTAATATTCAGGGTACACACCTATTTATCTATACCTACCCAATAATTACCAAAAAAACTTATCTAAGAAAAAAATACGTACACAGAAAAGATTTCATTTAATAACTTATTTGTAAATGTACTTGTAAAAATAAATATTTTGTATTTTTTTATTCCTGAAAAAATTTATTTGGTCAACACACATCTCCCTAAAATTGTTAGCATACGGGAAAAATGGTGTGCTTTTCCAACCCCCGTACACCATGAGAGTGGGGGAGCCCATTTCCTATATGAGTACTCTACCATTTAATTTCAAATTATTATTTTTGGAAATCACTTCATTATATTTTTTTGTCATTTTTCAGTATCTGATTGTAAAACGAAATGGTCTTCCCTAAGGAGTGCTTATGCAAGACATTTGAGGGAGGTTCAAAAAAAGCCAAGCGGTTCCGGTGCCTGCAAAAGGAAAAGAAAATGGTACCTGGCAGAGAGCATGGCTTTCTTGAAAGATTTTATGGGACAACACAAAAAAGGCATTAGTAATGTTATGGTGGAGAACGATAGACAAGAAGGGGATGAGGAAGAAGTTTGCGTGGTTGAAGTTCATCAGAATGAGGACAGCACTCTTTCGATTTCTGCTTCAGAGGAAAGTCATCTTCCTCCTCCAAAGCCTTCAAAAACACCTAAGAGTAAAATTGCATTGGCAGCAGAATCAGTTGCTGGTCCTATGATTGAATTTTTAAGAAGCAGGACATATGAAGAAAGGGATGTGAACGCGACTTCCAAATTTTTCGAAAGTCTTGTGCCAGACGTAAAAAAGCTTTCTCCAAGAAGGCAGCGATGTTTCAAATCCAAAGTACTTCTGCTGTTAAATAGTCTACTGGACGAAGAGGAAGAGGCTGGAAGCAGTACTCCTCAGTCCCTCAATAGGTCCACGCCCATGTCCCAGTCCCCCCAGTAAGCACAATTATCACCACCCCCTCAGCAAGTGAATTACAACATTCCACAACAGTCTACAGGTTCGGCATCTCAACCACCACAGCAATTCAGCCAACCTAAGACACAATGCCCTGAAGCGTTCGATAATACTTGGCCACAATACTAGAAAATAAGACTTAAGATAGTAACGTACATATGTTTTTATAATATTTCACTGTATGTTTGATATAAATTTATAAACATAGTATAGGATATTATATTTAAAGAATTAGTAACCTAAAAGTTATTTGAAATATTTTTTATAAAAAGTGTGATTTTCCATTGTATATGTATGATTTGTTTAATGGTAGTGTCACTTCTCTATTTTTATAAACGACTACCCCAGTTTTATTTTTATTATTTTTTAGTCAAATAATACTAATTCTACTTTTCTTTTATATGTATATACAAAAGCTCCAAAAATTTCAACTACACAAATTAATTTTTTTATATCTTTGATATGTTTCAACATAAAGGAACAATAAATCTTAAAAGAAGTAGCCAACTTACCTTAATGTTACAAACAACCTTTCTTCTGGAGTTATACTCTTCCGAAATTTAGTATCCCTTTTCCTGATTCCGTCTTCGATTATATTTAAAACATAATAAAAGGAACTCAAACTTAATCTCGTAAAATTTCGGAATTTATTTTCATCTCCTTTTAATTCATTTATAAATTCCTTAAGGGTATTCTTCTCGGTCCTCTTTTGATTAATCGGGTGGATCCATAAGCGTCTTTCACTCTCTTCCATGGAAGCGAGCTGAATCCACTGCCATAAAATGAGAGCACAAACTTCGTCATCGGACGACATTCTCGCAACTAGTCCAGGCCGAGACTGCGCTGAACAAGAATGATTTCTGTATACAAAATGTCTTGTCTCAAAACATGTTTTGCAAAGACGTTTTGTATTATCAGTATGCGTTGGAGCCCAACAAAAATGTTTTGCCTTTCGACAGAAAGTTTTGTTCAACGACAGAACATTTTGTGTAAAGACATTTTTGTATGACCAGTGTGCGTTGAAGCCCAACAAAATGTTTTACCTTTCGACAAAACGTTTTGTTCAACGACAGAACATTTTGTGTAAAGACATTTTTGTATGACCAGTGTGCGTTGAAGCCCAACAAAATGTTTTACCTTTCGACAAAACGTTTTGCCTCGAGACGTTTTGTCTGATAAGTGTGCGTTCAGCCTTAAAGCTCGTACCTGTAAATAAGTTTTATTCTAAAAAGCGTTTTTTATTAAACATGAAAAGTACAAAATTACGAGATTATAGAGGGTGATTCTTTATTCGAGGACACAGAAAAATCGCTATATCCTACGTTAGAATAGAATATAAATTGCCAAAATTTCTATTAACATAGTTTGATGTTATTTTAAAAAAATCTGATGTGGCCAACACGACTTTCTCCATATTTGGGGTAAGTATAGATATTTAAATTATGATGAATAGCATTATGAGGCAAAACTATTATTTCGTATCGTAATAGAATACAGTCGTCCTTATTGCCGTAAATTACGTAAATTTTGAATATGTTCACATAATCCACCGCTACACGGTGGTAGTGCTGTATACTGCAAATTAAGAGAAGGGAAAATATCTCCGAAATGGATGGTTCTACGAAAATTTGTTTCAAACAAAACTTGGAAGAAATATTATTCTCTACAACTTTAATCCTCACCAAGATTACCAATAACGATGTTTTTAAGGAGAAAACCGAAAAACCGGTTATTTATAAATAACTACTAAACAATAACTACAATAGAAAATTGTTTCAAATGAAAGTTGTAGGAAATTACATTCTCTATAACATTGGCATAGAAATGCATATACAATAATGACCAAAAACTCGATTAGGTAATTTTGAAAAATTAATTGTGAGGAATTCAATAAAAAAGTAGTTGAAAAACTGCCATGCCGAAGTCTGTATCCTTCAATTTACTCTGATTTTGTGTATATATGTAGATATGTAAAATGGGACTTAGGTTACTTGAGCGATATGGTCATGGCTTAGTGCAGATTACACATTCTGCTACAATGTAGTGCGTCCACAAAGGAGTACAATATTTTAATAGGAGTACATACATATTCTTTCAGTACACAATCTTAGGTTTACTTTCAACCTGAGGCTGAGGATATATATTACTCCTCCTGCAACGTCTCGCAGTCATTTTAGTAAACTGTGAGTGAATCGTTGTTTTATACATTTTTTCACTCTATTCACGTGAATATCAACTTTTTTCTGTGAATGAACGTAGATGTTATTGAGAGACTTCCGAACAAAGCAAAACTGGTGCGGAATTTTAAACGAAAGGTTAGTTTCTATTTCTAGTATTTTTAATGGTATGAAATCGCCCAAATATTTCTACTTCGATAATTACTTAATTGGATGTATTACAATTACAGATTTAAAGGCAAGCCTGCAAGGGGAAACAGTATTATTTGAGTAAGTAAGTCACCAATTACTTAATTAAATTCTTTTAAACTGACTTTCAAAATTATTTGTACAAAACTTTATTTAAGTCTTGGATTTAATTTTATAGAATTTTAATTTGGCGACCCATAAAATGTCAAAAAGTCAAACAAAGAAAAGACCCAGAACTATTAAGGAAGAAAATAGGATGTTTAACGTACAATGGGAGTTGCAGTAGTATGTAGTTTCTGTGGAAGACAAAATGATTTGTTTACTTTGTGATGCTATGATTGCAACAATGAAGAGATATAACGCAAACCAGCATTATGAGACACACAGGAACCATAACTACGCACCATTGGAAGAAGAAGAATGGAAACCTGCACTTTTGAAACTGAAATGCCAGAAAAGACAAGAGCAGCATTTTTAAAAAATGGTTACCGGACAAAGTGATCAAGCTACTGAAGCAACGTATAAAGTATCATATATACTAGGGAAGAATTGTAAGCCATATAGTGATGTGGAAATCATAAAGGAGTGCCTTGTAGAAGTTGTAGCATGTCTGGATCCTGATAAGCCTAATAAGTACAGGTAACTACCTCTTTCACGAAGAACAATAACCGAGCGACAGCATGGATTGGCTGAGTGTGTTGCTGAACAACTTCAAAAAATCTGCCAAAGTGAAGGTATTTATTGCTCCATAGCACTAGATGAGTCCACTGATATTACTGACTCGGCACAAGTGTTAATTTTTATTCGTACTATAACTGAAGATTTTCATTTCCATGAGGAGTTATTGGCATTGTGTGTGTGTGTGTGTGAGGTTGTGTGTGTGTGTTTGAGGTTGTGTATGTGTGTGTGGTTTTGTGTGTGGTTGTGTGTGTGTGAAGGTGTGTGTTTGAGGGTGTGTGTGCGTGCGTGTGCCTCCAAAAACGCATCAAAAATCAGCTGGAATATATGCCACCCAACTTGCACAACAAACCCCTAATTATTAGGGTCTAATATATATACGACCATCAACCACTTGATTGCCCCTTCGATATAGACCACCCAACACGAAATTACCCCCTGATTTATGCCACCCAATTTGCATTGACTGCCGCTATAACATATTCCTCCCTAGATGTATCAAACTCCCCACGCTCTTCTGCCAAGCGATATATATAATCTACTGCACCAAACATACACCGAATGCCCCTATGCATATATAGCTCAGAAATTCTATAGATATTTTCCGCGATCTGTTGGTTGGTTTTTTTGTCGGATGTAACGCTAAACCCGCTCACTAGAAAAAATGCGAATAATGGTATTTTTATTTTGACATGACCTCGGCAGGATTCAAACCCGCGACCATAACATTGCTAACCACCCCCTCTATCGATAACTCGAGAGAAAATAGAGATAGAAACTCTAAATTAGGATAGGAATGCTCGATTCACATATGATAAAGTGGTGACGAAAAAAATCTCGAAAAAAGTGCTGGGTTCGATTCCAATGGAGGGCATTTATATCTCCCATTAAAATAACACAATAAAATCGAATGTATGCTTTCATTATTTTTACTTTCTTGACGGGATTTCAACGGAAATACACGTTTTGAGGTTCCTAGAACACGTTTAGGTTATTTTCGGAATGATGTGTTTGTATGTGATTGTGTGGGATCTAACTCTAAAAGTACTTGCCATATCGTTACCAAATTTCAAATATAACACTTTGGTATGAGCATGAGGAGCTGAGTATTTTTTAGACAATACCGGTTAACCGAAAGTTTAGGTTTATTCGAAGCCCGATTCGATTCCGGCGAAATATCTCCGTAAAAACATCATTATATATATATATATATATATATATATGTATATGTTTATATGTATATATATGTATATATAACTTTCTTCAAAAAGAGTCCCAATAGAAAATGGACCTGGAAAGGACCCAATGGTACCAAACAAGAAATTGACTACATACTAGTCAATAAGAAGCAATTGGCTGAAGACTGTTCCGTCCTCAACCAGTTTAAAACTGGAACCGACCATCGCTTGGTAAGATGCAGAATAAAATTCAACTCAAAGTTAGAAAGACAGAAGCTTATAAAGAAGCCTAAGTCTATTATCAACACGCAGGTGCTAAAAGAACGAAAAGAGAATTTCAGCTCCAACTGAAAAATCGATTCATTGCACTGGAAGACCAAGAAGTTGAATCTCAATTTATAGAGATACTCAAGGAAACTGCTGAAGAAATAGGCGGAACAGTTAAAACAAAGCCAGAGAAAAAGTTGCCCGAAAAAACAGGACTGCTGATGGAAAAAAGAAGGAAAATTATAACTACTAATGATCCTAAAGAAATGATCCATTTTGCAGAAATAAACAAAACTATAAGGAAGTGCATCAAGGAAGATGTGAAAAAATATAATTATGAGCTAATCGAGAAAGCCATAGAAAACAATCGAAGTTACAAGAAAATGAAGCAACCTCTCTCGATCGGACAGAGACAGCTGGTGGCCCTGATGCTAGAAGACGGCTTCATAATCCATAGTAGGAAACTAATTCTGAAACGGGTACAAGAATTTTACACCAAGCTGTATGAGGATCCTCTAGGAAATGATGAAGTACATGATGATGGAAACATGACCACCGAAGAGGGCCCAGACATCCTTCCGGAAGAGGTGAGACACGCAATCAGAAGTACGAAGAATGGAAAAGCATCTGGAATGGATGATATCACAGCGGAAGTATTCAAAGTAATGGGTAATCATACGGAAACAATTCTCGCGAAGATTTTTAATTCCTGTCTGAGGAAGAAAAAGATACCAGAAACATGGAACCACGCATGTATTATCCTTCTGCACAAGAAAGGTTCCAAAGAAGACTTGAACAACTACAGACCCATCAGCCTACTCCCAACAGTCTACAAAATATTCACCAAAATACTTACTATGCGCCTTCAAAACCATCTTGATTCTGCCCAACCCAGAGAGCAAGCTGGATTTCGCAGTGGGTATAGCACGATGGACCACATCCAAGTCGTGAGAGAGGTAATCAGTCGGACTAACGAGTATGAATTACCGCTGTGTATGTGCTTTATCGACTACGAGAAAGCATTCGACTCTGTCCGAACTTCGTCGGTGTTACGTGCACTAAAGAAACAAGGAGTAGAAGAAACGTACATAACCTTGATCAAGAATATCTACGAAAATGCGACAACATCTGTCCAGCTGCATGAAGAGACGAGTGCCTTTAAGGCCGAAAAGGGAGTAAGACAAGGAGATACAATGTCCCCCAAGTTATTTACAGCAGCTCTAGAGGAAGTATTCAAAAGGCTAGACTGGGAGGAAAAAGGCATAAAGGTAAATGGAGAACATCTGAGTCACCTGCGCTTTGCAGATGATATCATACTGTTCGCAGGGAGCCCAGAAGAGCTCCGTAGAAGAACTGAAGAGCTTGAGCAAGCAAGCCGAGAAGCTGGACTTAAGATGAATCTTAATAAAACAAAGGTTATGTACAGTCATTTGTAAAAGTCTGTGGGCAAGCTCGGTCGCGCCGCTCAGGGCCAAACAGTGAAGTTAAAATTTATGTTGGCACTACGTGATTCGCAGCGAGAGAGGGGAAGGGTGATGTGAGATATATGTTTTGGAAGTTCGAGCGAATGAGTGGAATCAAGAAATGGCCGTAGAATTGCAGGCTACCTGGGTCGAATTGAGACCGCGCCTCGCCTCTGAGGAAAGGTCTCGAAATTGAGACCCAGAGACGGAAAAGCCTTTTCCATGCTCATGCCAGACCCGGCTACGATTCAACTCAATCCTCAAAGATATTCCACGTCTCTGATATGGTTCACCAAGGTGGTTTCCCATTTTCGCCGATATACCGAGTGTGTGGAATGGAAAGGGGAGTGAAGGAAGAGGATAACGGGAAATGAGGTTAATGAAATTTACCAAGGGCTTGTTTAGCAATCACCCGCATAACGTAAAATTAAGAATTATATTAATCCTTCAATTTAACTTTAATTTGTGTAACTCACCGATTGTATGTGGAAAGAAGGAGTTGGAAACCTCAGGAAAATGAAAGCTATTAAATTCTATAATACGTTTAAATAGGTTTTTATTATAAAAAATTACTATTTTGGTTTAGTATTAAGTTTTAATATACCTACTGTTTTGCTCAGTTTTTAACTTCTTTTGACAAGTAGGTTTTTAAACGGGTGGATTGGGCTACCCTTGTCTTAGAATAAAGAAGGACAGTGGCGCGCCCAGCTGAGGGGAGGGGGCGGTCTAATTCATTTGATCTTCCAAATGAAAATACTCTTTTCATGATAGGGAAATGGCCTATCTAGATGCATTTTAATGGCAGCCAAAGAGAATATTTTTCGGAACTCATTACAGACATTGTTCTCAAAACTCGCCCTTCTTCTTGGAATTCAGTCACATTATTACTACTGTGTGCACCTGTGAGATATTTATGTGTGTGTCTGTTTTCCATTCGTAAGATTGAAATAACAATATGATATCGAGGTCTAACAATGGAATTGATAGGCAAGACAACATCACTTTAAAATGGCAAGATTTACTCAAACTGTGTGAATTAAACTTCTAAATTGAGCGATTTCGAACTGTAGGCGAAAAAAGATGAATGGAATAATAAACTTTATGTTTTCTTCAAAACGGTTTATATCTAAAGATTGCATACCAATTCCTTCTAATTATAATTCCAAAAAGAATGACCGTCTGCACGTCGTAAAGCCGAGTTTTACGTGTTACTTTATGGGAAATGAAAATGCCTTCCTTGGAGTCGACTTCTTTCGAGATTTTTTTTGCCATCACCTTAAAATATATATATCGAGCATACCTGCCACATTTAGAGTTTCTATATCTTTTTTATCTAGTTAATCGCATTTTTCTATGATCACCAACCAACCAACAAAAAATTGTCTATTATTATAAGTGACTAGCGTAATTTCCCGTGAAATATGACGGGTAGGCGTGAATTGAGTATTACGTTAAAATAAAATAAAAATTAATGACCAAATTTTATGTACACTAAAACGCAAAAAGAATATATAATCCACATAATCGAATGTTCCAGAGAGTAATAATAGTCATGGACATATAAAAAACGATTTTATCACGACGAATTGAATAAATTCGTAAAAAATTACGAAAAATATTAATTAAACCTAATTTTTGGCTTTTTTCGAAAGAGATTTGAATTTCTACGATATGGAAATTTATTTCCATACTTTTTTCGGCATAACTGTGAAAATACCTCGTCGAAATCTCATTTTTAAGATATTTGAAAATGCTAAAGAAAAAAGGCCTCGCTTCGATTCAGCTCTGCCCATGTTATTCAAATGGAGAAAAGATATGCTCCTGAAGTCAAACCCAGAACTACTATCTACACGGCGAGCAGTTTCAAATTGAAAAGTTGAATAGTCAAGTGATTCCTGAAAGTTTGATTGAAAAAGGTTGTAAAGCCTTTTAGTTATGAGCGGTTTCCCTTTCCTCCCATCTAACACCATATAACAACCAAGAGTTACACCCTCCGCACCGTCTCGCGAATGTCTGCTTTCATTACAATACCGTCCGAAAAATCTTAAGAGGTTGGTATTCCTTGGCGTCAAGATTACATGTGAGCGTAAATATGTTATTATTTATCGTAGAATTCCGTTAAAAAGACGCTCTTGATCAGCGCATTAACCCGAATATGTTGCTTGAGTCACAATCGCACTAAGTTAACAACATAAAATAGTTTAAATTTTATTGAAAAAGATGTGGTCGGCTAGTGCCCCCCTGCTGAGAGGGTGAAGACACCTGAGCTCGGATTTGAGGATGGGTCTCAAGGTATTGGCCGCTAACCCGAGTTAATGACGGTCGAGGGGTCAGCTTCGCGGTCACTTTTAAATGTGGTCCCACTTAGTCGAAATAAGCCGAAACAATTTTCATAGCAGTTATTGTTTAGGAATTATTTATAAATAATAGGTTTTTTCGGTTTCCGTCAAATATATCCTTAAAAACGTCGTTATTGGTAATCTTTATGAGGAACAAATTTGTAGAGAATAATATTTCTTCCAAGTTTTGTTTGAAACAAATTTTCGTAGAACCATCCATTTCGGAGATATTTTACCTTTTCTTAATTTGCAGTATACAGCGCCACCACCATGTAGCGGTGGATTATGTGAACATATTCAAAATTTACGGAATTTACGGCAATAAGGACGACTGTATACTTTTACGATACGAAATAATAATTTTGCCTTATAATGCTATTCATAAAAAGAATTTAAATATCTATACCCCAAATATGGAGAAAGTCACGTGTTGGCCACATCAGATTGTTGTGTGATATAATGTCAAAGCAAAATCATTTGAATACTTCTCTACAAGGAAAACTAAATCAATATATGAAATGTGGCAGCAAATTCAGTCATTTACGAAGAAATTGGAATTTTTCAAGATTGGCCTTTCAAGATCGGGTGTTTCAGCCGAGCATTTTCCTGAACTGGCAAAGGTAATTGATGAACAAAGTATACACGAAAACTTGGAAAGTTGGGAAATGAATGAATATATAGCTGTTTTTAGACTCATTGAATGAGGAATACAGTGACAGATTTAAAGATTTTAAAAAACATGATGCCACACTGAAGTTGGCTTTTCAACCACATCTCGTTAACGTCTTAAATGCGCCTGAAGATTTGCAGATAGAGTTGATTGAGCTCTCAGAAGACAACATTTTGAAATCTCAATTCGACAGTAAGAAGGATCCAATTGATATATGGAAGAATGCTGTTGAATATCCACGACTGCGTCAATATGCTTGTCGTTTACTGTCATGTTTTGGCATAACTTATTGTTGTGAATCTACATTTTCGCATTTAAGTTTAATCAAGACGTGTCTGAGATCACAGATAACAGACACTCACATGGAAGATCAGTTAAGGCTAAAAACGACGAAGCTTGAACCAAATATTAAGTCTTTAGCTCACAGGCAACAGTCACAAAAAAGTCATTAAATTATATTTGCCTTATTTTGATATATATGATTGAATGTAACATTTAAATTACAACTTTTAATTTCTTTTAACTTCTTTTAAGTTTACATACATTTTTGTAAACTAGTGGAAACTTTTTCTTTTGTATTAAAAAGTCATTGTGTTAAATCTTTCAAAATTTTTAAATATATTAGATAATCTGAAATATAAAAACCTGTTGTTCTCAATAAATAAAAAAGTCGTTAAATTGCATTTTCCTAATATTACTTCAGTTCTCATAAATGTGAATTATGCAACGTGCAAAACTATATGCGGCCTGATGAGATCTCAGTTAAGTAACATTTGCCCTTCCAATTAAAAAAGGTTCCCCACCCCTGCCCTGAGTCAATCAATTTCCTCGTTCCTTTGAAAGCGTAAATTTTTGTCATTTACTTTGACGTTTTACAGTGTTTCTTAATAATCCCGTAATGGGGCGAACGCTTTATTCTGCAGACTTTAAGAGATAATTGATAGCATATGCGGAAGAATCATCAAATCTTGCTGCACAATGGTGCACGTGATTGATGAGTCGAATGTGAGATGTTGGAGAAGACAAATGGAGAAACCGGGATACTTTTGTTGCGAGGTTAAAAATCTGGGACATAACCGGGACAGATTACATTTAGTACAAATTGTATTGAATGCTTGAATATAACGTACGTAATTTGTGTTGTCCTAATTTTAGTTGATACCTTTTTTATTTAATTACGAATTACATTAAATATTGACATCTCTTCTTGAGCAAAGATAAAAACATCAATTATGTCCAAGGAAAACTAACCTGCTATAACTTGATAACAATAACAGATTCTTCAAACACTAAAAGACGCACACCACTCGACTAACGTTTCCACAACGACGGACGTATTGGAACTGATGCGGACAAATAGTTCTTTTTCTATGTCACCAATGCAAAATGCGAGGGAGGAGGAAATGTTGAAGGAGAAGGGGTAGAAAACACTGGTGTGAGAATATGTACCTTGTCCTCAGTGAGATCTAACACAGCGTATCAATTATTATACCCGTTTTCTACTCTTATGAAGCTTGACCGTGGCGCAGCGAATAGCCCCCTTCCACCACCATTTGAAGTTTTCGAGAGGCGCGGGAAAGTAGTACGCTCTTGCCCGATATCCGCTCTTGAAGAAAGTTGCATGCGAACGCTAAGGTGTAAACGCGGTAGATCTGGCAACATAGTCGAGCTCTGAGCGATGTGAACAGCACGACGGCGAGAGACCGACTGATTTTCTCCCCTCCCCATCGACAGTCTCTCGAGCTTTCATTGGCTGCAGCAGTAAGCATACAACTAGGATTTTCAAGGTCAAGCTTCGTAAGAGTAGAAAACGGGTATAAGAAGCAGTAAAAGTAACCCAAAAGATATATATTTCGTCCTCAAACAAGAGCCACAATCAATCAACCGAGAATTTTGAATGTGCCTGAATGAATGCACATGGAAAGAAAGAGGAACCGCAGCAGGGAGGGTCTTGGGATATTCCGTATCCTCCTTGGACTTTCTAGCGATTTCCTTGCTCTTGGGCACCCTTGCAAATGTCTCCCGCAGGCCAACTTCTGATGAGACTGCAGAGGCTAGTGAGGCGGGGGCGACGCCGAGGCATGACCTTTCTCCCCTCCCCCCTCCAACCTAAGGGAATGCTTCTCTCTTCAGGCCTTTGGTGCAAGGAGTGCATTGCACCCGGACAGAAACCCTTGGGGCGGCAAATCACAGAGGGAATCAGCTAAAAATATTAGGGGCGGTGAGAACTGCTTTCACCCAGTCGGCAAAGATCCCCGGCATGTAACAGCAATAAATGTTGGAGAAACCACATCCAGCCATCTGTATTTGGTAGTTTTCTCGGAAGCCACTTTCGGAAATACTATTTTACTATTTGGAGTAGACCTGCCCCTGGACATTCATTTGAAGTCACATACATTTATTCGCAAGCTGCGGACACTAAACATATGAATGGAAAACCAAATGGAAAACTTTTGTCAGGAAAACTTGGCGCCCCTAAAAATTCGGCGCCCCAAGCGGTCGCTTGGTATGCTTGTATTGTTGAGCCGGCCCTGTCCGTCATACCCCCTAAAAGGTCGCCCACAGGAGATTTTCACTGCCCGGGACGTTGTACGAACACTGCAGAGTCTGTATCGAAATACAGAACTCTTCGATCGAGTCGCTGTAGATATTCGTACAGGGTCATCCTAGCTTGGGCCGTCGTGTAGCACGCGATTATAACGCTGCTATTTGCCGACGGCCTCACAGCTTCGCTCCGCTCCGCCCAACTCGCGAAGATTGTTTCCCCGTTTATTTCGAGTATGGAGGACACCTCGAATGTGGGATTACCTAATAGCGAATATTACTCGTCACCCTCCTTCAACAAAGACGTGCGTGTTAAATTCTCTTTCTGACCAAACTTTCCCCAAAAGCTGTTCAACATCAACTTGGCCAGCGAACGCATTCCGGGATTCCGAGAGATGGAATTCGCATCAAGGCGTATCCCCTCTCTCTCCTCGAACGATCTTGTGTACGACTCCTTATCGGAGGTGGTCTCACACCATTCGGGCCATCCACTTCCCTCTTGTTTCAATTTTAGGAACGCATTTATGTAGTCTGCGAAGAGTCCCCCTTTCCCACTCTCGCGATCATACTGCGTCACCTCATAATGCCACGCCTCCATGACATCCATGATTACATTACCCTTGGAAACAGCAAGTTTCACCTCGCAGGAAACCCACGTGCCCGTTAGCGCTCTCTGGTGCTCGTCGTGGTCGCATTCTCCCTGGTTTTCTTCCCGAGCACAGGCAAGGCAGAGAGGGAACATTAATGTTTTATTGATCTTTACCGGGCGTACGGGGTGGTACAAATTACGCGGGGGGAGAATTCTGCACTTTATGAGCCCTTCCAGCTTTTCAAGCGGAGGACATCTCTCTCCCACAAACACCTGCGGGTGTCCGATCGGGTATGATTTGTATGTATTTACGAAGGGGTAGAGCGAACAAATATCTAAATATCTGATCACGTCCCCCTCCGATCCTTCAATTTTATGGTGGAGACGAACGGCATTCGTTCGCCCGCCATAGGACGCATCCCTAGGGTTCAGAGCCTCCCAGTCAGAAAGAGAAAGAGCTGACAAACTCGTTTAACGGAGGCTGGCTCTCAATTTCTCTCTCGAATTGGCACTCCCACTTCTCCAACACCTCATACCCGCGAGCTAAGAAGATTTTCTTCTTTTGCACCGTGCTTTCGAGGCGTGACTCTCTTGCTCCTCCCGACCGATCGGATCATGCCTCCTCGGAAAGCACGAAGGACACCCGTGATAGTAGCACCCCTGAAATTCGAAGATGAAAATCTTATCACCGCCATCGTGATAGCCGTCAACTTTACGACCCAGGACTTTCACTTCGCGTCCATTTCCCGCATGGTGAATTTTTATTCCGCGATTCCTCTCCTCCCATGGAAGCCACGAAATGGCTTTATGCGATTGAACATCGCCTAATCGGTACCGCCCAGAAGGTATGACGGGTATAGTTTCCGGCTTGAGGTATTTCTCGCGGAAGACCCGCATGCACGCGCTAGCGATTGTCATCGATTCACGGAACGGATCCACATCGGTGTGGATAAGGAACTGTTCCCCGAATCGCGGACACGCCCTCCGCAAAATCGCGACATCCTGCCTGCAGTATGCCACGATCTCCTCCTCCATCCGGAAAATATACCCCTCCCCCACCAACTTCGAGTGCCATTCTCTCAGTCTCGCAGCATCCTCTCGGGACATACTATCCACACCGTAGTAATGGATGGGGGGGTAGAGGACCGCGGCATGTCGCCTTCTCTTTTTTATTAAAAAAGTGAGGGAAATACCCCTTACACATGTCTCCCTCCAAGCCAAATGCACCCGGTAATTTCGACAGACCCATCGGCAGGAAATTCAGGGAAACAACGAAGCGAATGCTCTCATACGTGACGCATATGAGCTTCTCCCCGTTCATTACGATCCTCGGCAGCCACTTCACTTTCTCGATCATACACTTAACCAGGAAGTGATTATCATACCCCTTAGCGTTATGCGCTATGCACGTGATATTCCGTATCCCCGTGTCCGCAATGCAGCGAAGATGGTGAAGAAAATCGGAGACGGGGTCCTCCCCACTAAACACCATCTCCTCACCAGCGCAATTCTTACACCCTCCGTCAGTTTGCGCGCATTCTTCGCAGCATATCTGGGAAACGAGGAGATTAGGGGTATGCGAGAAAACGCCGACTTTTCCGAGGACCTTACCCTCCTGCCGACACTCGATGTCGTAGAACGCAAAGCAATGCGAGGGGGAGAGCTTTGGAAAACGGGGCGCATGAAGCAATGTTGATTTTCGTCGTGCCGACTCTTACATGTCTCACAAAAAATCTCCCCGCAAACGTGAGATTGCCCTAAATGCTATCTCATACACACCATGCAGCACCGCTCGCAGTATCGGAGGCGATCGCACACCGATCCCTCAGTTTTTCCTTGGCGCATCCCATGTCTCCTCAGACATTCTTCGCCGTAGAAAAACCGCTTACACTCCGGACATGCTACGGTGTCGCAGGGCGTGCATTGAGGTGTGCATAGGCACCTGGGGCAATTTACGGCGCACTTATGTTTGAGACGGGTGGCACGGTCTGCAGTAGTAACTGCATGAAAATGCACCCGTCAGCGAAGTGATTACGTTGAAAAGACCGTCGCCATGTATCAGGTCTACGTACTTCATGGGACTGCCGTCGGAAGGTTCCCCAATTTTCCCCTCAAAAACAACTTCATGGCCCTTCCTATCGCCGAAGATAGTTATCTTAAAACCGTCTAGACGATGCTGAAAAAGAACGGCGTGGTCAATTCCTGCACCACCCTCAGGAAATCGCACACCCGCTCTTTCACTGAGTGCATGGGCCCTATCCCTCTGTATCGGACGGCCCTTCCTCATCGCCGCAAAGGTAGCATTCGAGTCTTCATACCGAGATATGCCGACCGAGATGGTGCGCGGTAAACACAAATCGTCATCGTTCTTAATGACGATTATGGATTTCTTACTCCTGCAAAACCTCGCGAACGATGTGGCGAGTGCACGCTGACC
Source organism: Uropetala carovei (assembly GCA_036926305.1). NCBI lineage: Eukaryota > Metazoa > Arthropoda > Insecta > Odonata > Petaluridae > Uropetala > Uropetala carovei. The sequence goes on from JAXCHB010000006.1 coordinate 3,427,864, forward strand.
TCTTCCGCCCCTAGGCACATCAACATATTTAAAAGATACATTTAGCACCCCATCTGTGAGAAAAATTTCATTCGATTGAACGATTTTCTCAATCCCTTGAACGAATACCTCAGCGTTTAATTGGTCCGCCCTGCGGAAGGACAAGCAGACAGGACGGTCGGGATTTGCATCAGATGATATCCTCATCCCGACCTTCGTATCAGCCTCAACGTTCCCCTCAAAAGCTCGAGACCTCAAACCTTTCTCGAACCAATCCATACCATTACCACCCGGAGGGGTGGGTTTAAAAGCAACAGAAATCTCCCGACCCCAAAGTCGGAAGTTTCTTAGGTAGCTCCTATTTTCAGAAAGTAGGGTGAAATACCTGGGAGAGATATTTCCACCCCCGATCTGAAGAAGAGGAGATAGAGGGAGGAGAGGTTCTTTTAAGACCTCCCGGATTGGTTCGTCTAGAAGACACGACCGAGTGGCGTGAGAGCCGCGGGTGTCACGGATAAGGGGGGCGGGCGCTGAGAAGTCTATCAAACGTGGAGGTGAAGAGGGGTTGTCGTGGGGACGCGACAATCCGGGAATCAAAATGGCCTCGAATGCGGGTGCATTTAAACCCTCATCGTTAGCCCGACCCCCCATGCAGGAAAAACGACTCATACGTGGCGAGGGAGCAACTACCCAACTCGCCCCCAAATCCACCACGATACTCCATTCGAGGATTCCTAGAAGGATTCTCATCGATGGAGATTGGAGGGTCATCGTCGAATAAATTGCCGGATAGAACCGGCAAGCTCCCCGCCAACCCAGACTCGCTCAGGACGAGGGAGCAACTACCCAACACGCCCACAAATCCACCACGATACTCCATTCGAGGATTCCTAGAAGGATTCTCATCGATGGAGATTGGAGGGTCATCATCGAGTAAATTGCCGGATAGAACCAGCAAGCTCCCCGCCAACCCAGAATCGTTCAGGACGAGGGAGCAACTACCCAACTCGCTCCCATCTCCACCACGATACTCCATTCTAGGATTCCTAGAAGGATTCTCATCGATGGAGATTGGAGGGTCATCGTCGAATAAATTGCCGGGCAGAACCGGCAAGCTCCCCGCCAGCCCAACGGGAGTGCAAAAATTTCCTCGCCTGCCCTCATCTCCACCATGATACTCCATTCTAGGATTCCCAGAAGGATTCTCATCGATGGAGATTGGAGGGACACGATCGAGAAAATTTCCGGACAGAACCGGCAAAGCTCCCGTCAAATCTGTCGGGCTATTAAATAATTCGGGATCGAGCAGTGACTCGCCAGCACCCGACCTCTGCGGATTTTCCACACCGTTCTCTTCTCGGTCGAGACGCTGGATAGCGTCTGCAAATTCGCTAAATTGCGAATGTGTTACCGCATCATCGGCCTCAGTGATGCGGTAAACAAGCCCTTCATATGCACTTCTTAAAATTGAGGGTGTATAGAATACACCCTCATGAAATGCGCGAAGGATTTCGGCAGCTGGCACAAATTTAAACACAGACCCCATCTCTTATAAATCAAACAAAAAATATATAAATAACGGCTTGCAAAAATTACAATCAGTGTAACTTAAAAAATGCAATACAGATAATAACAATAATGTCAGAGCAGAGCGGAATTAAAACATAAAAAAAAACAATACTGCTCTTCACAAAATGTTCCCCAATCACAAAATGTCACACTTGCCACAGAAAAAATAAGTCAAAAATTACAATCAGCGCCACTCAAAATTATAATACAGATAATAATTTCAGAACAGAGAGGAATTTAAACATATAAAAAGCAAAACTGCTCTTCACAAAATGTTCTCCAAAAAAAACAACTAAATACTAAATACTATCCAGAACACAAGATAATATACGAAAATCTTCACACAGATAATAATAATAATTTCAGAACAGAGAGGAACTGAAACATATAAAAACAAAACTGCTCTTCAGAAAATGTTCTCCAAAAAAACAACTAAATACTAAATATTATCCAGAACGCAAGATAATATACCAAAATCTTCACGCAGACAATAATTTCAGAACAGAGAGGAATTGAAACATATAAAAACAAAACTGCTCTTAACAAAATGTTCTCCAAAAAACAACTAAATACTAAATATTATCCAGAACACAAGATAATATACCAAAATCTTCACAGATTTCCTTCCGCCGCGAATCTTTCTTGTAGAATGATCCCCGTGTATTTTCAATTCAGCCTTATATATGGAGAAACGAAAATCTCGCTACATATGCCTCGAATTGTAGGATATTTACTTTATCTGAAATATTCCTATAACTCAAGAAGCATAAGTTTCCGCAGTTTCTGCAAGCTCAGAAGACAACCTCGCGCTTACGATAACCAAGTGTTAGTGGCGTAGCCAAAAAGTGAAAGTATCTCGAACCCACGACACCCCCTCCTCCCCCACCAAATCGCCGGATAGACCGAAGAGTTTCCACGTGACTTGATGACATAGCTAAAAAGTGAATGTCGCTTGAAACTTATTGTTAGCGCCACCAACGCCACCCAATCGCTGCATCGGATTGGTCGAGGGCTTTTCAGATGGCTATACTATGAGGTATCATTCTGCATTGAGAGTCATCCGTGTAGAGATGCCCGGGCTCCAGGAAAAGGCTACGCTTCGACGGGAGCGATGAGGAGAGTTCCGTAAGTTATTACTGTATCTTCTGTTTTTCTGATTTTAACATTTAATTTATTTAAACTAAAGTTACTGTTTTAAATATTTGTTTAATAAAGAAAACAACTATCTTTAACAGTGGCACGAGTGTTTCTGCGACTCCGATTTCGAGGGAGTCCCCCCTTGGAGACGGCGAGTCAGATCCGTAAATTCTTCCCGTATTTTCTGATTTTCTGTTTGGTTTAAATATTTTACTTTAAACACTAGTCCGAAACTATCGTTTTACAAGATTTCTAATATAGAAAATAATTTCTTCTTATAGCAGGTCTCGGAGGACGATATTCCCCCAGCGGGATCCGACGCCGTGTAGGAGGAGGACCATTCCTTCCCCTCCATGACGACGGTGGTGCTTTCGGCGGACGAGGAGGATTTCCGCGCTTCTACTCCCCGGGATACGCCACCAAGAGACCGCACATGGTCCGGTCTGTCGACGGCCGGTCGTGCCTCCGATGACGACGATCTCCCCCACGAACGCGAGGCGACGGACCTACCGGAGGCATGGCCTTCCTTCGACTGGTTCGTGTGGGTGGAGGGGCAGCGCTGTGTTTGTGGTCTGTGCGGCGACTGTAAAATAAAAGAAAAACTAAGCCAAGGCAGCCCTTATTGTGTTGTTGCGTGTGTGTGTGTGTGTTTTTTTTAATAAAAATCTTTATTGAAAATCTTCCTCTTGTCATTTTATCCCTATGTACGTTCCAAGAGAAAAAATACTACTTCCTATTTCATTAGCCTGAAAAGTATTTCGACGATAATCTCGTTCATAAATAAACATTTCGGTAGTATACGACGTCGATTTATTCCTACGTACGCTCCAGTAGAAAGAATATTTCTTCTTGCATAGTATATTCGATAAATTACATGTTACTTCTATTTGCTCTCCGCATTAACGTTTAAATTTATTTCACGCTTCAAACATTGAAACCAACCGATTTTCTTTCGGTACTTGGAAAATATCATTAATTATAAACTGCTCGCGATCGCGCAACAAAAAAATCTGGCAACAACGGCCTAAACGCAACAGTTCGGCAACGCCGCTGCATACGAGACGACTTTGTTTTACAGAAGGAGAATATGAATTCGAAGGAGGGATGTTTTCTTACGGAGGGAAAGTCTCCCCGAAAAGACGCGTGACGTAGAAGAGTAGTGGAAGGGGGAATTTCCTCATATACCCTGTTCTGGCGATTTGTAAGGAAAGGAGTTTTGTAAAGAAAGGGGAAAAACGCGTGACTTGGTGACGCTTATCCATATGCCCGAGGGAAAAGTGGGAGGGGGACGTATTCACAACTGCCCTGGCGAATTGTAAGGAAAGGAAGTGGGGGACTCAACTGACCTGCTCTACCGTTTTGTTAAGAAAGGGAAAACGCGGGACTTGCTGAAATATCTAATTTATGCTTATCGATATGCCCCGAATGAAACATTTCCACAACTGCCATCGCCTAATGAGGAAATGAGGGAGGGGAAATGCGGACTTCCCATACTGGACCAGAGTGCCCCCAAATAATGGGAAGGGGTGGGGGAACACCTGTCACAACTCGTCCAGGAGGTGGGGGAGTGGACCACAGCACCTCAACCTAACGAGGAGGTGGGGGAGGGAAGAAGTGAACTTCCCATTCACCTACGCACAGAAAAAGGGGTGGGGGGAAAACGGAGAGTGGACCAGAGTGCCCCCAAGAAAGGAGAAGGGGTGGGGGAGGGAAGAAGTGGAAGTGGGAATTCCCATACCTCGTCTACGTACAAAGGATTTTAACATAAACGTCATGGACCTCGAGGGGGAGGGAGAATGGACCAAACTGCACCCAAGAAAAGTGAAGGGGTGGGGGAAAGAGGGAGGGGGGAGCTCACCATTGTCATCTGGATGTGGGGGAGGGTAGAAGTGGAAGGGGGAATACAATACCACCGTTTACGTAAATGGGACATTCACTAAAAGGTCAATGACCTCGAAGGGGGAAGGGGGGGAAAAGGGAGAGGGAAAGTGGACGCATGTGCCCCCCTGTTAATAATAGTAGTGCCAAGTCTTCTTAAAGTATTTTCATAAACCTCCTCTGGTAGCCGTTATCTCTTTCCTCCGAATTTCTTTTTTCTTCCAGCTATCCAACTCTCTAACGACCTTTTTTAGGCGCGTTTCGCTTACAGCGTGAGCGCCTATTATCGTCGGTCGGTCCGTCCGTCCGTCCGTCCGCATGTTCGTTCTCGGCTTCTACCGAACGGATTTTCATGAAATTTGATATTAAGGACTTTCAATCAAATATAATCAGAAAATCGCAAAAATGAATCACGTACGCCAATCAGGAGTACCACTTTACTGAAGACAAAAAATTAAATTTTCGTCATATCTCGTAAAATATTGCTCATATCAATATATTGTTCAAATAAAAGTTGTAGAACTGGTAAAGTAGAGTATTTCCTTTCCCATACATTTTTATCGTAAGAGTAGCCGTTATCGAGAAAATCAAACAAGAACGTCTTATATCGAGTTGAACTTAGAAAATTTCTTGCATGGTTACTTCATTGTTGCTATCATAAACAATCTCCCAAACAAACGTTTAATTTCCTTACGTGTGCATGTAATATTATTAAATAGGAAGAAAACTGATTATTTATGATGAAGAAAAGAACTTGAAAACGCAATTTCCCTTACGTACAGGTAAGTACAGTAAAACTCGTTTATAACGATCACGCCTAAAACGAAATCTCGGCTATAACGAAGAAATGTCTCGGTCCCTTGAACTTCTCCATAAGGGCATTGGTTAAATTTCTCGGATATAACGAACACGCATTTTACGAATTCTCGGCTGTAACGAACAAATGTTTGGTCCCGTGGCAAAAAATGCCCGTATATAACGAATTTTGGCGAGCAGAGCGATAAGTAATGAATAGTTTCCGCCCGTTTACCGCGCACTTGTTCGTAGAGGTCACCTTCCTCCATCTACCCCTTCCATACGAATTTATACGCTCCCTTCGTTTTGAAATTGATATTAAAAATGTGAAATGTTTATGTAAATTAATGACCATAATAATAATATTAATTGACCATTTAAAAAATCGTACGTAATAGCAGTCGAACATTTTACATGCCGCGAAGTTGATAAGCATCTCTCTGCATATGTAAGTTCGGTATTGAAGTCGACTCACTGCAAATACAGTAAAAGCTGTGTTATTCGGCTATCTTGGGGATTGTGGAAAGCCGATTAGGAGAAATATCCGGTTAGGTGAGCGTTTTTCGATTTTGACATCGCAAATTTAGCAATAACCAAACAAAATTGGGCTTAGGTTTACTATCGTACTCCCCAAACATAACTACATGGGGTTTGCATTTTCCATTTTAATTCTTCCACACCTAGTTAGATATAAACATTATTTACCCATTTTTATTTAATACGTTGCTACGCTTACATGCAAATCAAAAAGACTATTGAAAAGTTTAGGGCGTCCAGGAAGTTTCGGGATTACGGCAGTGAACCTGTTCCCAAAATTGAATTTATTGGATTATATCTTTCTTATTTATCTTTATTTACTCTATTAGAAAAGGACGAAATTATTTAATTCTTCTCAACATTTATGTGAAAACCAGTCATATAATATTTTATCCAGTTCCTCAATTTTTGGCTTATGAAGCGTATGATGTTTATTAATCGATTTACTCGTCTCAGAAGATGACACGAATTTTATTAATTTAGCCTTATGAGCCTTGATGTCGTAGAGTGTGGAAGATCCGATGTTGAATTCTTTTGCTATGGCTGCTCTATTTTTTCCTTTTTCAATTCGTTTGATCAGCTCCAGCTTTTGTGTTAGCGTTAAACCAACCTTTTCTCTCCTGTTCCTTGCTTTTAGGTATTTATTTTGATGCCATATTCAATGGATGGGTAATTTTTTAAATAATAAAAAGCGATAAAACTGTAAATTGTAGAAGTACACCAAAACATTTAGACAATGCAAATGGCTTAGGTAACCAAAAACGCCATGCTTACTCGGCAGCCACAGAAGTATACGGAGTAAAAAGGTAATATATACATCTTATATTTTAAGAAATTTTAAAGTGGAAGTTGTGGTATTACACTTACACTATTCACACAAAAATTCATAAAAAAAGAAAAAGAAATACAAAATGAATTGTATTTGTGTAATTGCCGGTATCTAAGGCTGGCCGGTTCTAAATAGCCGGAGAGCACAGCTTTTACTGTATGTGTATACGTGTTATATGGGATGTATAGGCCAAAAACCATGTTTCTCGTATATAACGTAGTCACGCTTATAACGAAGCAATGAGTCGGTCCCCTCAAATTCGTAATAAACGAGTTTTACTGTATATAATTGCTTTCTAATACTCCATTGCACGAAACGCGCCCATTTGTGATACGTTGTACACTCTCCTAACTTGTTTATTCAATCTGTCGCTCGTGGGAAAATGCTCACACAACGAAAACACCTTCTAATCGGAATAATTTCAGTTGTAGCGGAATGGAATGCAGTCATTCTTACCGGTCAGAGTAATAAAGCTGGGCAAAAATTGGTCGCTGATATACATCTAACTAAGACCACATTTTCCCTAACGGAAAAATTCCCCTGCCTCTAACTTTTCGCCACGGAAATTCCAAAGTATTGATTTTTGGATAGGCTAACGTTTGAGTTTTAAAGCTTCGGTTTTAATTGAAACGTATTGCGATTTCGATTGAAAATGTAACTTAGGGAATATTCAGTTCATTTCATATCGTCGTATTTAGGATAAAATGGACTCGCCATAAAAGATTTGACATGCTTTGAAGTTTAACAATCTCGCTAGCTTGTGAATCGGGTAATTATCTAAGGCCATTCCCATAGTTTTTAAGCAAAATTAGCAATCCATCATACATATGGTGTGTTTTTTTTTTTGCAGGAAGCTGCTGATTTTACTGAGTATGTACAAATTTTATGACTTGTAAAAGCTACAGACCTGAAATTTGGCAGGATTATAGGAGGTTAGTAAAAACCAATGGAAAAAATCGGAAATTGTAACAGTTGCAAAATTTAGGGGCTGTTTGCCCCATTTTTGCCCCACACGAGTATAAAAATTATAAAGCACTTTTTGAAGAGCTACAGAGAGGAAACTTGGCAGAATTTTAGATTTTTAGGAATACCGAAGAAAAAAATCCGAAATTATAAAAATTCGCGGGTGAAAACGCTTCGCGAAGCGAGGCGCGGGGTTAGGCGCCGTGGGCGCCAGTGGCCTAGCCCCTAGCATTAATATACAGACGGAAGAAATGAACCAAAATACAACTTGAATTACTTAATAAAGTTACACATGAGGTCGCAGTTAGCCTCAAACCTTTGCCTTCTGCAATAATTCACGATTGGAACACCACATATCGAGTTACACTTGAGCATACTTAGGGTCTCGCTGCGAGAACTGATATCGAGAGATATCTGTATTATTTGATTTATGCATTCCACTTTCTTTTAATTTTTGCACGATTATAAAATCACCTGCATAGCTCGATAAAAAAAGTAAGTAAGTAAGTTTAAAAGCTATATCGGCTCAACATTTCTCATTTGATTAAATAAAAATTAATAGCTCTGAGGCAAGATATAGCGATCGACTTTAAAAGGGCCAAAGATAGACCGGTCGATCGCAATCGACTGGTTGGAGACCCCTGGTATAAATAAATGAAACCCGGGAAAAGGTCGCTCAGGTAATAAAGGAATGATTAGTGTCCATGAAATGAGAATTTCGTACAAATAAATAATTTGCGAGCATAACAAACGAAGACTAAGAGGGGCTCGGTAGGGAAAGAATAGGAGGGGTTGAAGCTACCTTCAACAAACATAGTCTGGGAATTTCATATAGATTTAAAAATTCAGGAATGGGCAACTTATCGGGTGTAGGGTGGATGGAGGCAAGGAAGAAATTTTTATGAAGAAAACCTTTCAATTTTAAAGCCAGATATTGGGCTTGATACCAAGTAACAATATTTACCGTTTCATCGGTTGTAACTTCTACCAATGCGCCCAAATTTTCTGCTTGCTAAAACTGTTGAAGTTTGATCATTCTACTCTCTCAACGTGTTTTCCTTAGTGTATCAATGATAAATTTAAAATGTGATTTTTAGCGTTTTCCAACGGTTAGGGAGGGGTGGGAAAACGTACATTTATTGCTCAAGATTTAAGAATCCTAAAGTTTCATGGAATAATTGAGATGCAGCATTTACGACTTAGTTAAAGTCATGCCTTGCACAAGGAACAAACATTGCTCGCGGATTTATATTAAAAATCTTTTGTTGTAATCCTTCACGGTTTCCTTTCATCTTCGAAACATTATCATACCCTTGGCCATTCATGCTACTAATGTGTATCTAGATTTAATAAATAACTGTGATAAAAATGAGATAATGCTGATAAACAAAGACAAAAATTCACTCTCTTTGTTCAATGGTTAAAAAGAATAAGTGTTCGATTTATCTAGTTTAGATGATAAATATTTCACGCGCATAACTTATCTCGTGGCGTATTTAGTAAAGTAACCTTTTGAAAAAATAGGTATTTATCTTAGATATCTCCAATGGCTATAACAAGGTTATAGAAAACCATATGCGATACTCGGGTAGAATACAGTCGTCGTTAATTTGGGATAAACTTTTATCGAATGACCCAGTGCTCGAAATGGAAACTGTTACGAAACGGAACGCTTGTATTGGTAGTGAAATGGAAATTTTTACGAAACGGAACGTTGTTATATGAGGCGGTATTTCTAAATGCCTGACCAAACGGAACGGTATCATCGGCGACGGCTACGAGCCGGAGCGGCGTTCCTGTGTATTCCAGCTCATTTCGAGCACTGAAATGACCTTTGAAGATTAGTATAGTATAAGCCCGTCCGACCGTCACCCTTTTCACCGACAGTCGTATGATCGTAACCTGTGGTCATCTGATTCTACCTAGTGTGCCAATAATTTTGACGTAGCTGTCTGACTTTACGTACCATAAAACTCGTATAGAGCACTACTATTCCTCGATTACATTAGTCAGTTGCAAGGGATAGACTTAGTCGCCAAACACTTTACTATAAAGTAAGATTTCGTGCCTTTGTAATTAAAAAAAATTCTAAACAATTCTAAGCAACCACAGAATCTCCAAAAGCTATGAATTAGGCTATCAAAACAGCAGGGAAACTATCTATATAATTATATAGCAAAACAAATGAAATCGAATCTTGAAGATATTGAATATTTGTGCGGCAGAAATAACAAAGCTTACCTACTTTTACTTACAGAGATAAATGAATTTCCAAGATTTCGTTTGTAATTCGAAAAATTCCAGTCATCAAGCAAAAAGAATAAATCACCTTCGTTATCAAACGAGCTTCAACAACTTACCCAAAGCATTCGGCTGGTAAATACGCACGTATATTTGATTAACTTTTAAAGTATGAGATTTTTTTAATTTCTTTATTTTATCACGCGAAGGCTAGTATAGAAATGAAAAGGGGAGAAACCGATTTTATGCTATGAGGTTTGTGCGCAATTTTTGCACGTGTGCCTGGCCTTCCAGCTGTTTACCAACCTTTCGCTTGACTGGCATTTCACTCAGGTCCCCCATAGATGACGGTCGATTGGGCTGTTATTGATATTTATTCAAGCATTTTGAAACAGGGAAGAAACGTCCGCTCCGGCAAAATTTTACAATCGAAACATCTGCGGCCGACACGTCCATAGCCAAAACGTCCGTGGGCGAATCGTCCGGCACTCGTAAGGGCGGATATTTTTAAAGCCGCCAAAGACGCTATCTGATGACGGCTTCCATGGAGAAGCGTCGCGCTTTTGCGTGGCTAGTGTCACGCTCTGCAGCGGAAGGGAGAGGTTTTTCCTGCTAATGCGATTGAGAGGGAAAATGCATTCGTTCCAAATTACTGTTAGAAAAGACCACACGATATTGAATTAATGTTGCATTTTAGCGAATAACTTAGTCTAATTAATCCTTCGCGACCCGAGCCAGATGCAAATGATATATTGTTAATTAATGCTCCTGGTGCTATGCAAAATTTATCTGATTTGATAAAGCAGAGCAATTTGAGTTAGCAGAGGGAATTTATGATAAGAAAGAGCGAGGGTCTCCGAGAATTTTAGAGGGGGAAGGAGAAATTGTTGAAACCCTAGCTGCGCGCGCGCGGGAGGAGGCGGGCTCTGAACTTAACATTTGTTCGAAAGTGGAGCCAGTTCCCTTCACACCGTGAGAGGGTTGTGTGTTTACAAGCAATACAATATTTAAGTAGGGCAATTTACTGAAAATATCTCATATTATTAAGGCAATCGCTAAAATATTGTGAATAGAGATATGGGCTATGGACGCAGTGACATTTTATTGATTAGTTTATTTTTAAGAAGCTATATATTTGAAACGCTCCGTGTTTTAAGGAGTGGGCGTCGTGCACTAGACTTAACGTACGTAAGTTTTAAGGATACTTTTCACCTTCTACTGACCTTGACATTTTTTACTACGAAGGCAGGGGTCATTGTGAAAGACTTAAATCATTATTTCCGAACATACAGGGAACATGGACTAAAACGAGAGAGCATCTGACAAGTTCATTGACCTTGTCGAATGGTTAGACCTTTCATAAATATAATCGAATAAATAACTATGGACCATTTCCTATGAGTTGACCAAGTAAGAACTTATTTGCGTAAAAACATTTTCAACCCCCATTCTATTTTGGATAACAGTTATTTATTTATGGACCATACCGTAGTCTTATATCAAGTTAACAAAGGAAAATCGAACGGCACTATTACCTTACTTGTTGGTAGTATATGCGATTAACAAATTTAATTACGTAAAGACGACACTGTCATCACACAATTCCAAGGCTAGATGTGGCAGTGTAATTTTCTTATCCCCTATACGAAGCATTCTATCGATCTTTCTCATGTCTATAAACTTCCGTTTGTGTTTGAAGATATTCTGTGGGAGAATTAACGAAAAAGTTAATGGCATGAGGTAGTCAATGAAGCCATAATAACTGAATAAGATATTCCCAATCGTCGATTCCAAGATTTTTTCACAGCAATGACAGGATTTGCCCAGCGAAAGAATGGAATCAACGCTCACTACGATAAAATTTGGGTAAGTATATACACTTTCTTCTGTAGAGGTACTTTTTTAAATATATTTATCAATACCATCGTTAGTTGTATCTTCATCAGAAAAATTATATTTATTCCAATTTAATTTCTCTTAGATTATATTTCGTTCTTGACGCAAAAATTCAATTAATTTTACAATACAATGATGGTGGTGAAACCTATGTCTTTTAACACTCTAACCAACATTTTCAAGGTTTTATCAAAAGATGAATTACAATCCTTCTTTTGCATCTACAGACCAGCCCAATACACAGAATGTGGATTCGTCTCGGTGAAATCAGGCAATTGCATTTTTCATGGTCACAACAGTCCTTGAGAGAGAGAACCAACGGTTTATTTCTCTTCTGTTGGAAGATTTCTGGTCCAGGAGATTTATTGATTTTGAGATGACCTACTGCGGAAACGCCCCTGCGTAACTGCGCATATGTTACGCGCTTACTTTTGAAAATGGCGCATTCCATTTTCTTCACGCTTGCAATGAAATCGTCCTGCAACATCCTACGCAGCTGTCGATGAAAGACTGATTTATAGGACCTAATGGTAATGTACGGAGCCCAGTACTATTATGTTCTTTCTTCCTTAACTCTTGGTTTAATGTAATTCTTTGATGTGCTTCATCGTAAGTTCGCTGTAAGGTTGTTTCTGCGCCTCTTCATGATGATAATCTTGATTTCGTTATTATTTTATTTTATCCATTTGTGGAAATGTTAGCCTTAAATAATTTCAAAGTTCTTTCAATGGATGCGATATACCGATTTTCTTTACGTGAAAATATTCGAAATGTCTCAACGGCCGCATTTATTTCGGCCTGAGTCGCAAAATAACGCAACATAATTTTAAATATTAACGAATCCCAGTTTTCATGTAAATAATACGAGAAAATTAGTTTATTGTCATAGATATGTACATTTTTCTACTGTGCGTATCATTCGGTCCATAATTCCCGATTCACCATTTGGTAAAAGAAATACTTTAATAGACAAGCGCGTGACCTGCTAGGATAGTTACTTCATTTACCGTGCATAGTTGAACTGCATTTATCCGTAATAAACCACTTATATTTTGTATGTTTGTGCGTCATATTTAAATTTTGCTTTGAGCTTTTGCACATTTGTGCAACAACCCAGTGCAACCTCTGGTTGAAACAAAAAACTATTTATATTGACTGTGCAAATGGTAAGGTACCACGGTAGTTCTCATGTTTTCATGCTTTGAATAGTATAGTTTTTTATATCTTCGAAACAGTATTTCTGTATGCCATAATACTAGTAATGAATACATTGCTAGATCACTAGATTAAACTATATAATTATTTATTGAACTAAATTAACGATTTCATAATTATTCAATTACTTCTTCATGAAACTCTTCAGCAGAAAATCTATCCTATCCTGGAGAAAGATTTTTCAAACATGACATGCATTCTGAATTTCTCAAAAGAAGTAATGTTATAGATTTATCCTGCCACTCACTTTTTCTAGTATTTCATTTTATATAACGAGTTGTACAATTTAAATTAAATATGTCCATAACTGAAGAAAAATAGCATGCTAGTTGGAGTAATGTTATAGCAATTTTATGATGTTGTAATCAGATAAATATATTGTATATTATTTTAATTTTTTAATATTATTTCTTCTTAGAACGCAACACAATTTGATGCTGGCTAAATGTGCAACACTCAACACTTGTGACAATGGGGAACAAGAATTTAGTAAAGTACAATGAGAAACAGCTAAAGAAAATGATCAGATGTGAAAGAGTGGTGCTTTTTACCCGAACTGACTGTATGGAATCTATTGAATGCAAAAAGGTAACATAGCTTTTTATGCATTTATTATAACTATCCAAATGTATGTCAATATAATCATTCTAAGCATCTTTTTAGATGTTTGATTTTATAAATGAGCCATACCAAACTTTTGATCTTGATCATATGGAAGATGGTAAACTGATTGAGAAGTTACTGATTGAGCTCACTGAGCAGGACAGTGTAAGTTTAAAAATATTTCTCACAAATATTTTGATATGAATGTGCATGAAGTATAATTTATATTATATATTTCTAAGAGCTGTTATGTCATATCCTTAGGAAATTAAATTAAAAATATTACATGAATATAATAATCGTTATGAATTTTAGCCCTTTAACTGAACATGAAATGTTACCATCATGCTGAATTCCATCCTGTATGTTGGATGGTATCATGTTTCTGCTTATTAAAATAGTGGGAATAATGTGATCTATTTTCAAGGGAAGTTCTAATGGGTGCAATAACTCCAGATATATGTATTATTTGCATAATAGAAATAATCAACAAGAAATGTATTTTTCAATCACCAAGATATTGGGTTAAGCATTGATTAATTTCGATACCCTTTTACTGCCAGCTGCTTAAAATGTGAGCCTTACAGAAATCTTTCTACTCAATTTAGTTTTGATGATTAAAGCGTAATTTTTTACTGTACACTTTGATGATATATAGAATACTAGAAATGAGTAAATGTTTGTATTTGTTTATTGTTTGCAAGCAGAAAAAACTAAAGTTTATTAGTGAAGAATATTAAAATTCTCACAAACATTACTTTCTGTTCGTAGAAATTTTTGTTTCTTTAATTGTCATCAAAGTGACTAGTTTTTGATCAAAAACTAAAATTTTATTGTCCTATCATCATTTGCTTAATATTTATATGATATTCATAAGAACTCTATTCTCTTGATTTGCCTTCACTACTGAATCAGCACATTATGCAAATCAATGATTCATGAAATGCTTTGATATAATTCAAATGTAAAATCTTCTAGTTTGATGGGGAAGTGATCACCTATGACATCTGATGTTGAATAAGGAGACTATTAGAAAGAATGAAATGCAGCCAATAGATCAGCTGATGGCAGTTCTCACAGTTATAGTGGTGGCTGATACTTAAGCCAGCTGGTGATAAAAGGGTTAATCATTTATTATGCTACCTGAATGCAGATAGTATTTTCAAATAAAAGGGCATGTTTTCTACTTTTCTAAATTTCCATAAAATCCTTCTTGCCTCTTGAATTCATTTCCATTGATTTCTTTAAATTTACATAAGACCTAAACATATCTTTATCTATATTTAAAATATAGTTTCTTCAAAGTATCTAAAAATACTTATGGTTGTTTACTTCTTGTGATTGCATCTTATTATGAATGTATTGGTTTTGTTAAACAATATATACATAAATTAAATATTTTCAATATGATTTTATATAACATAGTTTTTATTTTTATAGCCACCTTGGATATTTGCCAATAAAACTTATGTAGGCAATCGTAAGAGTATACAGAAATTGTATAATCGTGGTTATTTGGATCTATTTGTGGAAGACTTTCCTAAATTGCCAGGGGAATCGTCGGACTCCTCATCAGAATCTGATGATGAATAAAGCTTTTTTTCAAAATGCATTTGCATGTGAATACATATATGTACACTTACAATGTTGAAGTATTTATGCCCATAAATATCCCAGTACATAGATGTATTCACTGGTATCTTCATACGTACTTGACTTAAAAAAGCTTTTTGCTTTGAAAACAATTCAGAACTAACTTTGTCACTGTAGTTACGTATATACTTCATAAAATATTGTTTTCAGTAACAGGCTGTGAATAAAAACATTCTTTTTTAACTTTCCAAATTAATTTATAGTTTTCTAAACATTTTTTACTGCTGAGAGCAAAAATGATGTGCGGAATTGATTATAAATAATGTCATCGAATTTGAATGTAGAAAGTATATTAGATTTCAAATCAACAGTGCCAAATTTTGGGAACGATTTTTAAGAATGCAGTGAAGGATATTATCAGAGCCAGCTCAAGGAAGGTATGATGGGTGCAAAGAGTCCAAGGCAAAATTTTTGAGGGGTGAAACACTAAAATTCGCAATTATTAATATAACAATCAAATGCCTGAAGAAATTAATACAGGCAGTCCTTGACTTACGATGCTCCGACTTATGAAACTTCAGACTAACATCGTTTACTAATAAAGGAACGTGCTTCGGACTTAAGAAGATGCTCCACAGTTATGATGCTCAGCTGACAAGCCAGGCGTGAACGACGTGTGACACCTTAAGATCGATTCAGGCTACAATGTATATGGCAAGTAATGACACGGCATGCAAAACATGCTACAATGTAATTTAAAGCGACTTCACAAAACCCATCAAGTCATTGTCTTCTTAAATCCATTCTACACGAGTTATGAGATTTCGAGCAAAGAAGAACATTCAGAGTGATTCCGTGTGTGATTGAAAGTTGCAGAGGTAGAAGGGAAGGAAGTAGCATCAATGAAACTATTTTTAAGCACGTGAGGCAAATCTGATTTCCGCATCTAAATGGTTAAATCCCTGGAAAACAAAATATGTAAGGTTATTTTTAGAGTGGTAGTCCTCAATTTATGAGTCATTTAGGCTATGGTCTGATACTAGTGTAGTTGTGGAAAACTGCATATTGTTTGCATAATTTTTTTACTTTATCTGCCCTTAAAATGTTTGATAAGAGAAATTCAAGTGCTGGAGATGTTTCTGGTTATATGAAATGTAGAACCATCACAATGGAAATGAAGATTGATCTAATTAAGCACTCTGAAAAAGATAAGATGCCTGCCAGCATCAGTTGGACTTTGGATATCCCTCATACATCGGTGGTGACAATCACCTAAAATGCCAACATTATAACATCCAATTTTTATAAGTTCATACTTTATCCTACTTTTTGATGATGTATTTACATGTCATTATTGTATCCTGATTAGAAAAACAGATTTGTCTAGTCTTTAATAAGTTATATTTGCGTTTAACTTTGCCTGAGTATAATATTACAGGTCATTTTATAAAAATATATTATCTAGCCGTTGGGACAGGAACGTAACCCAAATATTTAACACTGCTTTTATGGGAAAATGTGCTTCGACTTACTATGCAACTTTCAAGAACTAATTGTGTCGTAAGTGTGAGGACTGCTTGTATGTACTACTTAATGGAAATTTTTGCTAGGTGAAAAGATGGAAAGTTCCATTTTCTTAATACTTTGTTTTGATAAATAAATTTCCTTTTATAATATACTATTTTGATTATTTGTAACTTAAATTTACAAAAAGGATCTACAAATTTTAAATGAAAAATAAAATTATTTAACTTCGAAAAACAATGTACCTAATTTTTAATTTTTGCACCCTCTGATTTTTTTACCTTGGGCTGGCACTGGATATGAGCATATCTTTGATGTGTTCAGGCTCAATACATTTGGGGCATATCCCACTGAATGTATTTTTGAAACATCTGCATAGAAAAGAAATATATTTCAATGAAAGAATTTTTGCACAAATTGTGAAATAAAGTGCCATCCAATGGTTAAACCTTCAAATATCTTAAGAAATGTCATTTTTCTTCATTTGAGATAAATGAATATTTTCATGCAGTGTCCAAAATTAGATTCTGTAGAACTTGTAAACATTTTCAATAATTGTACATGGTATCTTATGCATAAGAAAATAAATTAAGATATGTACAATGGAAATAATGTATATTTTGTAAAGTTGTTTGTAATGGTTGAATATGATGGTTAATTTGTTAGAAGGGGTTAGGACTTTAATAAATGTTCCTTTATCCACAGGTATGCTTTTGTAATCTGTCATTGTCAGTATTACAATGATTAATTTCATATGTTAAAAAGCTGTACTAATTATCAGTGCCAGGATAAGTTCAAGTCAAGCAAGTAACACACTTTTAAGCATGGTAGTAGCTTATTTGAATGACATTTGATCTTAGAATTTAACCTTTTAAGTCATGAAATTATTTAAATGCTTCCATTTGTCTAAATTTTAATTTTTATGTTATTTAAAAATATATCCATTAATTCAAGCACAAATATTACCACTATATGTTAAATCAACAACTCCTGTTAGACTTAATCAGCAATAACAGCACTCTCAGTGCAAAATTGAACAGTTGACATTGTGTTATATATATTTCTGACTTGGTCTGCTACTCACACAAGTTGTTAAAAGAGCCTTAGTAAATCACAAATAATATGGCTCATTATCAGCTTTCCAGTTTTATATTAAGGGATGAATTGAAAAGTTAATTATGGTGACATAATTGATGAAATGGAATCTGTTGAAGCAAGGAAACTAGTATCATAACTGTACCATAATTGGTACAGATAAACCCGCAAAACACGGGATATGTTCTGGCCGAAGACTCTGCATGGCAATTTATCACTCTACAGCAGGGGTCGGCAACCTTTTCAATATGGTGGGCTGCATTCGTTATTGTGAATGCTTTACAGGGCCACATTGGAAATCACGAGAGCTTCAGCAGGCTGGATGGGTATTTAAATCAGAAGATACCTACAGATTTTGTGATTTTATACTAGTGAAACTCAATTCTAATTAGTTTATTAGCCTTAAAACTCCACCGGAAAAGATATTGAGACCATCATTTCACTGAAAAAATATGGAGTTGACTGAGTTCAATTGTACCGACCACTTACTCAAGATGGTTTTACGGGCCACATAAAACGATCTTGGGGGCTGCATGAGACCCACGGGTTGCCGACCCCTGCTCTAAAGGGTATTAATATAATTGCAAAAGTAATGAAAATTTTTGTCACATAGATGACATTAAAAAAATTCCAATAATGACTTCTAAAAATTTAAACAACCTATTAATTTCGTAATGAAAACTAGTATAAAAGTATTGCATAAGTAAATCAAAGCATCAAGGCTAAAAAATTTAAGATGACAGGAACTTATCACATAATGACTTAAACAAAAGGTAATTGAGGTGATGTTTAATTTCTTAAGAGGAACCTTTTTAATTGTTAGAGCTGCTGGCAAAGGATGAGAGGGAATTGGCAGCAGCTGAAGTTGATAGACTGATGAAATCTATAATTTGAGTTTGCCTTTGCTAGTCACGCTTTTAGAAATGTGCACATAGAAAGCGATAACATCACCGATAGACCTCTTAATTTTCATAGTTTTTTGAAATCCTGGATCTCCCTGCAAAATCTTCTCTTTGGGAAAATCTGCTGCTTCTAGGATCTCTGTATATCCTTGCATGTAAATTCAGCCCTTAACTGCTCTTCATCTTCTGCTTCCTATGGTACTTCACCAGCATTATCATCATAGGCCATTAATTTTTCTTACTTCTTATTTTTTTATTCCACCTGGTGAAACTGTATGAGTACTTCAACCTCTTCCACTTTCATATCACTAAATTCCTCACCTCCAATAGCATTTGCAAGGGTACTAATCATTTTTTTCAACCTCCTCCTGAATGCTGGGTAATCATTTAAAGCTATTCTCAATTTCAGGGCATAGCTTCTCTTAGCAAGCATAGTTTATATGCCTCTTCAATAATATCAATAGCTGTTAAATTGTGAATTCAGTCCAACACCAGCCTGTAGTTTTACCTGGAAATCTAACCATGGCATCAATATGCTAAACTTCTCTATAGGTAGTACGAGTTAAATGATGTGATAACTACCTGATTGATCTGCTGTTAATTTTTTATATAAAATGATTTAAATTACACCCAATCTCCTTCTCTCTCATAATTTTTTAGTGGCAAGAGAATGTATGCAATGTTTTAAGAGCAGAGCACTCTGATTAGGAACTACAAGGGATTCCCGAAAATAAAAGTTTGAAACTGCTATAAAAACCTTGATGAACATGTACAGTTCAGTATGATATTAATAAATAAAGCTAATAATAACATTTAATGTTAGATTATTGGCAACGTTTGGGTGCATCTGCTACTCGAGAGGCATTTTGGAAAACCACACTTGTGTGAACTGCACAGCAATCTTGGCCACACATTATGTGTAAACTTCTATTTACACAATGAAACTATAAGTGAATATAAGAATGAGTACCACATCTTTAACCTTGCTGCTGGTGCTAAAATATCTTGTCCTGGCACTGCTTAATGTTAATCATAGTACCCTTGCTTTACTAAGGATCAATCTCTGTTGTTATGTTGTGTGAATTTTCTCCACAAGGTGTAATTCTTCCATTGTCAAAGTTGAAATAATTCTAAGAATAGAAATATTCTCACCTGATTGTCTCTTTGTCATTTCAAATTAAAAATGCTGTCACCTGTGTGTTCAATTTTATATCTTTTGATAAATACAATGAAAACTCAATCTATCATTCTCTATCCATCATTTTCCTTGGTTCATGGTTCACTTTGTAAAGTCCTTATAAAAACCTCCAATAAATTATATCACATTCATCATTTCTTTAAGTATTGTATCAACTATACGGAATTTCTTTGTCCTGATCTATAGTTCACCTCAACTGATCATTATTTTCTCTTCAGCTATGGCTTTCCATTTCAATAATATAATCTCTAATGCCCCCCCTTGGTTATTTTATATTCTAAGTTAATACAAACAAATTAAAACATTTCTAAGAAAAATTTCTACAGAATCTACAGACTTCGATCAAATACAGCAATACCCCACTTAACAAGACCCTGGTGAGCACGAATTCATTATAATACAAAAAAATACTATACCTTTTAGTAAAAATCGACCATAAATAACATTTTTTTATTCACTCACTATTTGTAACCTTAATTCTAATGCAGGAAAGTGAATCTCACGAGTGCTTCTACACGTCACTCATCAGCATCTCAACTAACTAGCGCACTTGGCTTTAGGTGGGTACACTCTCAGCCAATCAGCAATCACTGTCTGTCGTCCATCTTAAAACTTTGTTTACAGTTCAGCATTGTTTGAATTGTGCACATCATCTCTAACAAATTTTCTAAATTTTCTAATTTAGTCTTATTAAAAAGAATTTCTGCATAAAATTTGGCCCCAATACATGTTAGTGATACCAGTGATGTATTTACTGTAATTTCTGTTTTTACCATAATTTTGAAGGGCCGTGCATGCATCCAAGTGACTTATGTTATATCAGCCCCATTTAACATGAAATTCACTTAACGCATTTTTTTTAAGAACCTATTCTTCATGTTAGGCAGGGTATTGCTGTACTAGAAAAAGACTGATAATTTTTCAGACAATGGTACCAGTCAGAAAGTTATCTCAGGCTTGTCACATTGTGGCCCAGCATTTTACCCTGAATTATTTCCAAGGTGGAAAAGAAGTGTCACATATTTAGTCACCCATCACTAGACCAGAACCTCGGAGAAAGGCAGAGTGAAATATAGTAACCTCAATACCAAATCAGAGCATTTTTGATTTGTCACACATTATTCATTCTTTTGTCTCATTCTGTTTGCCTATTTGCATTATATGAAGTGTCTATACCTTATAGATATATTGACGCTTCCTACATAGGATATAGGAGGATACAAATTATGAGGCACTTCCAGATGAGCTAGAAACTTGAAATTTGGCAGAATTATAGGTCTTTGGTCATAACCAAAGGAAAAAATCCAAAATTGTTGAAATTCCAATTCTGAAGGGCCATTTTGGCCCCATTATTGCCCCATAAGAAAAGCACGTAAATCGGTTTCGAGGTTTTTATATTTGCTTTGTAAAATTTATTTCCCGTCAAGATTCGAACTTGGGACTTAAATATCGGAATGTCTAGAAATTGTAGTATCTTATTTTTTCAGAAAGGAATGAAATCCAAATAGAATTAGTGTAAAATTATAGTTTTCATCAAAAAAAGAGGGAATTTTTCTGGGTCCCAACAATCGACGTCATGGCAATTAGCTCAATGCTTTGATATGGTAAGCTTTTAAAAGGAATCCGAGGCTTATATTACAATGGCATTAATATTAAACTACGGCCAATGGAAGAAATCTGATACTGTATTAATCCCCATTTTTGTGGCAGTTTTGCCCAATTATTGACCTATACAAGGCAAAAAATTATGAGGCACTTCTGGATGAGATAGACAATTGAAATTTGGGAAGACAGTACATTTTAGGTCACAACTTAAGGAAAAAATTCGATATTATAAAACTTCCAAATTTTAGGGGATACGTTGCCCCAATATTGCTCCAGACGAGTTCAAAAATTACGAGGCACTTCCAGATGAGCTACAGACTTGAAATTTTGCACAATTATAGGTTTTTTGTTAAGACAGAAGGAAAAAATCTGATATTATGAAAATTTTAATTTTTAAGGGATGTTTCGCCCCATGTTGCCCCATATGAGGATAAATATTATTAGGCACTTCCAGATGAGTTAGAGTGTTAAAATTTGGTAAGACTATAGAGTTTTAGTTAAAATCGCTGGAAAAAATTTATTATAAAACTTCCTACTTTTAGGAGATGTTTTGCCCCATATGAGGTTAAAAATTATAAGGCATTACCAGATGTGCAAGAGACTTGAAATTTGGCAACTCCATAGATTTTTTTATCACAACCGATGGAAAAAATCTGAAATTGTAATAATTCCTAAATTTAGGGACTATTTTCCCCCATTATTGCCCCATATGGGGATAATAATTATGAGACCGTTCCAGATGACTTATAGTCTTGAAATTTGGCAACAATTTAGTTTTTTCATCACAACCGAGGAAAAATTCTGATATTCTAAAAATTGAAATTTTTTGGGGCTGTTTTTCTTCATTACTGCCCCATACAATGATAAAAATTATAGGGCACTTTTAGATGAGCTGAAATTTTGCATGATTATATGTTTTTGGAGAAAACCAATGGAAAAATTGCAAAATTGTAAAAATGCTCGCAGAATGCAGCACTGTCTACTAGTACCTATATAATAAGAGCTTTTCATTTCTATTCATTTTTTAAACATTTCAGCTGGCTATGCATTGAGTGTTCAGATGCTCCTTATGACCCTTACTTTGAAAAACACTGCTTTAAACTGTACATAATTTTCAACATCATCATTTTTTGTTCTCGTGTTTTTGAACTTATACATACTATTCCCTTTTCATCATTTTCCTGCTTTCATGAAATTTTTCCCCATTCCCTTAAAAAATGATAGACTGATATTTCATTGTATTAATTTATAGTGCATTGCTAGTTAATATCTAGAGGCTTCATAATTCCTTTAATAGATAACTTTATAATTATTTTTATTAACATTACAAATATATTCTCAGAAACATATAGATGATGTGATTAAAATTCTAATAAGGATGTCATTTGGTTTTATTAGCTTGATAAATTTGAAATGTTAATTATCTGTTTACTTGTATTTTTAATAATAAACAGATTTAAAAGAACTTATTTGAATGCATTTATTAATCAAGCATTGTAAATTATTTATTCTATTTCTTTTATTAAAATTTCTTTAGGTAATACATAATGTGAATTGATGATCAAGTCATCATTACTTTTATGACTTCTAGGACAATATTTTAAGTGTGAACTTGGAGTTACCTTTAAAACTTGTAAAATACATTTCTAAACTGTTTCATGAGTATTCTGCTCATTTTAGAGTCAATTTAAAATATTCTGGATAATTACCTGATAAAAAAGTTTATTGTATTGCAAAGACCTTTTGTAATGCATCCTTCGGGTTAAATGTGACATGACTGTAAGTGTACAAACATTCATGGCACTTCAAAACTAAAAACCAAATTAGAAAATGCATGGCAATTGTACTCTTGTAATGTACACTATAATACAATACAAAGTAATTCTACCTTCTGGTAGGTTTTAGGCACACACCATGAAATCCTGGCTATCCAAGGCCTTTCTCTTAAAATTCTCATATCCCATCTCTGTTTTTAACAAATCTAATATATTTATCTTCTCCTTACCTCTTTGAATCTTTCCTAACACTCTCCTTCTATGACATATTTCAGTAAACCATTTTCTTTCAAATTTTGACACCCATTTCTTCTATCTACCCATTATTACTCTAATTAAGTTCCTCTCTTCCCCTGCTTTAATCTAAACTTCCTCATTCGTTTTACTTTTTGTACAACTGAATTTCTCTAATCTACCTCATACCCAAATCTCAAACGCCTCTAATCTCCTCACATCTTCTTTTCTCATTGTCCATGTCTCGCACCAATAAAATGCTACACTCGATATCAGGGTTTACACCAATCTCTTTACTCAAACTGCCTGTTAACAGCTCTCCTCATCCCATAAATGCCTCTTTTGCTCTTGCTATCCTTGTCCTGATCCCTTTCATATTTCTTCCATCATTTGAAAGAATACTACCCAAATAAGTAAAACATTCTACATGCTCCTTTTTTAGAGAGTCTGTTCTTATTTTTTTCAGCTCATCACTGTTTATAAGCATCATCTATCATAACATAATGGTTTAAGTCCATGAGCATTTACTTTCTCCATTCTAGCTGTATCCAATTCTAGGAGGTGCAGCAGATGCAGAGCCGTGCCAATCCGGGGTGCAAGGGGTGCATGGCGCCAACTAGTTGGCGGTGCCTTCTCATCAAGATATTTGTATCTATATATTATTGGAACGCGATGAATGTACAATAATTTTTACTCCGGATCTTTTTCCCTTCAAGCAGGAAGAGAAAGGCAGAAATAGCAGAGCAATACAAAATTTCTCAGTCAAAATTCACCTCCAAACCCTCGCAGTATGAATTTGCATTGTTATATTCTCTGATTCTCTCCCTTGGTGGAGGGGTGGTTAGCATGTCTAGCTCCCAATGTTAGGATCGCAGGTTCGAATCCTGCCTAGGGCATGGTTGTGTGTGTTCGTCTTTGTTATTGTTGTTATGATATTCAGTATAATTGGCTCTGTGCTGTCTCTGAATTCTTGCCAATAAATAAATAAATTATTAGAGGAGACAAAAATCGGAGCTCGGAGTCAGCAGAGGAGATGGGGCGCTACCCTAATTACACTCTCCATCCTAGCAAGGGTCTGTGGCGATATTTCATTCGTACAGTTCCCATGACCTTTAGATCGTGTCGGTTCTTTGATGGAGTAGGAAATGGTTAAGGGAGCTGCCCTTCTAATATTAAACAAATGTAGCAAAGTTTAACTGTAAACACTATCGATAAATTATTTTTAAATTAGAGGCTGTCCATAATACAAATAAGAACTGATTTCTTCGCTAACATTTATGTAGGGAACAGTGGCATTCTTTTTTGAGGATTAACTATTAATCACTTTGGAAGAGGGGTGCGCCACAGAATTATTTTACACCCAGGCGCCAAACACACTTGGCACAGCCCTGAGCAGATGAACTGCATCAGGGCCCCCAGATCATAGGGACTGCAAAAAGCCATGAACATATAGTGTATAAAATACTAATTTAAAATTAAAAATACTTGCTAATAATGCAATAATAGAAAACATAAATAAATCACCAAATCCATCATTTTTGCAATGCAACGGTAAACCTTATACTAACATATAGGGTGTTGTATAATAATGGATGAACTTAAATACCCTAAACATAAAAAATATACTTTCAAGTAAGATTTTTTCTTCACCGAATATGAATCGAAATAATTAGAGCACAGCTATTTTATAAAGTAGAATATATTCAGTCTTATTCCTGGAATCAAAATTACTTATAAGTAAAACAGGTAATAATAAACAAACATAAATTGAGATAATATGAAATATATACCGAAATAACACTTTTTTTCATTTTCATTGTTTTTTCTTAAAATTATGTTGAAAAATTCATTACGTTATTCAAAAATAATGTCTTTATTTTGATACGTTACGCATAACATTTTCCAACACTGCATGATAGTTATATCTAGTAAATAAAAATATCTGATGTTGCCAACACATGACTTTCTCCATATTTTCGGTATTGATACAATTTAAATTATTATGAATAGCATTATAAGGCAAAATTATTATTTTGTATCATAAAAGAATACAGTCATTCTTATTGCCATAAATTATACTTTGAATATGTTTACAGAATTCACCGCTACATGGTGGTGGTGCTGTATACTGGAAATTACGAATAAGTTAAATATCTCCGAAATGGATGGTTCTACGAAAATATTTCAAACAAAACTTGGGAAAAATATTATTCTCTACAACTTTGGTCCTTACGAAGATTACCAATAACGACGTTTCTAAGGAGATATTTGACGGAAACCGAAAAAACCGATTATTTATAAATAAGTCCTAAACAATACCTGCTATGGAAAATTCTTTCAAATGAAAGTTGTAGGAAATTACGTTCTCTATAACCTTTGTATAGAATTTTATATAAAATAATGATGTTTTAATGGAGAAATATTGCGAAAACCGAATCAGGTTTTGAATAAACCTCAACTTCTGGTTAACCGATATTGTCCAAAAACTAATCACTTCTTTGTGCTCATGCTACAGTGTTATATATGAAATTTGGTAACAATATGGCAAGTACTTTTTGAGTTAGAGGGTCCACAATCACATACATACATCCATCCATCCACAAACACACACACACACACATCATTCCAAAAATAGTCTAAACATGTTCTAGGGACTTCAAAACGTGTATTTCCGTTGTAATCTTGAAGTCGATTTTTTTGTGATCACAATACTTTCCCTATGCTACATATGGAGAAAGTAATAAGTTCCAGGTGGCATTATTCAGCCTTATGGATTTACAAATACAGCTGCAATATACAATAATATTTTTTGTGCTTCTGGAAAAACAGGTAAGGATACGTTTGAGATTATCAAAAAGGCAATCAACAAGATAACTTGTTTCGCAAATGAGTGTGTAAGTGGCATAAATGATTTTTGGAGAGATGTGAATAAATTGATGATGAACTCTACAGTGGTTGATAGTCTACATCAGGGCCAGGCAACCCAAACTAAGTGAAGATCCGCTCGAAAAAAAAATAATTTGAAGGAGCAACAAAAAAAATGTATTGATAAGAAGCTTGCTAATGAGAAATTTGTTTGTCCATACTTCTGCAGAGATATTCCAGGTTGGCCTCAATTATGGATATAACAATTCTTAATTGCTTTTCTAAATTTGTATCAGTTATCGAAGTTCTGGGCTTATTTTTTGCAAATTTTAATTTTAAAAAAATGATTCGCATCAATATGTACTTTTGAAAAGACAAACGATTTTTTAAGAATGTTTTCTTCAAACTGGGTATATTTCAGTTGTTATGAGTATGTTATAAAGCTCAATTTGATCTTCCAGCACAAAGAATGTTCTGAAACTCATTATTGCATTGCAAATCTCTTGATCCTTATTGATATTCTTCGGGAAAGGAACTCGCATCAATGTGAAATGGGCTTGTAAAAATTTTGGAAGTTTATCTTCTATATAATTTTCTTCAAATCGTTGGAAAGTGGGTAAAAGGTGTGGAGGAGATTATGCTTGTGTTCAAGCATAAGTATGAAATGCAATAATCCTCCGAAATTTTGGAAGGTGTTATTAGTTTCTGCAAGACAATATATTTAATCTTTCTGTTATTCTCCCACCGTTTACCTCTTCTTTTTGTTTATTATTCATCGTCATTTCTATTATCATTTTTTTTATTAATGTTGGCTGCTTTTTAAAACAACACTGTTATGGATTCTGTTTTTTTAATCAAAAGAGTCATATTATACAGTCAAACAGAAAGAACACGAGAGCCACAAAAAATTATGAAAAGAGCCACATGTGGTTCAGGAACCACGGGTTGCCCAGGTTTGGTCTACATCATGATCGGAATAAAAAAATAAAGTCAACCATGAATTGAGAAAAAGTAATTATCCTATCAACTGTAAAAAATATTTGCTATTAGAGGTTGAGTTATGCAGTTGTTTGTTGTATTACCCACAATGATCCAGGCTACATGAAGATGGTATCCAAGTGAATCGTAAACGATGAGCAATAATCAAACCAAGCGGCATTTTGTATTAACTGTAAGCCAGGAGTGCACAAAGTGCGGCCCTCCATTGATGTTTGTGCGGCCTGTGGAAGATTTTGCATCATAAGGTTAATATTGAACAATGTTTAGGTGAGGTTAATTTGGTAAATCATAAAGTAAAAATTAGAAAAGATAGTGCAAAATGCTTAGGTTAACCCAGGGGTGAGGAACCTTTTTCAATCGGAAGGCCAAAATTCATTCTTGGAAGATCTCATCAGGCTGCACTCTGCATTGTGGGTCACATACATACAGACACTTCATCTAGTACATTTGTAAGGTTTATTGTCGGTGCTTATATACGTTTCCACGAATGAAATTCAATGGATACGGTCCTCGCAAATAGAATACCCATATGCAACTTTTTAAATCACGCTTTGGAGCACATAGTACCCACTATCTTTGTCACAATGTAGATATCTCTTCTTGAAGCTCACCAAATATTAATACACATTGATTTACTTAAGATTGTGCATCACATATAATAATTATTTCAAAAAATAAGCTTTTATTTGTCACATTTTTTACTTAATCTTTCTGAGAACTTTTTGATCCACCGTAGTATATGAAAGGCACCGTATCTGATCTTGCTATCAGTATGCTATGCGTCAATCTAGGCGAGATAGTAATGACGATCCCGAGTACGACAATTCTATTGGTAGTAAATCGAACGTTTAAATAAAAAAGTAGTTTTTTGATTAAATATCGAATTAAGCAAACTTGGGGTGATTTCGAATCTAAAGTTATATTCGACGGTAAATATCCTTTGATATTTTCTTTTAAAATGGTTCTCATCCATAATGTTATTCTTATGGGAAAATAGGTATATTTAGAAATTTCTGGAGTCGAACCCGTGGCACTTAGAAGAAAGATGACAATTTTTCTGGTAGTATATCATATAGGACAAAAATTCCTGAAAATCTCATATAAATCGACTAAGTAGATTTGGCTGGACATGCTTTCTTATGGAAAATAATGGGGTCATCTGGAGTCGAACCTGGGCCTTGTTATGCAAAGTGATATCGTCAACTGATAGCTTTGGTGCTCTACTAACGTTACACCAAAATTTCCTTCAATGCGATAATGGGAAGTCCCCTAAAATGATTTTCAATGTGCCCTCAGTGTTATTCTTATGGGAAAGTAGGCTTTTTTGGGAATTTTTGGGGTCGAGCCCGGGGCACTTAGAAGTGATCTGACAATTTTTCTGGTGATCTCTTAGTTGAAGAACGAAGTATACAAGATGTTCAACTTTAACTCCTTTTCTTTTTAAAATGAAATGAGCGGCAGCGATCCTTCCCCAACAAGAACCCAGGGAGATTTAAGAGCGAATATGTATTTGCACGAAGGAGAACAATTTTAAAGAAATAAATAGAACCGGTTTCTGGCAAAGCTATACCGAGAGATTGGGTTTTCCCAAACTCGATAAATAAAAGAAAAGGGGTAAGAATTTAGTATTCTTCCAGAGAAAGGATTCGTGGAGAAGGTCAACGGCACCTAGTTCAAGGATTGCCACCCCAGAAGGGTCGTCTCATTTCGTACCGGATTAGCAGTGGGCATACGAAGTGCCCGCGTCTTCGCTACTCCTATGGTGAATTGATCTTTTGCCGCTATTGTTTGTGTTCCAGCAAACCTGGGCAATAAAAGCGGAAATTTTTCCTGGGATGTTGACCCATGTTAGGGTTTCGGATTTCCCCATTTCCTTCAGTAACAGAAAAAGCAGACCTTAGTCAACTACTGATTCAACTACCTCAAAGGGTAGGTGGCGCCCTGCTGGATCGTCCACCAGGATCGCACGGCAACACTGCATAAGGCCGCACTGGGTAGCACAAAAGGCCGCATGCGGCCTTAAGGCCACAGGTTCCCCACCCCTGGGTTAACCAAATGCACTACTTTTAGCAAATTTGTACACCTTACAAATTTTACTCCTTTACCGATTCTTTCAAAAGAGCTGTAGTAGCTGTATACATTATCAAAATCACACAGCATTGCATATTTGTGATAATTTTACGTTTGATTATTGATAAGTAAAAATGCTTTAACTTATTATCTAAAATTTTATTCTTGTATAATTTACATTCAGCTTTTAATTGTAAGTGCATCACTCGGATAACTATAAACCCTTGCTCTAAGCTAAAATCTGTCATGATCTATTTTTATTTGGACCATAACACATTTGATGCATTGTTTACATTTTTGTGGATATCTTTTTGCCACTTACCAAAGGGCAAATTTTTCCTGCTGGAAGTTTCTCATACCTGAGTCCTTCCAATCAATACATATAAACATACTATAATTCTACCCAGAAATATATCACATTAAATGTATGCCAAATCTTTCTTGAAAAAGACCAATTATAATAATACCCCTGAAACGTGCAAACAACAAAACACCCCTGAATTCATGCTACCCATATTACTTTCTTCCTGTACATCAAAATCTCTTATCTTATTCCACCCGGGTTACTGGCTACCCTTACGACGTACACCACCAAAACATACAACCGATTCCTTCTTACTTTACCCGGATAACAGAGTTTGTACCTAAAGTGTAAACCAACAACAATACACCAACTGCCCCGGGATGTTATGCCACACAAGATACTCTGCGGTGTCTCTGAATCTTATGCAACCCAAAAGAAACAGGACCCCTCGGTGCTATGCCACACAACTTGCATTATTGAGCCTCTGAAAATTATGCCAACAGAAGTACACAGAAGCCCCTCGGTGTTATGTCATCCGACACTGCTTTGCCCCTGAACAGTATGCCACCAAAAGTACATCTAAGCGCCTGTGTCATGTCACCAGCGTTGCCAACTACTGACAATGTTCTTTACAGACAGCTTGGAAAAAATTAACGGAGGACCAATTTTTTTACGAACACATTTTTACTTTTGTTTTTTTGTCTTGTTCCAATAGTGCAAAAAGTGGAAAACTGAAAGGGGATAGAGCCATTGCTGTCAGCACCTGAGAATGATTTTTGTTAACAAAACAAAAAATTCTGACATTTAAACTTGTAATTGAAATGTATCTGTATGATATAAGATGGTACAAATTGAAAAAGTGAAAAATATATAATCGTTCGACAGCTATAAAGATGAAAATGTGTAAACTCGGAATATGAGATTATTTGGCAGTTAGTTGATCGTCACTGTTCCTCCTTCACATGTCCTGTAAATCGTAAGAGCGAAAAGTTTTAAATAAACAAATAATGAGTTATCAATTTCGAAATTCTCATTTAAAATCGGCACCCAAAATAAATTTCTAACTTTTCCAAAAATCAAAAGGTTTTCACTGACTTCTTCTTGTAGAGACTCTTGCTGCAGAATTTATTTATATACCCTCTTAAATACAGTTTACTAAACAGAGTAATTAATTATGAACCTAACTCTTGAAATAGTAATATACTTGGTCAGCAGATGTTGATGGAAATTAGGATCCAGTTATCCACGACCGAGGCTTTAGTTTTTCATTAAAATCACACGATGTCGTTTGGACGCTGAATCACAATGTAATAAGCAAATCGCTGTTGAAGTGCAACGTTGCTAACGTGATGTTGGAGGGATGGAGAAACATTGTTGGAAATTACAAATTGTAAAAATTTCAATATATATGTTCATAATCCCCAACCCAATGAGCATCTTTAACAATTGCGACTTTTATATCCGAACATCTTTTGTGAATGCCGCACGCTTTGTTGCAATCGCAGCATATTATGATGCGTCAAAACGAGAATGTAAAGGATGAATATTTCGTTTTTAAACCCTGGAAATCTCCTAGTTTAATTACAGACATGTAAAACATTTTACGGGCTTTACGGGCATTTACAATTTTTGCACTTTTTTACGGACTGTCCGTAAATTTACGGACGGTTAGCAACGCTGCATGTCACCAATCTATGCTACTTTGCTCCTTAAACGTATGCCGTCAAAAGTACACAAAATCCCATCGATGTTATTTTACCAAAAGACACTGGTTTGCCCCTGAAACGTATGCCACCAAACGTACACTGAAGCCCCTCTGTGTTATGCCACCCAACATACTCCTTTGCCCCTGAAACGTATGCCACCAAACGTACACTAAAGCCCCTCTGTGTTATGCCACCCAACATACTCCTTTGCCCCTGAAACGTATGCCACCAAACGTACACTAAAGCCCCTCTGTGTTATGCCACCCAACATACTCCTTTGCCCCTGAAACTTATGCCACCAAACGTACACTGAAGCCCCTCTGTGTTATGCCACCCAACATACTCCTTTGCCCCTGAAACTTATGCCACCAAACGTACACTGAAGCCCCTCTGTGTTATGCCACCCAACATACTCCTTTGCCCCTGAAACGTATGCCACCAAACGTACACTAAAGCCCCTCTGTGTTATGCCACCCAACATACTCCTTTGCCCCTGAAACGTATGCCACCAAACGTACACTGAAGCCCCTCTGTGTTATGCCACCCAACATACTCCTTTGCCCCTGAAACGTATGCCACCAAACGTACACTGAAGCCCCTCTGTGTTATGCCACCCAACATACTCCTTTGCCCCTGAAACTTATGCCAACATGCAAACATTATACTGTTTCCTATTATGGTGGAAATGTCCTTCATAAATGACGGGTAGACATAACTAAATAATTAAATTAAAGCTTTCCCCATTCTTCCACACTTTTTCTCCCTCTATTCCCTACTTTTCCCTTCTCCCTCCCATTATCCCTTTCTCTATCTCCACAATAGCGAAACACTCTGCCCCTGTATCTTATACCTCCTGTGATGCATGTACATTGACAGGCCACGCGGCATTACACTTTGCACATAAGCAAGCAAACTATATTATAGGACTAGCTGCCCGTACAGCTCCGAAATCGGAGCTCTGTTGGAGTACTGTTGTAAGAAGACCCTCCAACGAACACAAAACCGATTTTTTATACTATTCTTCCAACCCAACCAATCGATATTTTTGAAAACCTTCTTCCAACCAACCAAACCTACCGATTTATTTGATACCCTTTTTCCAAAACAACCCAACGATATTTTTTTAAAATCTTCTTTCAACCAACCCAATCCAACAATTTTTATACCCTTTTTCCAACTGACACAACGCAACCATTTTTGAGACGCTATTCTTCCGTCTATTTGATGGCTTAATTGACGCTAATTTAATCATAAATATGATCGCAAACTGCAGTAAGCTATGCAATGAGCAAAGGTTGAGAGAGTATACCTTTATACTTGGCGCATTTAACCCACAGACCCAGATGAGAAAATACTCCGTATTTAATAAATATTTACCTTAATATCTATAAAGACTGACGTTACTCCAACAATAATTCCGATGCTTAAACAAAAGTGCGTAGCGAATAACGCTATTCATCCGCCTATTTGAAGGTTAAGTGACACTAATTTGATCGAAAAATGTACATAGGGTTAGAGACATGATCGAAAATTGCAGTAAGCATATGCTATACATTGAGCAAAGATACATAGTGTGTATCTCAGGCGCGTAACCAGGAATCCCCTTCCTGCTGACGGGCTTACCTCCAAACGAAAAATTTTATGACTTAGAAGCCTGAAACTCTAAGAATTTGTATTGACCAGATACATATGTAGGCACTCAGAAGGAGTCTTTGCTCCTGCCTGTAGTTGAAGGGATCCCGATTGTCCAAATGTTTAGCGGAATATTTTTTCTTAGAATTGAGCCCCACCCCCAAGAGAAAATCCTGTGTGCGCGCCTGGTATACCTTGATAATTGGTGAGTTTAAACCACAGGCCCAGATAAGCCAATACTCTGTATTTGAGCTGCCAAATGCCAGGTTATACCGAGGGCACCAAAGATAGCTAAAAAAAAGTGATTAGTGGAGTAGTAAATGGGCAAGCAAAGAAGTTTTCGTTTATAACTAATCTATAATCTCCTTATGATATTACACAAAAGGTATTTTGAATTGGTAAGTGTAAATCGTATTCGTGGGGTTATTTCAGTTAATAAAAACAAGAAATATATAACATCATGATTTTACTTACGAAATAGGTACGGTTTCAATATTCAAATTGAACAGCTTTGGCCAATACCTTTACTTATATATTTATCATTTAAGTCGCAGCCGCCGCGCACTTAGCCTTGAATCCCTATTCCAGGTACCTGCGTGCCCTCCTCGCGCCCTCCACTTCCTCTCAAGCGTGGCTGATTTAAAATGGAAGGGAAGATTTTACGCGGCCGCTCGTGCGCTAGACTATCTTTAGCCGCCCATGTGCAAGTCATTCATTTTCTGCCCTTTTTATGCGTTCTTTACAAAAATTTTTAAAAAAGCCTAATGGTTTGATAAATTTCCGTAGCCAATAAATATGAAGGAATATACGGCATATTATAATACAATGCGCATTACTGTTAAAAATACTGTACGTGTATGACGATTAATCGGCCGCCTCCGTTGTTTGGCCGGTCGTGGGCGTCTCACACATCGACATTTTTAGGGAGTCAGTATTCTAATTGAACAACTGCTTTGGCCAATACTTATGCTTATATAATAGTTATTTAAGTCGCTGCTGATACCGCGCACTGAGGCTCCAAGCCCTATTCAAAATACATGCGTGCTCTCCTCACGCCCCGCGAATCTCTTTCCCCTCCACTTCCCCTCTAGCGTGGCTGAGTGAAAGTGGAGGGGAATCTTCGCTTCGGGTTGTGACTGACACTGGAATTGCCCTTACTTCATTTATATATACGTTCATATATGTGTTGATTATTGCTCGGAGTTGTGTTCAAAATCGACATGACAGTAAGAGAAGACAATTATTATGAATGAAAAATTATTTCTATGTTTGAAAAGTTTTATTTAGTAATTATTTTATATTTTAATTTATAAAAATCTAAGTTTTAGAAAATATTTTGAGGATTCTTAATTAAAATGAATATTGAATGCGGTTGATTCATTTGACAACGCTTAATAGTAGACGGT
The DNA here is from genome assembly GCA_036926305.1 of Uropetala carovei. Classification (NCBI taxonomy): domain Eukaryota; kingdom Metazoa; phylum Arthropoda; class Insecta; order Odonata; family Petaluridae; genus Uropetala; species Uropetala carovei. The sequence continues at coordinate 3,462,414 of JAXCHB010000006.1, forward strand.
GTTCTTAGTTTTTCCTTCTGCTACAAGTACATATATATTTTGTCCACTTCCAACTCTCGATGTTGCAACGTACAGTTGTCCAACGGTATAGCGTGTGAGATCACTTCCCATGTAAAAGCATCGATATCGTTACCATAGTATTTAGCATTTTCCATTATTACAAACCTATTATAAATGCCTTTTTTTCATGATGAAAAGCTAACGTTTACGCTTAATCAGCTTAGATTCGAATTCTGTCTATAAAAAATATAAAGTCGATTCTTTCAGCTAAGTACATGTTTTTGTTCCGAGTTCGTGTGTCATTTTAAATATATTAAATTCGCAAAAGAATAAAAGCCTGCAGGTGAAACAAACCATTTTACCTTTTATCTTATGTAAAACTGACAACCCCCTATATTGGCAGCAATGACTAATCCCGGTTGATCAAACCGTGGCCATTCACCAAATTATGATGTAAGAACGGTAGCAAATTTGGTTGTTCGAGATCGTATAGTTTGGGCGTGCATAATGAGACATACAAACAAACTTTGGGAAATATATATAAGATAAATATCACAGACCATATCTTCACCAAAGCTTCGCGGGCCGCATTAACTGCTCTCGCGGGCCGGATGTGGACGCAATCAATTAAATAAAAATATCATGTAAATGGTAAAATATATAAGACTAAATTTTTTAGAGCGTATGTGAACTATGGTTCCATTTATTACGCTGTCAAAAAATAGTTTTGAAGAAATCGGTGGGTGGCAGAGAGTGACTTCACACATTTCCAATTAAGATTGTGACCAAATACTTACAGACAGAAAATTTAAATGTTCACTTGTTTGTGTGACTATCAATACCATCTATAGCGCCGCGAAAGAAATGTTTTTGAAAAATCGGTGGGTGGCAGAGGGTAGCTTCAAAATTTTCAAATTAAGATTCTTAGCAAATGGCTTTAGATTTTAAATTAAGTTTTGCATAAATTCATTTCTGTCATCGGTTAATTTAAAAGAAAGTGCCACTTTGTCCCTTTGTCATGTAATGCTTTTTGAAGCTTAATATCTCGCAAACGACTGAACCGAATTTGATGAAATTTTCACAATAGCATTATGATATAATAAAAAAAACGTTTTAATATATCTAACTCGAGGCTTTCATTCTTTTTTAGATTAACATTAGAAAGAATTGACCTACGAACTTCGGATGTGAACCGTTTTGAAGAAAACATTATAAAGGTTCTTATTCTATTCGTCTTTTTCCCCCTACAGTTCGAAATCGCTCAATTTAAAAGTTTAATTCACACAGTTTGAGGAAATCTGGCCATTTTAAGGGGATGTTGCCTTGCCTCCCAATTCCATTTTTAGACCTCGATATCATCCTGAAAATGGAAAAACCATATTTTATGGGGAAAAACGACCATATGCACAAGTTACGTAGTAGGAAGCAAAAGACTGATGTGGGGAAATATTGTTTTATCAATAGGGACATAGTCGAATGGAACGCTTTGCCTGAAGAGTTCTTAAATCCCTTGCCGAAAAATGTGAAATTCTTTAAAAATAATTTTAAGAAATATAATCAAAAAGGTCAGTAGTAATGTAAAATTACTGTATATCTCTGCAAATTAGCTGCTTTGAACTGTATAAGTATATTCTGCATTGTAAAATTTTATTATCCATATCATTATAATATTATGTAATCTACAGCTGTATTCAAGATCAGATTTTATATTCTCCATTTATTTGTATTTTTCTTGCCACCTGAATTAGACTATTTTCGGAATGATGTCTGTGTGTGTGTGCGCGCGTGTGCGTGTGCATGTGATTGTGGGCGCTCTATCTCAAAAAGTACTTGTCATATCGTTACCAGTTTCATATATAACACTTTTGCATGATTAAAAAGAAATGATTAGGTTTTGGACAATATCGGTTAACCGAAAGTCGATGTTTATTCGAAACCTGATTCGGTTTTTGCGATATTTCTCCATTAAAGCATCATTATTTTATATACAATTCTATACAAAGGTTATAGAGAATGTAATTTCCTACAACTTTCATTTGAAACAATTTTCCATAGCAGTTATCGTTTAGGAATTATTTATAAAAAATAATCGGTTTTTTCGGTTTCCGTCAAATATCTCCTTAGAAACGTCGTAATTGGTCATCTTCGTCAGGACCAAAGCCGTGGAGAATAACATTTTCTCCAACTTTTGTTGGAAACAATTTTTCGTGGAACCATCTATTTCGGAGATATTGATCTTTTTCGTAATATTCAGTATACAGCGCCACAAACACATAGCGGTGTATTCTCTAAACATATTCAAAATATACCTAATTTACGGCAATAAGGACGACTGTATTCTTTTACGAAACGAAATAATAATTTTGCCTCATTATGCTATTCATAATAATTGAAATATCTATATCCCAAATACGGAGAAAGTCATGTGTTGGCCACATCAGATTTTTTATCATGATTTCGGAGGCCGCATGAAACGCTCTCGAGGACCCAATAAAGCCCGCGGGCCGTAAGTTGCCGACTCCTGTTCCAGATAAGCCAATTTTCGTAACTCTGGCCCGCAACAAACAACTGTAATCCTAAGGCTGTCCTTTAATAACATCCATCTTATCAATATTATTATTCAGAAGTGAGAGAAAGTTCAACGAAAGGGAGAGCGTTTCGTGAAACGTAGATATGGTAGTCAAGTAAGCGTCATGAGCTTATAGAAGAGCTTGGATGGGAGTCTCTGGAGAAAGGGCGAGAAAAGTCTAGGCAACCTATATTTCAGAGACTCAGATCAGAAGACTTTCAATATAAATTATCAGGTGACAGCACAATAAGATGATAGGTTGGAGATAAGATCCCCCTGCCACACACCTATTCCGGTCGCTAGCAGGATACTTATTCAGATTCAGAACACGGTCCTGATGCCTCTTCGACATGCTTACTCTAGGAGTAGGTACATGCCGGAACGGCCCGGGGTTTATGGCGCCCATTTAGACAATTTTAAGAAGAAGAAGAACGTATAAGATACATAATTGCTTCGTAAAAAGAAAAACAGTGACTACAAAAAAATGAAGGAATGCAATTGATATTCCTCCTTTTTGGTGAGATTTATTGCCAGCCAACATTTATCTACTCGCAAGTAATGTATAAATAGATAAGTCGGGAAAGCGCTCCCTAGATTATGGCGACCCGCGCAAACGCCCGGATCGACGGTATCTATATAGGACCTGCCCTGGGTACGCGTACACTCGGATAAGAATCTATGCTCTAGAACAGTGTTTTTCAAACTTTTTCTATCGCAACCCCGTGGAATATCTCGCGACCCAGTCGAAGGAAAGGCAACACGGAGAAAAATGTGTTCATAACTGAGTTTTCATTAACTCTCGATAAAAAGTAACTCATACCAAAATATTGGCATTTATATAATGAGAGCATTTAATTCCTTTTCATTTTTTTTTAATTTCAGCTGGTTATGCATTGAGTTCTCAGACGCTCCTCACGACCCTCGCGACCCAGTACTTGGTCGCGACCCTTCCTTTGTAAAACACTGCTCTAGAACGCTGATGAAATATCACTGCAGGATATATAAGGTGCAGTGGCGCATAGCTATTATGGTTCGCAGATGTCTTTACATTTACAGCTTATATAATCAACTGCAAGGATAGATAATAATAATAACTTATTATTCATCATTTTTCAAGTCTTTGTTGCGTATATTTTAATTATTATCTACATCTGTAGCATTCTATTCCTTCTGATCTCTTATAAGTGCTACATCGTTTAATTTATTTTGATACGAAAAAAATAGTCGCAGCCTAAATTTAGATAAAGAATTTCGAAAAAAACGGTACAACATACATTTTACAAACTTTCTCATATACTAATGCGTCGTTTAGTTATCTTTTGAAAAATATGAACTATGTAGAATCGTTATAAACATCAACTTAAATAATTATAGGAAATTTTATGAAAATCGTATGAGCCGTTCTTTTAAAATCAAATTGTTATTGAAGTTGTCCAAGAATAAACTAGCCTTATATTCATTTTTTGACAAATATGAAATATGTAGTATTATTGAAAACGTAAAATCAAGTAACTGTACGAAATTTGATCAAAATCCATAAAGCTGTTTTTGAGAAAATCAAAATATTGTTAAAGTTGACTAGAATAAACTAGCCTTATATTCATTTTTGAGAAATACTAATTATAGAGTGTTACTGAAGACGAAAACTCAAGTAACTCTACGAAATTTGATCAAAATCGTTATAGCCGTTTTGGAGAAAATAAAATTGTTAAAAATGCGTAGAATAAACTTCCCTTAATTATTGAGCAATATAAACCATTTCTTCATAGCCTCTGCTCAGTATGATAAAATGCCTAAGTACGAGATTTCATTCATTTTCGCTCTACCGTTTAGGCTCTAGAGCCAGTAACAAACTGACAGACGGCATTGCGAAAACCACTTTTTCGGATTCAGCGACACCTAAAACGTATATTTCCGTAAAAATCTCGACGTCGAATTTTTTCGCGATTACAATACTTTCTCAATATACTTCGTATATGAGAAAGTAAAAAGTATATTTAAGATAACAGACACGGTTCGTTAACGAAAAACCGACTATTTTCATCCTTTAGTTCGGAATGGATACAATAATAACAATTTTTTTACATTTTTCATCATTATGTTTTAAATATCACATTAATTTTTCTGTAAGATTGTATTTACAGAAATAATAACAAATTTATTAGAAAAATATTTTAATCTGCTACATCTGACACAAACAATTTAAACAAATAACACGCTTCATACTGTGCTTTCCACACACATGGTTTCAGCACTGTGAGCATGTCATGGTGGATTTTCCAGGGTTACTATACTTATATTTTTTGGAAAGGGATTCATTGCAACACATATAACATCTCCCGCGAATGGGTTGTTGTGGTTGAGGTGGCAAATCTGTTACTAATTTTCTGTCAAGAATAGTCTCCATAGCTATTGTAATTGGTCTCTGGAGCCCTGTTATATTTTTTGCTCGCTCCTCAACTTGGGATTTTATCAATTCTATTCCCAATTCCTTTAGAAATATGCGGAACTGTTTATT